>CM060683.1:189804665-190159665 GCA_030686995.1 Artemisia argyi | reverse complement strand
TATCAAGAAAGTAGGAATGACAGAGAAAGAGATGCACTTTCTTGAGTTACAGACAAGGAACTCCATTCTGTTGACTCTACCAGATAGAATAGAACCCGTATTTTTTCATAGTCTAGTCAAAAGAAGAGTTTGATCCTGGCTCTGAAGGAACGCTAGCTATATGCTTAACACATGCAAGTCGAATGTTGTTTTCGGGGAGCTGGGCAGAAGGAAAAGAGGCTCCTAGGGTTTAAGAGAATCATATATAAGATCTCGTCTAAAGGCAGAGGTGAGCTTTCTCACTATACAATGTCAAAAAAGGACCAACGACGATGAAGGAGGAGTAGGAGCTAGCTTTAATTGAAGTAGGGGCGGAATCGAAGCGAAGAAATTCTGAGTTCATGCCACGACGATCTATATGGAAGGGAAGTTTTTTTTTATGCATTCCTGTTGAGAATGAAGAAGAAGAGAGATCTTCTTTTGAACAGGAAAATTGGGTCACATCTTCTTCTATTTTGCCGGAATTCGTTGATTGCTCCATACGAATTTACATGGAAACGAAGATCTTCGAGAACTAATATTGGACCGGGAATCAAAAAGGGAAAAAAGTAAAGTCTAAGCGCATATGGCACGAAAAGGAAATCTGATTTCGGTAAGACATGATCTGAATCGTAGTTCAAATTCAAGTCGGTTCAGTGAGGGCGACCGCGAAAGTCACCGAAGGGGTCAGTCTTTTCCTTCACCCCATATAAAAAAAAGGCGGGGAAGGGCATTGCAGATGTCCGGGACGGACACGACTTCTTCTAACGCTAGAAGACCACTAGAAGACACCTGGGACCAGAGCATGTCGTGAAAGAAGCACACTGGGCGGGCGTGCTTCGACCGTGTCTCCGGGGCACAGTTGAATGTAGATATCATGAACGCGAGGTGCAGGATACCAGGCCGAGAAAGCCGGGCAACCACTCCCCTATGTGCCAATCGCTAGTGCAGCCAGGGCCCCGGCGCCCAGCTCCGCTGGAGAGGCCTCGCCTGATCCGAGAAGTGCTAATTCGGTTCGGATAGACTTCATTCAAGAACGCCGCCACCCTGGAATCAATAAGAAAACAAGTGCTAAGTTTCAGATCAGTGAATAAACCGAAACGAAAGAAGAGACCTTTCTCGCTCAGCGCCTAAAGCGCACTATGCTCCGCTTCAACAAATGAGAGTTTTCGGTGGAACCGGTGAACCACGCAAGCGGGTTAAATGCGTGGGACAGAGGGCTCGTAGTACCTGCTACCGCAGCTATGCGGTGGAAGGGAAGGAGCCTAAATCGACCTTTTTTCTTTTTCAAAGAAAAAAAGCAGTACAAGGAGATTAGACTCTCGGAAGAGACTAAGTAGCTACCGACCGTTCTGACGCACCCTTGACCTATCTTGATTAAGACCGAAACCTATCTAATCGAAAGTGGGGTCTAGTTTAAGCTGTCAAACAAATGGCCTGGAAAGAATAACCACTAGTAGGGATATAGATGGAGTCTCGCTCAGTAAAGAGAGTTGTAGATTCGTAGAACAGGAGAAGAGCCTTGACTTTCTATTATATTAGTCCAGCACGCTAGCTGCAATCTTTCTAAAGCAAGAAGGGAAGGGAGAAAGTTGACTTTGAGAAAGAAAGGCCTTCTCTTCTATTTCGATTCTAATCTTAGGAAAGGTGCGTTATCGCTTTGATTTCTCGCTAGCTAGGCTTCAATAAGGACGTTTAGGCTTTACTAATAAGATAGAAAAGAAAGGGCTTTTTCATCAGGGTGCGAAGGTTTGGAACCTTATACAAACAAAGAGCGTTTTCTTTCAAATGACAACTGCCTCTTCCTGCTGCGAGGGCCTTGCACGAAACCAAACCGCCCCCTCCCCCCGCCCGCTCAAGTACCAGTTGCTTCGCGGGTAGGCCCACTTAGGTTAGAGGGGCATTGTCCCTCAGTTCTTAGCAACCCCCGGTGTGTAATTGACATGTTGTTAGCTTCAACTCGTTCGAGTAAGAATTTGCAATTACCTCTGCTGTCAATTTCTTATTCATTCAGGGCGCTCGGCCGGTGCTCCTTTCTCAAACCAGAACAACTCTGAACGTTAGGGAAGATAAGGGAGGATCACCTGAGCGAACTGACCGAAGGGACTTGACTTATCCGAACCGAACGATAGCGGCTTAAAGCTAAGAGCAGCGTCGCCGCTTGATTGGCGGGGAGGAGCATCTCAAAGTATGGGGCAAAGGATCAAAGGCTTTTACTTTGTCACCCGGGATCCACCACAGGTTGGGTTTGAGAGCCGTGTGATGGGCGACTATCCAGCACGGTTCAGAGAGCACTTTTAGTCTGCGTTGGTGAATGGAAGCCCCCCTATCAAGCAAGAAAGAAGCGGCTCTTCCCACGGCGGAGTCTGCATTGACTCTATTTATTATTATGGTAAATCAGTGTATCAAGATGTCAATCTTAGATCTTATTTCGGTTCGATACGTCCACCTACTAGACTCACCTTTGGCTTTCGTCTCGGTAGGTGTATTATTCTACATTTTCCCAAAAGAACATTCATTCATTTCTTTCTTCCCCGTCGACCACGACGACAGAAACGACGCGAAAAATCCAGACCCGGAAAGGGGAAGGGCCAGTGGTGGGCATTTGGTAAAGTCGGGCCGATCGGGTGTCTTCATTCAAGCGATGGTACAGAAGAAGAACAAAACGAAGTAAGAGCCCGGGGGCAGCGAAAAGAGTCGAGTCGATCAGGCTCGACGACTGGGAGAAGCAAAACGAAATCAGGATTTGGCCAAAAAAGAAGCAACGCTATGGATACCATGACCGATCACCATCGATAAAGAAGAATCTTTCTAAATCACTTCGGGTCAGCGGGGGCTTCAAGCATCCGAAATACGCCGGGCTTGTAAATGACATAGCCCTCCTAAATGACGACCCCTTCAGAAAAACGAAGTTATTCAAGTTCTTTTTCTCAAAGAAGTCAAAGAAGTCCCCCTCCGACAGCCCGACGAGTCATCCACTAAAAAGGACCCTCCCTGCGGTGCGCCCTTCCTTGAATTATTCGGTCATGCAATACTTATTGAAGACAAAGAACCAAATCCCCGTCGTAGTTCTCAATCATTTCATGGAACCGGGCGTGCTTGAACCATCTACCATGGGGGGAGCTAATGCACAGGGAAGAAGCTTAGATAAGAGAATACGTTTCGCTTTTTTTGTCGAAAGCTCGACCAGCGAGAAAAAAGTTTTTGGCCGAAGACAAAAAGTTAACCCACTTCATTCGCTGGTCGAATCATCCTCACTTCGCGGGAACAACAAAAACCACCATCTTGCTCTTTCCTTTCTTCGGTGCTACCTTTTTCTTTCCAAGGGACGGGGTTGGGGTGTATAATAACCTTTTTTTTTAGTATGCCCGGGAACAACTCCTACGAAAATTTAGGAAAAAATGTTGGAACCTCATGGCTAAGGATAAGGTAATGGAATTGATAGAGAAATTCATAGACCTAGGTGGGATAGGAGAATTGATAAAGGGAATAGAGATGATGATAGAGATCATACTGAGAAACAGAAGAATTCCGTATGGGTACAACTTTTATTTAAACGAAGTACCTTAATTGAGTCGGTCAAGATCAAATCTGTTTATCAAAGTGCTTCTCCGATTGCTCAAGATATCTCTTTTCAACCGAGGAACAAAACAAGATCATTTCGCTCCATTTTTAGTCAAATAGTGAAGGATATTCAATTAGTAATGAAAAAAGGGGTGGAGGGGATCCATATATGTTGTTCAGGTCGATCAGAAGGTGCAGAAATAGCTAGAACTGAATGCAAAAAGTATGGAAAAACATCTAGTAATGTATTTAACCAGAAAATAGATTATGCTCCTGCGGAAGTATCTACTCATTATGGAATCTCAGGTGTCAAAGTGTGGATTTCATATAGTCAAAAAGAAAGGGGACGTGATATATCCGAAACGTACGAAATATAGTCAATATCGTAAAGGCAGATGTAGTAGGGGTTGCGGACGGTACACGACTTGGTTTTGGAAGATATGGCACTAAAAGTTGTAGAGCTGGTCGTCTTTCATATCGAGCCATTGAACAGCGCGTCGAGCTATAATTGGGCAATTCCATCGTACTATGAGCGGACAATTCCGAAGAAATGGTAAGATATGGGTAAGAGTTCTCGCAGATCTCCATATTACCGGGAAACCTACAGAAGTCAGAATGGGAAGAGGAAAAGGAAATCCTGCGGGTTGGATTGCTCGTGTGTCCACAGGACAAATCCCATTTGAAATGGATGGTGTGAGTTTGTCAAATGCTCGACAAGCCGCTACATTAGCGGCGCATAAACTATGTGCGTCAACCAAGTTTGTTCAGTGGTCGTAACGTAATTAGTTAGTGGGGAAAAAGCGGGCTGGGATTCAAAAGAATTAGGCGAAGTGTTTGTTCCTGAACGACGGAAGTGGAAAGACACTAAGGGAGAGGGATATACTCCTTTGTTTTTGTAATCGCCAAAATTGTACGACGAACCTTCTTGTTCCAGGCGTACTACCCTGATACGTTAAGCTTTAATTATCCAGGCCCGGTTTATAAAGTGATAGTAGTCAGAATAAATAAGAAAGATAAGAGCTAAGATTCAGGAAAGGAAGCTTTATGGGACAAAGGAGAAAACGTATGTATTTATCTGTCCATTCCTTCCTCCAACAGATGCGGGTGAATTAGATGCCTTTATCTTATTCTTCGTTCGTCTAAATAGATAATCGATGTACTTCGCTTCATCTGCAGTTACCGGTGTAATAAAGCAAGGGGAGAGAAGCATATAAGTCAGATTGCTTAATTAATGTATAAGACTTAAGATCAAGCTAGGAGAAGCGCTTTGTAACACCCCAACCCGATAAGGGTAGAAGTATTACATTACAGTGACATATCAGAACAAACACAAGCATATAATTCATACATACAACGAAATTCAGGGTTACAAATGAAAATCTGAAACTACAAGGTTACAAAACAATAAATACTATGTCTAATAAAGTGAAACTTCATCTAATCGTCTCTAGTCCAAAGCATAGTCTTCTAAGTCCAGTCACACTCTCTTCCCATAACCCAGCTTCCTACTAAAACCTGCCGCAGGAAAAGGAATGCGGCTGAGCTTAAAAAGCCCAGTGAACAGATACATAAATAAAGCAACGATAATGAAATAGAACTGAAATATAGTGCATTGGGGAATATCATAAGGAATAAACAAATGAATAATAGAAATGAAGGAATAGGATAGTCCTCCACCACGAGCCCAAAACTCAAAGTCATATCTCAAAGTCATAAGCCTTCAATTCATAATCTCACAATCAGAGGGGATACCTCTCAGGCAACCAGATAATATGAGGGGTGTCCTCATGCATCATAAGGGTGGAGTGATCAGCTCCCAGGGGTTGTGAAGGGCATGTATAGCACACAGTACCAATCACCTCAAAGTCAACTCAAAGTCATAGTTAAATCCACTAAGCATACATGTCTAGGATTGCAACCCATACGCCCCTTATTCAAAGTCAATCTCAAAGTCATATACTCAAAGTCATAATGGCCATAATAGTAATCATAAAAAAGGGACGGCGTGAGAAATCACTCACCCACACATGAGTCATGCCAGTGGTGCATCACAGACATGCCTATGGTACCTCCATAGGTAGGAGAAACATAAATGGCTCGGGTATCAAACTAAGAGTCAGGTCTCAAAGTCATGCAAAAGGTCATATAGCAAAGGTTTATCTCAAAGTCATCTCAAAATCATATCAGAAATAGTATTCAAGGTCCATTCAGAGTTTATCAGGTCAAGGTTCATATTCAAAAATCAATTCATGGTTCAGTTCAAAAGTCCGTTTCAAAAGTTTCTATTAAAAGTCCAATTTAAATAATCTTTTAAAACAGTTTTCATAAAAATGGTCTTTCAAAATATAGGGTTCATGAAAGTTAAATAACCTTTCTTTTAAAAAGAAAATTTAGCATCATTTATAAACATCTTTTCAAATCGGTTCTTCTCAAAACATTTCCATGGTATCATTAAGAAGGTTTTCATAGCATAGGTTCATAACGGAGGTCATATCAAGTGGGATCAACAGATAAAGTTCAAGTAAAGGGGATCATAGCAATGGCATCAATTCGGGAACTAACGGATCAGAATATGAAAGAGATCATGAGAAACCTTTTGAGAAAGGTCAGAATATCTGTACCTCAATCGCCATCGAAATCATAACATACGTAAGCATATGGAAACACTCCTTCTTCAACGAATCTACACGAATTAATGATCGGCTTATTATTAATAACTTATTCAATTCAGATTTCTCATTTTAGTCGGCTTTCCAGTTTTAGTAACTTTCCATTTAAAGTGACTTTCCACTTTTAGCAGGTTTCCATAAATAGTAAGTTTCCACTTTTAGAAAGTTTCCATAATTAGAAAGTTGAGTCATTATTAATGGAATCAAAGTATCTTTTAACATATTTACACATTTGGTCCTTAGGGTTTCACAACTTTACACTTTATACCCTTACATTCCAAAATTTACACTTTAAACCTTTTAGTCTTCATAGTTACACATTAAACCCTTAACTTATCCATTTTACATAATGATCCCTTATTTTATCATGTTATACGAATATACCTTCAAGTATTCACAATTTACACTTTAAGTCCTTCAAGTTATCAAAGTTACATATTTAACCCTTTAATTTACATTTACAACTTTTAATTCTTAATGATTACATATTAAGCCATTAATTTACCAAATTAGCACATAATCCCTTGAATACTTTTAAATACTCAAAACAGTTCCAAGTTTCTGAAAATTACATTTTTAGTCCCTCTCTTTTAATTAATTACAAATCGCACCAATTAAATACAATTAATTCATTTTCTTGTAATATTTACACTTAGAACCCTCAAGTTATATTTTTCCCATATTCCTACTGATTTATATGACATTACAAAAATATCCCAGAAGTTTCAAAGTTGGCAAAACACACCCTTATACTATTAATTTTCCAATCGGTTTATATTAAAAATTAACCAAAACTATAACAAACCCTAAAATCAAATGCTAATCATTACCCCATGATTCTAACAACCTTAAACCATCATTAATTACCAGATCTCATGCCTCAAACTCTAACCCTAATCGATTTAGAGTTTTCTTTTATTTTTCCCTTTATTTTCTAATTAGCCGATTTATAAATTAATTAATAATACAATATTTAGGCCTCCATAATTCTAACCAATATTTTTCTGAGATTATACATATTATATAGAGTTCATAAAAATTAGTGTTCACGCCCAGAAAATTCGTATAGAATTATTCAGAATTTTGTTACGTTTTTAAGGTTTAATTCACAAATAATTCATAGAGCATGCATGGTTCGACTTTAGCATTTTATTTGAGACTTATATGATGTAAGAGACGTGATAAAAATACCAGACCAGATCTGGAACAAATAGAATAGGCTGGACGAATTACACCTCTCGAATTGGATATTACGACACCAAAAATTCCCACGAGAACAAACGCGACCAACAAACCTTGTAATCATTTTTAGAATATCATATATGATGTAAGGAACTCAGGAAAAATAGAAAATGAATTTATAAGAGGTCGTACGAATTAAAATGGAATATTACCTTACTTGTGAACAAAATTCGACAATAAAAGATTCAGGGATTTTTAAATCGAATGGCCAATTTTCTTGGCTTCCTAGCACGACAACGAACTCAGAAAAATTATGCTTGGACCTCAGAAAATTCGTATGGAATGAATGGTGATTTATTTGTTGATTTGGGTTTACTCGGCAAGTGAATAAGGAAAGAAAATAAATGTATAAAATATATAGGGTAGATAGCCGAGTCTAAGGGAGGAAATTGACCAAAATTTCGGGATTTAAGTTAGGCAATTGATTTGATTTGATTTGCTATTTTAAATGCATTTTAATTACCTTTAAAAATCATAATATTAATAATAAAATTTCTATTCGGCGCCCAAAGGGCATTTTGGTAATTTCATGGCTTGTAACAATATTAAATGGAGTTGTCAAAATTATTTGGTATCATATCTTGTCCACTACCAAAAGTTTGGAATTTATTTGGTACTTTAATAAGCTTTTAATTAAATTTCAAATTGGTAAGGGCAATTTGGTCTTTTCACATGTTCTCAGATTTTAGGTGTTACAACTTCTTCCCCTCTAAAAGAAAAAATTTCGTCCTCGAAATTTGAAGTCGCAAAGTTAGACGAAGTCGTAGCAAACCGCAAAAGTCGTCACAACATTCTCACGCCCGGGGAGATTCTTCAAAAAAAAATATCCAGACCAACTGGTTTCTCATGACTCGTAATTATTGTCAAAAAAGTTTCAGATTTCTTAGAAGGGCATATCATATTGAATTTGAATCAAAAGGATAATGTACCAAACATAACGGATGATAAACGAATTCTCCAGGAAGAGGTATAAAAATACATAGGATTTTCATCGCATTGATTAGGCGAATCAGATGAGAATACATTGAATTGTAGCAACATGGGGTGATATACGGTTTAACCTTTCAGCTTCTCAGATAGTCTCGGCTTTTAGATAACCTTCCAAAGGTATTCTCATAAACAAACAGGTCTCATTTCCTCAAAGTCCACAATCACATATTTTACTCATAGTAGATCATAATGAACAACTTCATGAATGCGAATCGTATACGGACAGAAAGCATATCGTTAGATATCGTCAACGGCAGAAAATTCATAATGGAACCTAAGATCAGCAAAACACGTGTCGAGAGTCCAAACGTATCGAATCGTATAACAAGGACAGCAGATCAAACGTATAGGTAGAATGAACCTAAAGTCTCACTAAACTCAGATGATCTTGACCAGATGCCAGAATTCTTAAGCTTCTAAGGCACTCCTAGAAATATCACATGCCCACCATAAGTGCACGTTATATGATGTAAGTATTATCACGTTGGCCAGGCGTCATAATACTGGCATCATATACATATGCCCTTATGATGGTCATACTTTATCTCAAGTCGTGGACACACAAACTTATCTAAATCCACCTAGTCCACCTATGGTCTCAGAGGTCACCAAAATCAAACAACATAACTAAGAGAACGAGATTACTCGAAGAGTAACGGAGATCCGAGAATGTCATTCAAAATTAAGGTACATCATTAGTAACGTCAATTCTTTACAGCATCATCTCGTCTAAACACAATGTCCGCTTCAAAATCCGTCCACTCATTTACAAATTTCAAAATTTCTTCCAAGTTGGAGTAGTCTGTTTATTCTTGTCCGTCTTACCTCATGATTAAGAGAATTTAAAATTCGAGTCCGGTTCCTCCGGTCTTCAGCAGCTCCTCTTGGTAGTGTGGCATCGTAACGGCAGTCTCTGACGCAATCACTGTGGATTCCTCCATCAGCAGGTCTGCTTCTGCTCTCAATTCATCTTAGTACAACTAAAATGAATAGAGAAACAAGACTGCGTGTCTTTGACAGGTCTTCTAACATAGCTCCAGGTTTTAAGGTACATGATGTTGTTGTCGACTCCAGGTTGTGTGTTGAATGGTTCGTCTTCTTTGGTCTGGTTGTCTTGGTGCCCAAACTGAAATCTTCACGTGTTGCATGATGTATGATTGAGTACTATCCCAGTTCCTCTCTTCTTCTTGTATGCTTCTTCCATGATAATGCTTGTCGCAACCATCTTCTACTACTCTTCCACCAGGTTTCTAACTCCGATAACGGTTCTCGATCTTGGTCCCTCTTGTGAAAGCTCTGTCTTCACATTTTACAAGGTAGCGTTGTCTACTATGCTTTCTGAACGTCAATCAAATTTCCCTTCCAGAACAAAGGGTCATCTCACCAATAATCTCTATGTTCCTTTTTTCGTTTTAGGACACAACACAATGTCATACTATGACAATTTGTCCAAAACACGCGAAAACATGATTATTCTAGCCAACACCATTGGCATCATTCAAACTCACAAATGTGGTAACGAGTGCAAGGCAACTTCAGAAATCATCTCAGGGAATTTTCACATCGCCTTTTTTCTTCTTCAGGAACTGAAATACTTCCCAAAGGTTACTCTCGGTTAGTTAACCCCCTTCTTAGAAGTTTTTGTGGTTGCTTCTTCAGCCTTCAAATCTAAAATGATGCAATCAAATGCGGGGTTCAAAGGAAAAACAAATTAATCATTGATACGCGGAAACAGATAATGATTGCTGATAGTGGTACGTTTAAGTTCACGATAGTCGATACGTCATCGCATACTTCTCTCGTTCTTCTTCATAAACAAACAAGAGCATCTAAAGAGAATCACCAAGGTTAACAAAAATCATATTCCATCGGCTTCTTCAAACACTCAACTTAGCACCATGGTTTCTGCAACTGAGATCAGTTCAATGCCCACTCCACTTCCTAAGCAGGAAGGAGTACCAAAAAGTTCATCAAAGAATACCGGAAAATCTTCGTATGACAAAATATTTCCCAATAGTAAAACTTTCCAAGGGTTGATAATAATGGTTTTCAGGACAACTTGGTAATCACATGAGTTTGGGGTAGGTGTTTCCATAGTGACAGAAATTTTAGCAGATGTAGAGAGTCATCATAATGGAATAGGTTGAAGCAGATTTTTAAGGTCACATTTCAGATATGGTAGTCTATGGTATCTTCACGAATAGCCATTCAGTCCAAAAGACCGTACAATCAGACATCTCAAAGTCAAAGGATTCATAGAGTGAATACAGTCGTCAAATCATACAGATAGTTCATATATCAGAGTCCAGTACATGGTTCAACAAAAATGTTGGGATGGATAAACGAACAGTTCAATGTGTGGGAATTTCGTTTAGCTTCTTAGCATAAGTAGCAGGTAGGATGTGTATCATTGGTAATACGAATATCGTATAATCGTCAATAGTGAGATGTACAGAGTCTCAGTTATCAGCATCATCATGCTTAGTTAACAAATCCATACAAAGATAGTATTTACATCATACCCTTCCAAAGGAAATGGTTGGCAGAACAAGGTTCATCATTCAAAGAGAGGAAACAAAAACTTCTCATATTTGTGGTTCATAATTACCAGAATTCTCATAGGAGTAGTAATGGATCATACAGAGTTAAGTAGTATCGGATGATACATTCATACCCAGCATAAGTAATGAATTTACAGAATGTGTCGAACACATTGTGGTTGAATGACCTACGATGTGGTCGAAAAGGTGTCAAACAGCTTATCAAACAAATCGGAGGCGGAGATCAAAATCTGAAGGTGAAACTTAAATGTGTAAGGTATCCAGGTAGCCTTCCGAGGTATTCCAAACTTACTTGGTTACTAAGCTTAAGTTGCAAAACTTCTAACTTCTGAAACAAAGGTCCTTATAAGGCTTATCTAAGAGCAAAGGCACGATCAGAGTGATACGGAAGCAAATGATACTTACATAAATGTCTTAGTCTACCCATTCCTCACTGGTAATAACTTAGGTTCCTATGGGGAATCCTAATGTAAAGTTTCAAAGGTTGTCTTATGAGCGCCTACAGGGAAACTTAGGGGTCCAAACTTCACAGGTCAAGGGTAAATGTATTACGAATCGCAACCTGGCTCTGATACCATAATTGTAACACCCCAACCCGATAAGGGTAGAAGTATTACATTACAGTGACATATCAGAACAAACACAAGCATATGATTCATACATACAACGAAATTCAGGGTTACAAATGAAAATCTGAAACTACAAGGTTACAAAACAATAAATACTATGTCTAATAAAGTGAAACTTCATCTAATCGTCTCTAGTCCAAAGCATAGTCTTCTAAGTCCAGTCACACTCTCTTCCCATAACCCAGCTTCCTACTAAAACCTGCCGCAGGAAAAGGAATGCGGCTGAGCTTAAAAAGCCCAGTGAACAGATACATAAACAAAGCAACGATAATGAAATAGAACTGAAATATAGTGCATTGGGGAATATCATAAGGAATAAACAAATGAATAATAGAAATGAAGGAATAGGATAGTCCTCCACCACGAGCCCAAAACTCAAAGTCATATCTCAAAGTCATAAGCCTTCAATTCATAATCTCACAATCAGAGGGGATACCTCTCAGGCAACCAGATAATATGAGGGGTGTCCTCATGCATCATAAGGGTGGAGTGATCAGCTCCCAGGGGTTGTGAAGGGCATGTATAGCACACAGTACCAATCACCTCAAAGTCATAGTTAAATCCACTAAGCATACATGTCTAGGATTGCAACCCATACGCCCCTTACTCAAAGTCAATCTCAAAGTCATATACTCAAAGTCATAATGGCCATAATAGTAATCATAAAAAAGGGACGGCGTGAGAAATCACTCACCCACACATGAGTCATACCAGTGGTGCATCACAGACATGCCTATGGTACCTCCATAGGTAGGAGAAACATAAATGGCTCGGGTATCAAACTAAGAGTCAGGTCTCAAAGTCATGCAAAAGGTCATATAGCAAAGGTTTATCTCAAAGTCATCTCAAAATCATATCAGAAATAGTATTCAAGGTCCATTCAGAGTTTATCAGGTCAAGGTTCATATTCAAAAATCAATTCATGGTTCAGTTCAAAAGTCCGTTTCAAAAGTTTCTATTAAAAGTCCAATTTAAATAATCTTTTAAAACAGTTTTCATAAAAATGGTCTTTCAAAATATAGGGTTCATGAAAGTTAAATAACCTTTCTTTTAAAAAGAAAATTTAGCATCATTTATAAACATCTTTTCAAATCGGTTCTTCTCAAAACATTTCCATGGTATCATTAAGAAGGTTTTCATAGCATAGGTTCATAACGGAGGTCATATCAAGTGGGATCAACAGAGAAAGTTCAAGTAAAGGGGATCATAGCAATGGCATCAATTCGGGAACTAACGGATCAGAATATGAAAGAGATCATGAGAAACCTTTTGAGAAAGGTCAGAATATCTGTACCTCAATCGCCATCGAAATCATAACATACGTAAGCATATGGAAACACTCCTTCTTCAACGAATCTACACGAATTAATGATCGGCTTATTATTAATAACTTATTCAATTCAGATTTCTCATTTTAGTCGGCTTTCCAGTTTTAGTAACTTTCCATTTAAAGTGACTTTCCACTTTTAGCAGGTTTCCATAAATAGTAAGTTTCCACTTTTAGAAAGTTTCCATAATTAGAAAGTTGAGTCATTATTAATGGAATCAAAGTATCTTTTAACATATTTACACATTTGGTCCTTAGGGTTTCACAACTTTACACTTTATACCCTTACATTCCAAAATTTACACTTTAAACCTTTTAGTCTTCATAGTTACACATTAAACCCTTAACTTATCCATTTTACATAATGATCCCTTATTTTATCATGTTATACGAATATACCTTCAAGTATTCACAATTTACACTTTAAGTCCTTCAAGTTATCAAAGTTACATATTTAACCCTTTAATTTACATTTACAACTTTTAATTCTTAATGATTACATATTAAGCCATTAATTTACCAAATTAGCACATAATCCCTTGAATACTTTTAAATACTCAAAACAGTTCCAAGTTTCTGAAAATTACATTTTTAGTCCCTCTCTTTTAATTAATTACAAATCGCACCAATTAAATACAATTAATTCATTTTCTTGTAATATTTACACTTAGAACCCTCAAGTTATATTTTTCCCATATTCCTACTGATTTATATGACATTACAAAAATATCCCAGAAGTTTCAAAGTTGGCAAAACACACCCTTATACTATTAATTTTCCAATCGGTTTATATTAAAAATTAACCAAAACTATAACAAACCCTAAAATCAAATGCTAATCATTACCCCATGATTCTAACAACCTTAAACCATCATTAATTACCAGATCTCATGCCTCAAACTCTAACCCTAATCGATTTAGAGTTTTCTTTTATTTTTCCCTTTATTTTCTAATTAGCCGATTTATAAATTAATTAATAATACAATATTTAGGCCTCCATAATTCTAACCAATATTTTTCTGAGATTATACATATTATATAGAGTTCATAAAAATTAGTGTTCACGCCCAGAAAATTCGTATAGAATTATTCAGAATTTTGTTACGTTTTTAAGGTTTAATTCACAAATAATTCATAGAGCATGCATGGTTCGACTTTAGCATTTTATTTGAGACTTATATGATGTAAGAGACGTGATAAAAATACCAGACCAGATCTGGAACAAATAGAATAGGCTGGACGAATTACACCTCTCGAATTGGATATTACGACACCAAAAATTCCCACGAGAACAAACGCGACCAACAAACCTTGTAATCATTTTTAGAATATCATATATGATGTAAGGAACTCAGGAAAAATAGAAAATGAATTTATAAGAGGTCGTACGAATTAAAATGGAATATTACCTTACTTGTGAACAAAATTCGACAATAAAAGATTCAGGGATTTTTAAATCGAATGGCCAATTTTCTTGGCTTCCTAGCACGACAACGAACTCAGAAAAATTATGCTTGGACCTCAGAAAATTCGTATGGAATGAATGGTGATTTATTTGTTGATTTGGGTTTACTCGGCAAGTGAATAAGGAAAGAAAATAAATGTATAAAATATATAGGGTAGATAGCCGAGTCTAAGGGAGGAAATTGACCAAAATTTCGGGATTTAAGTTAGGCAATTGATTTGATTTGATTTGCTATTTTAAATGCATTTTAATTACCTTTAAAAATCATAATATTAATAATAAAATTTCTATTCGGCGCCCAAAGGGCATTTTGGTAATTTCATGGCTTGTAACAATATTAAATGGAGTTGTCAAAATTATTTGGTATCATATCTTGTCCACTACCAAAAGTTTGGAATTTATTTGGTACTTTAATAAGCTTTTAATTAAATTTCAAATTGGTAAGGGCAATTTGGTCTTTTCACATGTTCTCAGATTTTAGGTGTTACAACTTCTTCCCCTCTAAAAGAAAAAATTTCGTCCTCGAAATTTGAAGTCGCAAAGTTAGACGAAGTCGTAGCAAACCGCAAAAGTCGTCACAACATTCTCACGCCCGGGGAGATTCTTCAAAAAAAAATATCCAGACCAACTGGTTTCTCATGACTCGTAATTATTGTCAAAAAAGTTTCAGATTTCTTAGAAGGGCATATCATATTGAATTTGAATCAAAAGGATAATGTACCAAACATAACGGATGATAAACGAATTCTCCAGGAAGAGGTATAAAAATACATAGGATTTTCATCGCATTGATTAGGCGAATCAGATGAGAATACATTGAATTGTAGCAACATGGGGTGATATACGGTTTAACCTTTCAGCTTCTCAGATAGTCTCGGCTTTTAGATAACCTTCCAAAGGTATTCTCATAAACAAACAGGTCTCATTTCCTCAAAGTCCACAATCACATATTTTACTCATAGTAGATCATAATGAACAACTTCATGAATGCGAATCGTATACGGACAGAAAGCATATCGTTAGATATCGTCAACGGCAGAAAATTCATAATGGAACCTAAGATCAGCAAAACACGTGTCGAGAGTCCAAACGTATCGAATCGTATAACAAGGACAGCAGATCAAACGTATAGGTAGAATGAACCTAAAGTCTCACTAAACTCAGATGATCTTGACCAGATGCCAGAATTCTTAAGCTTCTAAGGCACTCCTCGAAATATCACATGCCCACCATAAGTGCACGTTATATGATGTAAGTATTATCACGTTGGCCAGGCGTCATAATACTGGCATCATATACATATGCCCTTATGATGGTCATACTTTATCTCAAGTCGTGGACACACAAACTTATCTAAATCCACCTAGTCCACCTATGGTCTCAGAGGTCACCAAAATCAAACAACATAACTAAGAGAACGAGATTACTCGAAGAGTAACGGAGATCCGAGAATGTCATTCAAAATTAAGGTACATCATTAGTAACGTCAATTCTTTACAGCATCATCTCGTCTAAACACAATGTCCGCTTCAAAATCCGTCCACTCATTTACAAATTTCAAAATTTCTTCCAAGTTGGAGTAGTCTGTTTATTCTTGTCCGTCTTACCTCATGATTAAGAGAATTTAAAATTCGAGTCCGGTTCCTCCGGTCTTCAGCAGCTCCTCTTGGTAGTGTGGCATCGTAACGGCAGTCTCTGACGCAATCACTGTGGATTCCTCCATCAGCAGGTCTGCTTCTGCTCTCAATTCATCTTAGTACAACTAAAATGAATAGAGAAACAAGACTGCGTGTCTTTGACAGGTCTTCTAACATAGCTCCAGGTTTTAAGGTACATGATGTTGTTGTCGACTCCAGGTTGTGTGTTGAATGGTTCGTCTTCTTTGGTCTGGTTGTCTTGGTGCCCAAACTGAAATCTTCACGTGTTGCATGATGTATGATTGAGTACTATCCCAGTTCCTCTCTTCTTCTTGTATGCTTCTTCCATGATAATGCTTGTCGCAACCATCTTCTACTACTCTTCCACCAGGTTTCTAACTCCGATAACGGTTCTCGATCTTGGTCCCTCTTGTGAAAGCTCTGTCTTCACATTTTACAAGGTAGCGTTGTCTACTATGCTTTCTGAACGTCAATCAAATTTCCCTTCCAGAACAAAGGGTCATCTCACCAATAATCTCTATGTTCCTTTTTTCGTTTTAGGACACAACACAATGTCATACTATGACAATTTGTCCAAAACACGCGAAAACATGATTATTCTAGCCAACACCATTGGCATCATTCAAACTCACAAATGTGGTAACGAGTGCAAGGCAACTTCAGAAATCATCTCAGGGAATTTTCACATCGCCTTTTTTCTTCTTCAGGAACTGAAATACTTCCCAAAGGTTACTCTCGGTTAGTTAACCCCCTTCTTAGAAGTTTTTGTGGTTGCTTCTTCAGCCTTCAAATCTAAAATGATGCAATCAAATGCGGGGTTCAAAGGAAAAACAAATTAATCATTGATACGCGGAAACAGATAATGATTGCTGATAGTGGTACGTTTAAGTTCACGATAGTCGATACGTCATCGCATACTTCTCTCGTTCTTCTTCATAAACAAACAAGAGCATCTAAAGAGAATCACCAAGGTTAACAAAAATCATATTCCATCGGCTTCTTCAAACACTCAACTTAGCACCATGGTTTCTGCAACTGAGATCAGTTCAATGCCCACTCCACTTCCTAAGCAGGAAGGAGTACCAAAAAGTTCATCAAAGAATACCGGAAAATCTTCGTATGACAAAATATTTCCCAATAGTAAAACTTTCCAAGGGTTGATAATAATGGTTTTCAGGACAACTTGGTAATCACATGAGTTTGGGGTAGGTGTTTCCATAGTGACAGAAATTTTAGCAGATGTAGAGAGTCATCATAATGGAATAGGTTGAAGCAGATTTTTAAGGTCACATTTCAGATATGGTAGTCTATGGTATCTTCACGAATAGCCATTCAGTCCAAAAGACCGTACAATCAGACATCTCAAAGTCAAAGGATTCATAGAGTGAATACAGTCGTCAAATCATACAGATAGTTCATATATCAGAGTCCAGTACATGGTTCAACAAAAATGTTGGGATGGATAAACGAACAGTTCAATGTGTGGGAATTTCGTTTAGCTTCTTAGCATAAGTAGCAGGTAGGATGTGTATCATTGGTAATACGAATATCGTATAATCGTCAATAGTGAGATGTACAGAGTCTCAGTTATCAGCATCATCATGCTTAGTTAACAAATCCATACAAAGATAGTATTTACATCATACCCTTCCAAAGGAAATGGTTGGCAGAACAAGGTTCATCATTCAAAGAGAGGAAACAAAAACTTCTCATATTTGTGGTTCATAATTACCAGAATTCTCATAGGAGTAGTAATGGATCATACAGAGTTAAGTAGTATCGGATGATACATTCATACCCAGCATAAGTAATGAATTTACAGAATGTGTCGAACACATTGTGGTTGAATGACCTACGATGTGGTCGAAAAGGTGTCAAACAGCTTATCAAACAAATCGGAGGCGGAGATCAAAATCTGAAGGTGAAACTTAAATGTGTAAGGTATCCAGGTAGCCTTCCGAGGTATTCCAAACTTACTTGGTTACTAAGCTTAAGTTGCAAAACTTCTAACTTCTGAAACAAAGGTCCTTATAAGGCTTATCTAAGAGCAAAGGCACGATCAGAGTGATACGGAAGCAAATGATACTTACATAAATGTCTTAGTCTACCCATTCCTCACTGGTAATAACTTAGGTTCCTATGGGGAATCCTAATGTAAAGTTTCAAAGGTTGTCTTATGAGCGCCTACAGGGAAACTTAGGGGTCCAAACTTCACAGGTCAAGGGTAAATGTATTACGAATCGCAACCTGGCTCTGATACCATAATTGTAACACCCCAACCCGATAAGGGTAGAAGTATTACATTACAGTGACATATCAGAACAAACACAAGCATATGATTCATACATACAACGAAATTCAGGGTTACAAATGAAAATCTGAAACTACAAGGTTACAAAACAATAAATACTATGTCTAATAAAGTGAAACTTCATCTAATCGTCTCTAGTCCAAAGCATAGTCTTCTAAGTCCAGTCACACTCTCTTCCCATAACCCAGCTTCCTACTAAAACCTGCCGCAGGAAAAGGAATGCGGCTGAGCTTAAAAAGCCCAGTGAACAGATACATAAACAAAGCAACGATAATGAAATAGAACTGAAATATAGTGCATTGGGGAATATCATAAGGAATAAACAAATGAATAATAGAAATGAAGGAATAGGATAGTCCTCCACCACGAGCCCAAAACTCAAAGTCATATCTCAAAGTCATAAGCCTTCAATTCATAATCTCACAATCAGAGGGGATACCTCTCAGGCAACCAGATAATATGAGGGGTGTCCTCATGCATCATAAGGGTGGAGTGATCAGCTCCCAGGGGTTGTGAAGGGCATGTATAGCACACAGTACCAATCACCTCAAAGTCATAGTTAAATCCACTAAGCATACATGTCTAGGATTGCAACCCATACGCCCCTTACTCAAAGTCAATCTCAAAGTCATATACTCAAAGTCATAATGGCCATAATAGTAATCATAAAAAAGGGACGGCGTGAGAAATCACTCACCCACACATGAGTCATACCAGTGGTGCATCACAGACATGCCTATGGTACCTCCATAGGTAGGAGAAACATAAATGGCTCGGGTATCAAACTAAGAGTCAGGTCTCAAAGTCATGCAAAAGGTCATATAGCAAAGGTTTATCTCAAAGTCATCTCAAAATCATATCAGAAATAGTATTCAAGGTCCATTCAGAGTTTATCAGGTCAAGGTTCATATTCAAAAATCAATTCATGGTTCAGTTCAAAAGTCCGTTTCAAAAGTTTCTATTAAAAGTCCAATTTAAATAATCTTTTAAAACAGTTTTCATAAAAATGGTCTTTCAAAATATAGGGTTCATGAAAGTTAAATAACCTTTCTTTTAAAAAGAAAATTTAGCATCATTTATAAACATCTTTTCAAATCGGTTCTTCTCAAAACATTTCCATGGTATCATTAAGAAGGTTTTCATAGCATAGGTTCATAACGGAGGTCATATCAAGTGGGATCAACAGAGAAAGTTCAAGTAAAGGGGATCATAGCAATGGCATCAATTCGGGAACTAACGGATCAGAATATGAAAGAGATCATGAGAAACCTTTTGAGAAAGGTCAGAATATCTGTACCTCAATCGCCATCGAAATCATAACATACGTAAGCATATGGAAACACTCCTTCTTCAACGAATCTACACGAATTAATGATCGGCTTATTATTAATAACTTATTCAATTCAGATTTCTCATTTTAGTCGGCTTTCCAGTTTTAGTAACTTTCCATTTAAAGTGACTTTCCACTTTTAGCAGGTTTCCATAAATAGTAAGTTTCCACTTTTAGAAAGTTTCCATAATTAGAAAGTTGAGTCATTATTAATGGAATCAAAGTATCTTTTAACATATTTACACATTTGGTCCTTAGGGTTTCACAACTTTACACTTTATACCCTTACATTCCAAAATTTACACTTTAAACCTTTTAGTCTTCATAGTTACACATTAAACCCTTAACTTATCCATTTTACATAATGATCCCTTATTTTATCATGTTATACGAATATACCTTCAAGTATTCACAATTTACACTTTAAGTCCTTCAAGTTATCAAAGTTACATATTTAACCCTTTAATTTACATTTACAACTTTTAATTCTTAATGATTACATATTAAGCCATTAATTTACCAAATTAGCACATAATCCCTTGAATACTTTTAAATACTCAAAACAGTTCCAAGTTTCTGAAAATTACATTTTTAGTCCCTCTCTTTTAATTAATTACAAATCGCACCAATTAAATACAATTAATTCATTTTCTTGTAATATTTACACTTAGAACCCTCAAGTTATATTTTTCCCATATTCCTACTGATTTATATGACATTACAAAAATATCCCAGAAGTTTCAAAGTTGGCAAAACACACCCTTATACTATTAATTTTCCAATCGGTTTATATTAAAAATTAACCAAAACTATAACAAACCCTAAAATCAAATGCTAATCATTACCCCATGATTCTAACAACCTTAAACCATCATTAATTACCAGATCTCATGCCTCAAACTCTAACCCTAATCGATTTAGGGTTTTCTTTTATTTTTCCCTTTATTTTCTAATTAGCCGATTTATAAATTAATTAATAATACAATATTTAGGCCTCCATAATTCTAACCAATATTTTTCTGAGATTATACATATTATATAGAGTTCATAAAAATTAGTGTTCACGCCCAGAAAATTCGTATAGAATTATTCAGAATTTTGTTACGTTTTTAAGGTTTAATTCACAAATAATTCATAGAGCATGCATGGTTCGACTTTAGCATTTTATTTGAGACTTATATGATGTAAGAGACGTGAGAAAAATACCAGACCAGATCTGGAACAAATAGAATAGGCTGGACGAATTACACCTCTTGAATTGGATAATACGACACCAAAAATTCCCACGAGAACAAACGCGACCAACAAACCTTGTAATCATTTTTAGAATATCATATATGATGTAAGGAACTCAGGAAAAATAGAAAATGAATTTATAAGAGGTCGTACGAATTAAAATGGAATATTACCTTACTTGTGAACAAAATTCGACAATAAAAGATTCAGGGATTTTTAAATCGAATGGCCAATTTTCTTGGCTTCCTAGCACGACAATGAACTCAGAAAAATTATGCTTGGACCTCAGAAAATTCGTATGGAATGAATGGTGATTTATTTGTTGATTTGGGTTTACTCGGCAAGTGAATAAGGAAAGAAAATAAATGTATAAAATATATAGGGTAGATAGCCGAGTCTAAGGGAGGAAATTGACCAAAATTTCGGGATTTAAGTTAGGCAATTGATTTGATTTGATTTGCTATTTTAAATGCATTTTAATTACCTTTAAAAATCATAATATTAATAATAAAATTTCTATTCGGCGCCCAAAGGGCATTTTGGTAATTTCATGGCTTGTAACAATATTAAATGGAGTTGTCAAAATTATTTGGTATCATATCTTGTCCACTACCAGAAGTTTGGAATTTATTTGGTACTTTAATAAGCTTTTAATTAAATTTCAAATTGGTAAGGGCAATTTGGTCTTTTCACATGTTCTCAGATTTTAGGTGTTACACGCTTTCAGGCTCGTTCGCTTATCAAATCTCTAATTAGTCTTCTCGGGTGTCGGCACAGTCCAAGAAGTAGTATTTTACCATTTTATAGCAACAAGAAGTAGCGATTCGCCTTCTTTCAATAGTAGTTCTCTCTCTCCTTCATCTGATCCTATCTCTTGGTTGGCCTGGTCTGGTTCTTTCTTGAATGTGGAATTTAGATCGTATCCAAGTGAAAGGTTATCCCAAGTGGATGCTAAGATAGCAAGCTTATAAGTTGAGTTAGCCCACAGGGATAGACAGTTGGCTAGTCTCATGACCCAAATGGAGGGGCTGGTCGCTCCATTTTTTTTCTCAAGAAAGACTCACCAATAGCCAAACGCACAGTTTCCGGTCCTATTCTTACTGACTTTCTCCTCGCCCGAAGGTCACTTCACTCTTTATAGCAAGGAGCCAAAGAGCTGACCTAAAAGCAGAAGCTGCCTTGATCTTCTACTTATTGAACGCCAAATGAGACTGATTCAAAAACTGCTATCCCACGACCAAGATTCTTCCCCTCCTCATGCTAATCTAATCACATCTTTCTCTATTTCCGGCTTAGCCTACCGCTCCGTGGGCTTCTATCCCCCTGGTCGTATTCAAAGGATCTCTCAAGATCAAAAATATCTCTCCCGGCATCACAGCCTATTCTATTCTCTACTCTCTACCAGCTTCTGAAACAAGATCGGATTGATCATACTTCCTCTCCCGCTGGTCGAGCTTCATTCCATCCAGCCTCTCCTTCAGCTCACTTCACTACCTTTAGAGAAAAGAGTTCCAGCAAAAGACGAAGAAGACTCTCGGATGGCACTTTATTTCCTAACTGTAACGGGATCTGATTCTTTATAATAGTGACCACCTCTTCTTCACATAAATTCATTCGTTCAGAGTCGACAACCTTACCAACCACCCAAAGGCTTATGGTCCGGAGAAAGAGTGAGGGGTTCAGAGCTTCCCCCTAACGAAATCCCAGTGGGAGTAGAAAATGCCAAAGCGAGTTTCCCCTCAGAATGTTCACCTGTAACAAGAGAAAGATCCCTGTCTATCACAGGGGTATCCGTATACTGTGACCCTACTTCCGAGTTAGAAGGGCCTTCACCCCAAAGAAGAAGCTGACAACTCACCCTGACTGTTGAAGGCTAGAGGAGCATTGCTAACAGGATCCTCTAAACGATCAGAAATCCTCTCAGGCTCAGAGCGGACAGCAAGACTAATATTCAAAACCCTCGCTCTTATGAAGAGACAGGCAGATCGGAAACTCTGTTATCTAGAACATCTTTCCCATTTCCCTTCTTCTGTACCTTAATCCAATCGCCCTCAGAGGTAGCCTTGCTACCACCCTCAGGTGGATTAGGGGTCACCTGCTTCTTAGACTTAGGACAGGCTGCCAAGGAGTGACCAAAGACCTTACAGGCATTTCTTTATAGTTCTATACGTGGGAGACCTTCCAGCAAGGGAGTCACATTCATGGACGAGGGACTGAAAGGAAGAGAAAGCTATAATACATAATAGATTCCCACTAGCAGTTAATCCAATAGGCACAATACCCGATCATAGAACAGATTTGCTTGCTTGGTTGGCTTCCCCGAAAAAAACGGAACTTCCATAACTTAAGCGCTGCTATGACTGCTGCACAGGTTTTCTCCATAGATGTGAATTTCTTTTATGCATTATTATCATTGAACAACTTAGCTAAATTAGTCCAAAGCTCTCTTCTTCTTATCATCATCATGCTGTGCAAGCACGGCTCCAACAGAATCCTAAGTTGTAGACACATAGAGGAGGACGGCCTACGCTATTAGAGGAGAGTTATTGTAAAGACACAACTTCCACCCTGTTGGCTGTAGTTTTAGCTTGTATATGTGAAGAAGAAAAAAACGATATTTTTTTTCATAGAATAACTCTTTCTATTGGGAAATAGAGAGGTGGATCACTAGCCAAATCTTCTACTACGGTATCAGTTGGTTAGCGGAACCTTTTTATTGATTCTCGAATCTATTCATCCACGAGCTACTCTAAATTCGATCAAAGGAGTTACGAAAAGCATTTAGACAGATGAAAGTATTTCAACTACTGAAAGGGGAATGGCTACTTCAGATGAAAATCATTATTCTGCTTTACGGATCTATTCAATTTGAATTCAAGTTTCATGACTTTCTCGAGATTGAATTCCAATCTCAGGGATTCGCTACTAATGCTCCTCCTATCCTACTTCTTGCCAATTTCTTAAGCTTTCTTCTTAATAAATTATGAGTTGAGAGTTGACTCAGCAAGACTTGCACCCGACTTTAGAAAAAGTGGTGTCCTAAGTTTTTAAGCTACAGAAGTAGTCTTCTCGGTGACTAAAGACTTAAAAATGGGAAGATGAGGCCATGGGCAAGCGCATCCTTCAGTTAATGCTTCGCTTTGAAATCGCCTCCCTTCTTCCCTGATAGATAGAGCTAGTACAGAGATTAGGCTCTCCTACCTACATAGAAAGCAACCTTACCTTAGATTATATCCCAGCCTGGTAAGTCAGAAATGGATTACCATACCACCCTACTAGAAGAAAGAAAAGAATATCCAAGCATCCAGCCCATCTGAATCTTGGGTCCGGGCCATCTCTATTTCATGGGCCGAAGGCTAAGGCTTATTATATAATAGTAAGTAAACTGGTTAGCTTTAGGACTAGACAACCCCGCCGGGAGCCAAGAGAAGTAAGCTTAGGCTGCACATGTTAGATCCGATTCCAATTTGATGAATTACCCTCTTATGTCAAATCTGAAAAGAACCTATTCCTATTCGTCGTAAACAAAAGGCATATTAAACAAAGGTCTTACGGAGACTTGTCCTAAAGTCCCGCGCATGCCTGCTCTTCGTATATAGAGACACGATTCTTGGCATCCTGCCTTTAAAGAGGCGCTTCGATAGATGATCAGTTATCAGTCTAGTTCGACACCTTGTTCTCAACTGAACTAGTAGACAGACGCCTCTGGGCATTTCTCAAAAGAGTTAGATCCGCCTAATCAATGTAGTAGTTCAGCTATTCCTTTGACAGACAGTGAAAGTTTCAGGCAAAGACAGAGGACCCGATCCTGTAGTCAACTACCTGGACTATTCAAAATAGAATAGACTAGACAAAATAGAATAGACTGGATTAGCGAGATCCGTTTTCATCCGAACCCCATCTTGTTAAGCCTAAGAGGCACGAGCTATATCTTACATACTCTATTGTCCGATCATAGCCGTCTGAGAGTCCTGCCTGAGCAGGAGGAGCATCCAATCCATACCTAGGTAGAGGAAGCTGATCTGCCGTATGCACTTCCGACTGACACAATCGACAGCTTGAGGAATAAATGTGCTTTAATACTTTCTGAGTTTTGCAAGAATAATAATTGTGAACATGAGACCTTCGTCGACATCATACAAGAACTGACCTTATAAAACAAGATAAGCGAAGGCGATTCACTTTCGCGTGAGGACTTTATTCACATTTTACGGACTTATTACGGCTTACAGAATTTGGAGATAGTGGGGATAGATGGGCTAGGAAATATGAAGAGCTAACGGGATGCTTACCGACTGAACGAACTTCGGCAAAAGGAAATGAAACGGGCGGGCGAAATGACGTGAGAGAAAGAACCTCTTAGTGGAGTCCAGTCCCTGGCCGGCTCTCGGTTCATGGCATGTTAAAACGACTCTATCGGCTTATAGTCATTCCTGGCACTCGGCGCATGTCTTTGATCAACACCGGTTCCGTCACTCATATCTGGTTGAACCAGTACTTCCTTTCTGCCGTTCCTAGGGACCACCCACTCCCGTTCCTTGGTTGTTGGTGTATTGGCTCTTTGGTTTGGTTCCCGGTCAAAGCCGTGAAAACAAGATAGGGTGAACACATATGTATCGTAATATGGGTATGAGTATAGTATATGTACAAACAGGTAAGTGAACTACTCCTTCGACTGGTCTGCCCGCCGTTTGCTTTGAGGGCCTACATCGACTAGGCCTCTCGCTGACTGAGGGAAGCGATCTGTCTTAAACAAGAAGATTTTCCGGGTGAACAATGAGATGGCATGTGAATGAGTGATATGGGGAGAAGGAATCAATTCTTGTACGTATGATATGGGGTCGGTACGATACATATATGGTGAACAGTCAAAGCGAGGGATGGGGTCTAGTTAAATATGATATGGGGAGATATGGGATACAGCTAATGTCGATAATGAAGGGAGGGAAGGAGCTCTTGCCTTCAACTCAGAGCAGAACGTTCCTTCCGCAATGCAAGGCCTATTTCTTTCGTAGCAGCCAAGGATGAGTTCGATCCATTAGGTTCTTCGATTTGTATAGGTTGAACTGTGTACTATAAATAAATAACCACTTTAATGGAGATTTATAGCATCATTCAAGTAAATACAGATTAAGATCGTAAAAACATAAGCTTGTAATGCTACACCTAATTCCAGACCTGTTAATGCAAGAACTATAAATAAAGGACCAAGATTCGTTTACCAGGTTCAGCACGAAATCAAAAATAAGCTCTACCAAGGATTGCCAAGCATTTGGTACTAAGTTTCCTTTTAGTAGCAAAATGAATCAGAAGTAGGACCAAACAGAGAGTTAGCAGCATAAACAAAGAGGAATTTATGAATGAGAAATACAAGTTTTCTATCTTCATAGGAATCAATGGGTGAATGGAAAATTGCTCAAGTGGACTGGGGGGCGTCGGAGGTGTCCCCCCTGTAATGTTGTTTAATTGTTGTATGGCAAAGTCATAGTGATCACCCTCTTCTCTTCTTAAATGGTTTATAATCTCACATAGAGAATTCGGGTTTTCTGAATCATTATGCATTTGTTTGGCGATATCGAGTACTTGGTTTTCATTTGGGTTTTCATTTTTACATCTGTCTTGGAACATACCAAAAACGTGCTCAAAGATTTCATTCTTTAGGTAGTCCGCTAGATCTTTCGTAGTAATACGAATCCTCGACGTAGCTGTATCACTGGAACTTGAGTTAAGACTCCTTTCATCAAGGAGAAGGATGCGTTGAATTTTTTCAATCATGTGGATTGAGAATAAAGGATTCCCCCCATACAGAAAGAGAGGCCTTCCTGTGCGAGTAGTGAAGAACTAAACGAGACTTTTGTTGGTTGTTGACCAACGGACAGAAAGGGAGAACGAAGACTAATGAATATGCTCCTGGATCGGTCACCTGAAGAAAGTTGACATCGACGGCTTACTCTTTTTTGCTGAGCCAAAAAGAGAAAGAATGTCTATTTCCGTTTTCTCGATTGGCTCTCGGAAGATAGATTGACTTAGAAACGTACTCTTCTTCCGCTTTTGCAGAAAAGGCTTTCTCTTCTCTTACGAAATTACGAGTTGGATGAACAGATCGCTCCTAAAGGTTTAATAAGACATTTCATTCTCATTCATCAACTCTGCGTCTCCTTAAGAAGTAAGCCCCGGAGGACCTGTTTATTACTTCTTAAGGGGCACTATGGGTGGTGAGTACTTTTTTCCATTCTCTTAGATGAGAGCCGATCTACTTTGGTTAGCCGAAAAGACTCGTAAGGGAATCGGAACATACTAAGATAGCACAACAACGAAGGCAACCGATCCTTCAATCGGGCCATATCCATTTACTGGAGAACGAGCAGGGAAGCCGGCCAAAACCTTACCTAGAGGGTCACTTCTCTCTCCTACGCCATTACTGATGGACAAAGATGTTCGGAAAGAGAGTTCCTAAAAGCAGGCGTGCTCCTATTATAAGAGAATATGATAGATACCTCTCCCCCCACTTTTGGCGCACTTCTTTGATGAGCAAGCTGGGAATGATCAATCTCCATTCGCTTGGAGGAGTGTTAGCGTCCATGGTACTAGTTTTAACAGGCCTTTTCAAAGTCTTGGAAAAATCGGGAAGTTGTTGAATTACCTCAGCATGATTAGGAGAATGAGGCCTGTTTAAGGGAAGTATAGGAAAAAGGGAATCGGTGTTGCGCAGCTACCGCTCGTGGCAGGGAGTTGAAAGGCTTAGCAGCGGCCATAAGCCATTCTCCTTCTTAAAGCATCACTTCAGCGGTCATTTTCCCCGACCTTCTACTCCGAGATAGAGGAAGGAAAAGTTTGAATTTGCAATGCACTATCCGGTCCAGCCCCAATCTCCTTTCCGTCTAGAATGTAGTGTAGAAAAGCAAAGAATCTTTCCTGCTTCAGAGCTATTCAGAACTAATAGGATAGGTATTCTATTTGAAATAAGGGGGCTACCCTAAGGTGGGATAGTGTGTCAGTAAACGCGCAGTGGTTAAGGGCATAGACCTCTAGACAGGACAGATTCAATTGTGGGTTCCACCCGCTTCCAGTCGAGTTTTATAGATTCTGATAGAGTCACCGCTCGCTTTTGCTTTTGACAAGATGCCCTAGTCCTTTTGGTAAGCGTAAGCATTTCGTAAGTAGAAAAAACTAGATATGAAACCCCCGATATCAGTTACAATGCTCACTATTACGGATCCCACAACGACAGCTCCCGCTGAAGCAATTGTTGCTGCGGAGGTAGCTAAATTACCTATCCGCTATAGACGGAAAAGGCATGCTGTGGCGGACTTAAATAAACCTTAGTTGAAAAAAAAAATTCTTGGTGGACCAGAAAGAAATTATTGACCTTGATATAACCCTTTTTATACCGGAGTAAATGAAGACTCCTAGAATGGCACGCACGAAGAAACCTACTCAGAGTAGGAATCCCGCACATTATAAAAAAAGGAAAATGGACCTGCAACTACCTTAGACTTTCTTTAAGGAAGATTGCAAATAAGAGCTGATCCTATAATTGTAATAGTAAGATTAGGATCCCGACTCATCTGTAAATTTAAGGCATATAAGGTAAATACATAGATCTAGGTAAACTTACGTATACTATACCTATACGGATCCTTTCTCTTATGAAAAGGAAAACTACGAGATAGCTATGCTGCAGTCAAAAAGACATATTTATGGATATGTACTAAGCCAGCTCTTTATACTAAGCCATATCAAAAAATGGGGTTCGATATAGGGAGTCTTTGCTGTTTATTGTTTACTTTACCTTTACCCAGCTTAAAGAACTGTGCCATAAATTCATAAGAACTGCTATTTGTAGAGCTTCTATAGCTTCGAGCCCTTTAGTTCGTTATCAAGCGTATAGCTTAGAGGGTGATCGCTGGCCACAAACTTGCAAGAGTTAGCTATTTGTTCACATTCAAGCATTCGTTCCCCACGTTCGAGCTAGTCGAATCAGTACTTATTGTTATACCGTTCGTGCCCCTAAGAGCCACTTAACTCGCTTTCAAGAATAAGAATCCTGCTTCCAATTAATAGACTGAAATGAAAACTTTTAAAGATGTTATGGAGGGTTTAAAAGTCATCGGTGCTGGAACTACTACAATTGCTTTAGCTGGAGCTGCAGTCGGAATTGGAAAGATATTCAGTTCATTGATCCATTCAGTAGCACGGAGTCCGTAATTGGATACTAAATTGTTTGGTTATGCCATTTTAGGCTTTGCTCTCACGGAAGCCATTGCCTTGTTTACTCTTATGATGGCCTTTCTGATCTTATTCGTATTCTGAGATTCGCTACCGTCAGTAGCCTTCCTCCCAAGGCGAGCAAAGTGACGTGAGGCGAGCGTCTGAGTGAGTTGAGTGAGGAAGTGAGGGCCCTGAGGAAGCGGAGGGAGCGAAAGCTGGATCGGGTTTCACTGTTGTGTTGGTTAATGCCCAACCACCTTCAAATAGGCAAAGAAGTCAACTTCATAACCTTTTCCATTATCAGTAGCAGCAGTGGACGAATCGAGACAATCAAAATACAGGTAGGAATCCGCTTATCTACTTGCCTTTCAACCTCAGAGCATTCAGTTCAGGTACCGCAGCGGTCGACGACTTGGCTGGGGCAGATCTTCACTCATTATCCTTCTTCGAACCTTTTGGTATGTATTGCCCCCTAACTATAGATCAGATCCAGCAGACGAGAAAGAAAATTCCGCACTGCTGCTGAGTCGTCGGACTTATCCACCAAGGGATTCGTGGAATTTCTGCGGATTGCGTTGGGGGAAATCTACCAAAGCTAGGCAGATAGATAGACTCCTTTCCCGCTGCTAAGGGAGAGCAAGAAAGAGAAAAATTCTTGTTTTTTAACCAGCGCCCCCTTTTGGGTATGCAGGTACTAAGAGTCCTCTCACTACCAACCAGCAGACATCATCTGGCTGGGTCTTGCCGGTATCAACAACGAGAAAAAAACTACCAAATGGAAACAACAACTAACTATGGCTCTTGGTGGGCCCAGACAACGTCCTAGGCGTAGGGGAGATCGGAGCAACAGGTAACGCCTAGACGACGTTTTTCTTCCTGGGCTGCAGTAAGTAGATCGAGAGGTCGTTTCGCCCCTTGTCCCCGAATATGGGTAATATGTTCTCATACAATGTTGCTCCAATCTGACCTAGCTGGCGAGCGATCCCAGTTCGCGACAGAGAACAAGACAGCAAGCGAGTGTACCTTTGTTCGCTTCTTCTCCACCAAGCACGGAAGTTTAAGGATAACTGTAGGTCGGTGGCTACCTAAGGAAACTCCGATTCGATCCGCCCCCCCCCCCCCCCCCCCCCCGGCTGGGAGGCATCTACCTCATCCCGATCACAAGGAGAGGTTCACTATGATGGGGGGTACTTCTTTTTTTCCCTTCCGGAAAGAATGAAATGCATAGGGGACCATCCTTTTGTTGCGGCATGCTCCTCAGATTTACGGATTCACAGGGGGCCTCAGGCCCTACTTAGTTGACTGACAATGACAAAGGCTTGCGAAATTAAGTAGGGCCTTTTGAATTGAATCTTAAGTAGTCTATCAGTGGTGCAAAGCTAATTGCCCCTTTTCAGTAGGGGGCAAAAGGTTAGACCTTAGAAAGTCAGCGAACAGCGGTTCTTCTATGTAGGTATGGCGTTCCCCCTTGACTCTCCTAACGTCGAGCTAAGTGATTTCGTAACCTTTTCGTAGCGTAGTAGAATGAAGGCTACGCACCGACGCTCACTTTTCTATTAGCCTAAGCGTCTTCGCTAACTCGCTCGCCTACTATACCCTACTATACCACTTTTAGGGTAGGCTAGGCTAACTCCGCCGCTTACTTCTACTAATGTAGGGCTAAATAGCGCCTTTTCTTTTTAAAATAACCAATTTTCATTATTGCGAACCTATAGGTCCTTAGTAGCGTTGACAAAGAAGAACAGTCGGTTAAAAGACAATGAATCTTTTTATTTATATCTTAATTATATATATTTTTATATATAATAATTAAGAATAATGCAAATTTTAGGCCAGCTTGACAAGCTACCCTTCCTCTTGATCTGAGGTGCGAAGATCAAGATATCTTTTTTATGACTTCCATTCCACTTATTGATCCCGGCCCAGAAAAGTGACCGACCAGGGCCCTATTGATGAATGAAAGAAAGGCTTTATGAGCCCTGTAAGCCCACACCTGTGTAGAGTGGATCGTTCAACACCTGCGGCACAAACCCATTTTTGACCTATTGGTCCTAGTATCATAGGCGACCGAACGGCCGCCCCTTAATTACTAGACCGACCTGCTATAATAATTCCATAAACACCGAGCGAAGATATGGCAAACAAATAAAGTAGCCCTATGTTCGGATCTGACAATACCATACCATAATCAAAAGGTACAACGGCCCGGGCGACCATACTTAACATAAATGTAGCCACTGGAGCCATTCTAAAAAGGGAGAAATTTGCACTACTTGGTGAAATAGGTTCTTTTATAATCAATTTAAAACCATCTGCTAGAGGTTGTAACAATCCAAACGATCTCACTACATCAGGACCCTTTCGACGTTGCACAAAAGCCATTACTTTACGTTCAGCTAGCACTAAAAAGGCTACTCCTAGTAGAAGTGGTAGAATTATTCCAAGTATTTCAGCTGGAATTGCTATGTACATTTTCAATTTTCTATTCACTCATGATCTGGCCTAGTCGACCCGATCATGATATTTCACTCATGATCTGGCCTGGTCGACCCAATCATGATATTGAAGGATGGGACCTTTTCTCAAAAAAGAAAGGAGATTCTATTTCTTCTTCCAAGCCCTTCTTAGAAGATGCAGTCAGTAAGCTCTCACTTATCTTCTTCATTTACGAAAATAGATAGATAAGAAAAGATGTCAGCCTCTCTTTTCTCGCGGAACACTCACTTAATGGGGCTATTTGAATTGGAAGACAACGACAAAAGTGAAAGAAGGAGGTCTATTTCGTTGATCGATGTCAATGGACCAAGAAATCTGTCCTTTGCTGAAAGCTCATAGGGTAAGAAGAATTGAAAGGTAGGTTTTGTCAGTGATTAAATGGAAAGGTCAGCTGGAGCAAAAACCAATCAAACTCAGAAAGATAGGTAGATCGAGCGCGCTGAGGGAAATTTGAGAGATCCGGAGACATGGCCACTACTGGCCTACGGTCCTTGCAGATTACATAGCACATGCTAAGAGCTGCGATGCCTGCCAGAGGTATGCAGGAATCCAGCACAAGCAGGCTTCCGAGTTATACCCGATTATAAAGCCTTGGCCATTTCGAGGGTGGGCCATGGATATCATCGGAAAGATCTATCCCAGATCTTAAAGAGGTCATACTTTTATCCTAGTATAGTAGCTACGACCCAGCCTTCTCCACCTTCTGCCCTGGGTAGAAGCCGAGCCTCCCCAGAATGTGACTTCTACGGAGGTGATAAGGGTCTTATATATTACTGTTATTCGTACATATATTGCTTATGCAGTTCATGTAGTGAGTCAATTTGTGTCTGCTTCTACCGGTCCCCGTCGCGGCGTTAGGCGACATTCATTGGGTAATTCCGCAGAAGACCACACAGGCCATAGGTAACGGCTCTTATGCCTTGCCAGCAGAAATCAATCCAGAGACCGCCCTCCCTATCGCCCGCCCAATGCTTACTATCGAGATTGGTTCGTCGGGCTTTACTCCCATTCCAAAGTTTCCGAATTAGCTTTAGAGATTGAGCAAGTGTAAAAAGTATAGAGTGATCTGGTTTGCGCGGCTTTTGGGTTATGTCTACTAGAATAACAACCCATAGTCTAGTTGAAACCCTCTTTTACAAGATTACAGACTAAAATGACTCGCTTTCTTTCTGAATCTGCTTTCTCTATTGACATATAAGAGTCTCGACTTGAGCACTTCCTCGAAATAAAAAGGCGAAGGAACGCCTTCTCTCTCGTGCTATGGCTTTGCTTCCTTATCTGGGGAGACGTGACTAAGCCTAAAAGGCGCTAGATGGCACTGTTGACGCCTTATTGTCTTTCCATAGGAACTCCTAAAGTATACTTATGCATTTGAGTCTGTTTAGTCATGCCTATCCCCGAGAGTCACTCCTTCACTTACTTTCTTTCCTTATTTATGTGATTATGTGACACGTCTATCTTTGAAACTATTACCATTAGCTAAAAGACAAAGATGAAATGAAAGGTAAGGTCTAACTAAACCGGCTCAGTACTATGACCCCGACTCTGTTTATCTATCCCTTCCCCAATGAAAGTTTCATTCAAGTCGTCACCTTAGCGAAATCACTAAGTAAGCAAACTACCTTAATGAAATATGAAAGCAGCTGAAAAGAAAGCCATTTAACGATAGTTATTCAAGGTGAAGTAAATCCCCTATATCTGATAGCTGTAACAGGCATTCTTCTTACAGAGAAATGCCCCTATTGCGAATCTCTCTCATAAGAAAGAAGAGAGCTAGCATAAGCAGAGCTACCGGCTATACTACCAGAAGAGCAGCTACTATCAGTCCTAAAGAGCCAGTATCCGTCCTTCACTCTTAACTTAAGGAAAGGATAGACCTTAGCGCTTCCTCTTGATCACAGTAATGCGGAAAGTCTGGCTAAAGGAAGATAGCATATCATAAACAGATGAAAAAAATCAAAATGAAGGCGTCAGCGAGGGACCTCTATAAAGTCATTATCTGATAGCTTTCACAGGGCTTCTTGCTAAAGAGAAATTGACATAGAGAGCGACTGATTCCAGGCTTAGTATCTTCGGTTTCATCTTATAGGCTGACTTGCATCACTCTAATAGGATTCCTTGCTTGCATCATATCGTACAAATAAGGCATTAGAGAGCCCTTTCTCTTCCTTTATTCGCCGCAGGAAGAAATTCCAACTATGCTGCCTTCTAACGGTAGGACTGGAATCCGAGCTCCTAGGAAAAAGCTTGAAGCTTAAAGACAGAAAGAGAAGAGATTAACGGGATGCTTTATAGTCGAAGTTGCGCCTAATGCTTAATCTAACTATTAGGTACTATATTAGAGAAAGACTCAATCTGCCCAATACTATACGCTAGGAAGAACTTGATTAGGGTAGTAGCCCAGCTCTTGAAGGGGGAAGCACATAACTAATAGGGTTCAGGCTTATACGATTCATGTTATCCTCCCGAAGCCCCTATCGCCTGCCTGGAACTCCTGAATTCACTCTTTAACTAGAGGAAGCGCCTAAAAGGGAAGCAACTGGGCTAGACTGCTGATCTTATGGAGTAGTCTGACCCTGGGAAAGAGACTGTAATCGCTGCCGAGAATAAACATGCTGTGCCAGGTGACTGGAATCCTCTGAGGTCAGCTGAACAGGCTGACAATCGGCAGAAGATGCTGAGCAAAGCTTCTTGAAGCGTGAGGCTGATCCGTATCATCAACTGCAGAAGAATGCGGTTAGAGTTGATGAACAGGAGAAGGCCGCAATACTTCTCCATCATCATTCTCCCCCGGGGCTTATTAATTAGGTTAAGGAAAATATGAAGCGCCCCCATTAAAGAAAACATTCAAGGATACATCGAGTCTCTTGGATTTCACGTCATAGCGTCTATACCCGGACTGAGCATATCCAAGAAAGACACAAGTGGTTTCCTTGGGGGCAATTTCTCTCTTAACTGCGCAGGAATATGAAAAAAAGACGTGCATCCAAACACTCAAAAATGCCTATAGTACTGCTCCAGTAAGAAGTTCGTGAGGTGCCGCTGCAGCTTCTTCCCTCTCTCTTCCCCGGCCCCGTCCCTTCTTTATGCACATCCATATACATAGCCGGTGTACAATCCGGTCATGCGGTTCTTTAAGTTCATTCACTCTAGGTTCTCTTACTTGCTCTAGTGGATGGCAAAGGCCAACCAAGAGGAATGAAATAGCTCGACTGTGAAAGAGAACGAATGGCTCAGGAATCAACTGGTTCCGAGCAGACTCGTGGAGCTGCAGTTTGGATTATCGTAGAAAGAATAAGAGGAGCCGTCTTAGGAAATGACTGAACTTAAAAGATAGATGACGCCCCAGCTTGACTCGAGATCAAGACTCCTTACAGCTCGCACCAATAGCGGAGCGGCCGGAGATTGATTGAAAAGGCGCAGCCCTGCCGCCCCCTAGCCGCCTACCTACTCGTGTTCGTAGCTCGATCGGAGGTCAAGACTGTGGTCCGGTGGAAAAACAGAAGTCGTCCATATCAAGTGATACGTGAATTGCTCAGTAGTGCTTCGCCACTACCGTAGCTGGCGGAAATAGCTTAATTGGTAGAGCATAGCCTTGTCAAGGCTGAGGTTGAGGGTTCAAGTCCCTCCTTCCGCTCCCGGCTTCGTCGTTTAGTGGTAACGAGTGTGCGCCCCTTTAGAGATAGGGGTGAGCAGCAAGCAGCCCCTTGTATAGGGTTCCAAACCTACCTTCCTAATAAGAAGAAAGGGGCAAGCCAAAACCTAGTCCTAACAAGTTGCTGGCTTTTCATCAGCCCTTGCGCGCTAGCCTTTTCCCTTACTAGTAAGGGGCTGCTAGTTGTAGCGCACATTGTACTAGTGAATAGGAAAAGCGAATTGAGATTACTAATGACGGATGGAGGTTGAGGATAGAACATTTTCGGTCCCTCGCCCTTATCTCCTTCGTCGGAGACTGCAAATGATGGGAATCCTATCGATAAAGAAGAGGTATAAGCATCGCCTCTCGATCCAATCCGTCTTCCCTAGCCTCCCCAAAACACTCTTGATACGAAATAGACCTCCCGCCATAGAGAAGAGATCTAAAGTCTGGGTCCCCTCAATCACCCTCCCTTGAAGCTGAACTGGTCGAGAGAGATGAACCCGCACCACATTTTATAACCTTCGAACCAAAAGCCCCAACTAGAGATGGAATTCCAGAACCTAAACCACTCCGTTGAGAGCTCCGTGACTCGTTCAAGGGAAGGTCCACCAATGATTGCCATTCTCCCCCTATCTGTCTCTTGATCCCTCATTCCACTAATCCGTTGTTACTTTACTGATTCATTCAAGGCATAGACTCCCTCTTTGTCTTATTAGTGCAGGTGTTCGTCAACGATGAAAGCCGCTTAAGACTCGAAGAAAGAGGGCTAGGCCCCGGGAGGGCTTTCAGGGACTGGGTAGGGTGGATTATAGAGCTAGGGGCTAAGGTTTATCCATTGGGATTGGGCATGGACGAACCTCGACTGGGCCAGCATTGATGAAAAATGACAAAAGAAAAACTTCTCCCATCGCATCATTAACCGGTGTAGGATTAAAGATCAGGTCCAGGATTCGAGTCAAATCGACCTTCCCTCTCATCTCAGGGTGAGGCAAGGAATTCAAGAAAATGTTCGTTCTTCAATATCTCAAGAAGTTGTATTAGCTGCTCCTCCGACCCGGAGTGGATTCTAGTGGAAGGGCAGAGCAAAGCCTTGCAGTAGGAAGGTGTTCGTTGCTGGGACGGGTTCAAACTGGACTGAAGGGAGGAGGAATTCAATAGTCCTCTCTTCCTGGGGATTCATCACTGGCTAGGGCTTTCGAATCAAAGCATGGGCATCTGCAACTAAGAGGGAGCAGTAGATCGTCGATGGAAGAGCCATGTCAGTCAATTTCTATTGGGACTTCTATGGATTATGGATTCGACAAGAGAAGGTATAAATGGAGATGCGACTGTTTTTATTCATTCAATTCTAAGTTATTAGGGTTTTGTTTCTTATTATTATTATTATTTTTATCATAACTCTTTTTGCCAAAAGGTTACAATGACAGAATCCGGCCTTGATATTCATGAAGAGATACTCATAAGACTGGAAGAAAAAGATCTTCTGCGATACAAAAGTGTATGTAAGTTATGGAATTCCTTAATCTCAACTCCTCGTTTTATCAAATCTCATCTTGGCTGCAATCTTAAAAAGAAATTAGATAATAATGAGATTGGAGATACAAGGATCATTGCTTTAGGTGCTACAAGTATGAGTCATGATGATTGTCGGTACTTTAGGAGATATGAATGTCAAGTTATTGTTGGTTCTTCAAATGGTCTTGTATGCATCTCTCGTTACTTTACTGAATTTTTAGTCATTAATCCCTCAACTCGCGAGGTGAAACAACTAAGAAATCCTCCTCTAGAGTATAATTATTATTGTGCACGTGTGTTGGGTTTTGGCTATGATTCATCCATAGATGATTACAAGGTTGTAATAGGGTTCTTTAAATGTACTAAAAATTTATCTTTTGAAGTGTTGACAATGAAATCAAACATTTGGAGATCAGTTACTTTAGAATCAGGCTATGATCGTTTGTTAGGAAAGGGTATCTTATGCAATGGGGCGATTCACTGGTATACGTATCGAAATGACATGAAAGTAATTGTTTCTTTTGATTTATCTAAAGAGGTCTTTAAAGAAATCCCACAACCAAAATTGCGTCGATCAAATTGGGATTTGGGGACTATGAAAGGCTGTCTATGCATCTTTGCTAGTACAAATATAAACTGCAAGAAAACTGAGGATATTGAGATATGGGTAATGAGAAGCTACAATGTACAAGAGTCTTGGGAAAGAAAGTTACCGCCTCCTGGCTATGATACACACAAAACAATGATGCATTACATTCCACAAATGGATTACTTCAATCGTCATGTTCACATATGGTTGTTAGAAGAAGAAGGCTCACGTGATCCTGTATTGGTGCGAAGCATTGAATGTCTCAAAGGAGTCCGTCTCGATTCTAATTCCCATATCCGATTATCCACAATTTTGGAATGTAATTATAATTATGATGAGCACGTATTCGTGAAAAGCCTCATATCTCTTCATGGCATGGGTGATGGTGACGGTGATGACGACGGAGGTGATGGCAATATCAGTGATGTAAGTTTACTTGATGATGAAGATTATGGCCTATATGACGGTTATGAGAATGAAGTTTTTTGATTTAACCAAAGAACAACTGGCAATTTGTGACACGTTTGACATTAATCTTCGAGGTCAATTTAAACGATAATTTATATTTGGTTTCATTATGAGTCAAATGTAATCTAGTGGTTAGTGGTGGTTTTCTTTTATAGGAGTAAAAGAGTTTTGTTATATGCTTTGCTGCCTATGTTATTTCATTATCTACTCTTTACATGTAACATAATATTTGGCATTCATTTATAACATCCCATTTGATTTATCAATTAATCAAGGGAGATCCTTAGATTCCTTGATCGAGTAGAGTTTGATCTTATGAATGACTATCGCTATGAACTTTGCTTCTTCTTTGTTTTAAGAATGTATATTACAATCCAATCCATGATGTGTTAAAGAAATGCTTATTAGTAATTTCTGTATGATGGTTTTTGATAATGGTTGTAACTTATCATGTGATAATTAAGATCATATTTATATATACTGGCTTTTTAGTTTTATCTAATATAGTCAATGCTTTTACTGGAGCCTACATTGACGAGGCTGCAACCAAAAATATTACTCCCTCCGTCCCATAAAAACTGTCCAGTTTGACTTTTCAAAGTCAAACTGGTTCAACTTTAACCTTAAATATTTTTTATGTGTTATATAATACTTGATGAAAAATTATACCAATGAAAAACACACTTAAAACTCAATCTATTCATATATTTTTCATAAAGTATTATATAATACTCACAAAAATATATAAGGTCAAAGTTGAACCAGTTTGACTCTGAAAAGTCAAACTGGATAGTTTTTATGGGACGGAGGTAGTACCAGAGTTGCATCCGTAGCACCTTTTGACGTGTGCTTCAGCACAACAAATGTGCTAAGCACACGAGTGGGACCCTCGGTTCCGTCAGTTGAGCTAGTTTTGGTAAACGAGAATGCTATGACCTTAAGACAAATGTTATCTACCGTAATACCTAAAATTAAACCAACTTTCTTATGTTCTAAAAAGTATTAAAAGGTCATCCGTTTTTAAAAACCATTGTTTTGGCAACCTGCATTAATTTGTTTTCATTTGTACCAATTATGGTCAAATATATTGTTTGAGCATAATTCCGCTAGGCAAGTCTAGACGGCTCCCGCATGCCATTCATCCTTGTCCTAAGCCTTGAAGCATGCTACAAACAAGAAAGAACCCGTTAGAAGGAGTCCTGAGGCCGGAGCCCCGGGACCACCCTCTGACGGTCAAGTCAGTCCTCTACTATAAGTATGGAGGGATATAAGTATGAAGGGATGGACCCTCTAATTGAGAGTAATTCTAGAGAGAAAAAGTAGAGAGAGGTAAGAGGTTTTGTGTCTGTATACAACCACCAAGGGTGGTGTATATATAATACCTGAGCTACTGTAGATGATGTCATCATTGGGAACATGTTCCCTTAAAACATGGGTGGTAGGTACACGCGCTCTTCATCCAGACGCGCCCTGGTACACGCGCCCTTCATCCTGCCATCCGGAATGTGTCGTCCGGCCAGTACCGTCCATCCAGGCCGTCCATACAGTTCCGTCCAGCCAGACCGTCCATCCAGGCCGTCCATCCAGTCCGTCCAGCCAGACCGTCCATCCAGTTCCGTCCAGCCAGACCGTCCATCCAGGCCGTCCAGCCAGAACGTCCATCATGTACCTTCTATCTTATGTCCTGATGGATCGGGTCTATCAAACCATATACGTTAACATGTCCTCCCAGTATTGCATTATTAGTAGAAGACTAATGATGTAATACTTAAAGTGGTCTTTACGGCCTTTCGGCCTACGTCATTCGGACATATACGCTAACATGTCCCCCCAGTATAGTATTGTTGAGCAATGGTCAATGATGCTATACTTAAACATTGTTGGGTCCGAAAGCGAGATATGACTTTTTCCATTATCCCTTTGTTTCCTGCACAAATAAAACACAACTTCTCTACCAAAATCATGATTTTCGTGAAACGCCTTTATATATCATTTATTTATTTTTTAAATCATAAACATACGCCAAACACTTGTTTTTTATTACCTTAGCTACTTACATAGCTCCGGAGGTACAAGTTTATGTGTTTAGGTCGCTTATTGTTTAGATTAGCTTTTGCTTACATGATCGTACCTTGCTACCTGTGTGAGATATCATATACTCCGTTCTGAATCATTTTGTTAATGACCTCCCTAGTGACTTTGCACTTTTTGGGGTAAAATCTTCTAGCGACTTAGCGCTATTGGGTCTTGTTTTTTTTTGCCTCTAGCGACTTCGCGCTGTTGGGTCCAATAATGTTACCCCTAGTCGTATTTGCGTTGTTAGGTCTAATAATGTTACCCCTAGGCGTCTTTGCACCGTTAGGTATAATAATGTTACCCCTAGGCGTCTTCGCTCCGTTAGGTATAATAATGTTACCCCTAGGCGTCTTCGCGCCGTTAGGTATAATAATATTACCCCTAGGCGTCTTCGCGCTGTTAGGTATAATAATGTTACCTCTAGGCGCCTTCGCGCCGTTAGGTCTAATAATGTAACCCCTAGGCATCTTGGCGCCGTCAGGTTTGATGATGCGACTCCTAGGCGCCTTAGCGCCGTTAGGTCTAATAATGTGACCCCTAGGCGTCTTGGCGCCGTTAGGTTTGATGATGTAACCCCTAGGCGTCTTGGCGCCGTTAGGTTTGATGATGCGACCCCTAGGCGTCTTGTCACCGTTAGGTCTAATAATGTAACTGTTAATACAAATATCGCCTAAAAACGTTATTTATATTTTACGATCTTCGCTAAGTTTTGTTAACGACAAAATGTAAACTTTAGTTTCTAAGTAAAACATAATCTTAGTTTTAAAGACTTGCATAAACTAGACTTTTGCTACATTTTACATTTCATAAAACACAACCTTTTTATTTCTTAAAATAGAATTGTCACATCACATTTATGGCAAGTTTTGTCTATATGCATTTATGGAAAGAAATGTGTTTGAGTTACTAAGTGGTTACTTGCAAGTTTAGTGTTTGACTAGATATAATGAGATGTGACATTGTTTGGTTTGCAAGGTGTAATGAGATGTGACTTTGTTTGGTTTGCAAGATTTATTGCAAAACCAACTGCAGGCCCGGCGGAACCCTAGGGGTACACGGGCGGAACCCATTTGAGGGTTCCGCCGTATCCGCCAAGTCTGCAGAAAGCTTTGCTATAAATACCAAGCCACAATTTGATTTTTAGCTTATCATTCTACATTATATTTACACACATTCATTCTTTCTTTCCTCTAACCCTTTAACATTTCATATGTGACGTTTCTTTTTGTAGCAAAGAGATTCACAAGGTCATTAAAAGTTACAAGTATTCAACACAACGTTGCAAGACTTGTTAGCTTAGTTTTATGTAGACTTGTGTAGTTTACACTTCAAGTGATTGTGTATTTTCAGTAGTGATCGGTTAGTATTTTAGTCCTCAAAATACAAAGAGTGTTGGGAGTTGTTGTACCCTAGTAAAAGAACTAACGGGAGTAGTTGTACCCTTGTAAAAGAACTCGACATCTAGCTTCGTGTCGGTAAAAGTATAAGCGACGTGTAAGGTTTTCTCCGCCGGTGAAAGGAGCTTGTTGACTAGTGAAAGAAACTCTCGAGTTGGATACTCGGGGCGTGGACGTAGGGCAAGGAAAAAGAGTCCTTGTAGCCTAACCACGATAAATACTCATGTTGTGGTTTGATCGTTTCTTTCATTTACTTGCATGTTATATATTGTGTTTGTGTATATATCTTTGATCAAACGGAAAGTTTCAAAGCTAACTTAACAAGTTAAAAAGATTTTAAACGGTAAACTATTCAACCCCCCTTCTAGTTTTCCACAATTGGCATCAAGAGCTACGTTACTCAAGCTTTTAAAATATATTGTGTTTTAAAACTTGAAACGATCCATGGATTTTGAAAATTACAAATAAGGGCAATCTATGCAAAGACCACCACCTTCTGAAGCAAATGGTTTTATATATTGGAAAAACCGATTTGAAACTTACGTGAAATCTAAAGATATAGATTTATGGTATATAATAATTGATGGTGATAATATAGTTACTAACATAAAAGATGATGATCAAAAGAAATTGATTGCTAAAAATAATGAAGCTAAAATGATGCTTTACAATGCTTTGCCTAAGAAAGAATATGAAAGAATCTTTATGTGTAAAACCGCCAAGGATATTTGGCAATCTTTAATAGTAACTCATCAAGGAAACTCACAAGTCAAGGATAACAAAATTGATCTTCTTGTTCAACAATATGAACAATTTGTTATTTTCGAAGATGAGATTATTGATAATGCTTTTGCTAGGTTTAACACTATTGTTACTTCACTTAAAGCACTTGACGAAACTTTTTGTAGCAAGAATTTTGTCAGGAAATTCCTTAGAGTACTCCATCCGAAGTGGAGAGCAAAAGTGACGGCAATTGAAGAATCCAAGGATCTTTCAAGCATGTCACTTGACGAGCTAATTGGAAACCTCCAAGTTCATGTAATGGAAAAAGATTCGGAAATAGTTAAAGGCAAGAGAGAAAAGATTAAGTCCATTGCCTTGAAAGCTAGAGTCCAGTCTAGTGATGATGAAGAATCTACTTCGGATAGTGATGATGAGGAATATGCTATGGCCGTTAGAGACTTCAAGAAGTTCTTTCGTAGACGAGGGAAGTTTGTAAGGCAACCTAAAGATGACAAGAAAACCTTCCGAAAAGATCGTGATGATCGAAAAGGAAAGGTTGAAAGGAAATTCTATAGGTGTGGTGACACAAGTCATCTTGTAGGAGAATGTCCAAAACCACCCAAGAGCAAGCCTCAACAAGCCTTTGTGGGTGGTGCTTGGAGTGACTATGAAGGAGATGACGATGAGCCAAAAAATGACGATATTGCTCTCATGGCTCACAATTCAAACGAGGTACTCTCCGACTCATCTTACTCTTCTATTGATGATGACACCTTACAAAAAGAATACAACAAACTTTATGAATTGAGCTTAAAAATCATAAACAAAAATAAGTTTTTGAAAACTAAAAAGGAGTTTTTAGAAAATGAAGTTTATGAGTTAAAAGAAAAAGCTAAGAGATTAGAAAAGAGTAAAGGTATTGACACATCATGCAAATCATGTGAAGAGCTTAAACTTGAAGTTGAGAAACTTAAAATTACTCAAAATGATCTAATCAAACAAACCACAAAGTTCAAAAAATTCGATAAGAGCATTTCTTGTGCGGATGAAATTATGAAACTTCAAAAGTCACCCTTTGATAAAACAGGTCTAGGTTTCATGAAAGTAGAAACCTTTAAGGGGCAAACGAAACAAGAAAAGAATGCACATGAAACAAACAAAACTGCTACAACAGCCCGCGGACCAGACGGAACCCAAAATAGGGTTCCGCCCGTTGGACCCGAAGGTTCCGCCAGGTCTGCTGCAGCAGTAACTCCATCCACATCGGATCGTTCAAAATTTGTTAAGGTTACATATAAAAATGGAACAAAATCTGCATTTAAAACTGGAGTAGGACTTAGTAAAAATGAATTTAGAGCAAAACCTACTCAACCAAGGCCTAAAACTCCAATTCCCAAACGCCCCTTTCCAAAGAGTAACTACAACACACGACCAAACTACCAACATGTTTGGAACCAAAACACTCCTGGACATTACCAAACTCCAAATTACATGTCATGGAACCCTTATGTTCTATTTTCATACTTGGAACAAGTTAATTGTATGCTTAACCAAAATGGACCCATGAGAAATTGGGGACCAAATGTTTGAGTGTTTTTCGTGAAATAGGTGTGCCTCAAAGTTTGTTTGGATCCGGATGATTGGATCAAAGATAGCGGTTGTTCAAGGCACATGACGGGTAACAAAAGCCTCTTCTCAACTTATCACAAATGTGATGGAGGTAATGTTACGTTTGGTAGTAATGCTAAGAGCAAAATCATCGGAAAAAGTACAATCTCTCATGACTCCCTTTCTATAGATGATGTAGCTCATGTTGATAACTTAGGATTTAATCTTCTTAGTATTAGTCAACTTTGCCGTAATAAGTATAATGTTATTTTTAGTGAAAACGGTAGTAAAATTCTTAAAGATGGGATAACCATAGCCAAAGGTGTCCTTAAGAATAACGTATACGTCATGAAGATGGATTCAACATCTAGAGACAAACTTTGTCTTACCTCATTAGATGAATCTTCAACTTTATGGCATAGACGTTTAGGACACGCTAACATGAGACTAATCCAAAACCTCTCCTCCAAAGACTTAGTTCGAAACCTACCTAAGTTGAAATATGACCAACACTTTTGTGATGCTTGCAAAGTCGGTAAACAAGTCCATAGTAGCCATAAGGCTAAAAACTTGGTTTCTACATCTAGGTGTCTAGAACTTTTACATATGGATTTATTTGGTCCGTCCGCTATACAAAGCTATGGAGGTAACCTCTACACTTTGGTCATAGTAGATGATTACTCACGATATACTTGGACAAAAATTTTGAAAAGTAAAAATGAAGCTTTTGATAAATTTGAGATTCTAAGTAAGAAAATTCAAAATCAAGTAGGGTCTAACATAGTGTCTATTAGAACGGATCACGGTCGTGAATTTGATAATGAATTTCAATTTGGAAACTTTTGTGATAAAAGTGGAATTACTCATAACTTTTCGGCTCCACGTACTCCTCAATCTAATGGTGTAGTAGAACGTAAAAACCGGACGTTGCAAGAGATGAGTAGAACAATGCTTAATGAACAAAATATTCCACAAAAGTTTTGGTGTAATGCCGTTGACACATCAACGTACATTTTAAATCGAGTCCTAATTAGACCATTTTTGAATAAAACTCCTTATGAACTTTATAAAGGTAAAAAGCCTACATTAGGATACTTTAGAGTGTTTGGGAGTAAATGCTTCATTCTTAACACCAAGGATTATCTCACCAAATTTGACCCAAAGTCTTATGAAGGTGTATTTCTTGGATATTCACAAAGTAGTAAAGCTTACATTGTTTTAAACAAAGAAACCTTAAGAGTCGAGGAATCATTAAACGTAACATTTGACGAAAGTCCACCTCCCTCTAAGACATCACCTTTGGTAGATGATGACTTAGTTGAAAGCCAAGCAATTGAAAGTCAAGAAATCATAGGTAAAGACAAGGTAGATGAACTATTAAACAAAGAACTTGTCAATGTCAAAGAATCTAAAAGTCATCCATTAGATAGTGTCATAGGCAAAATTAACGAAAGAACACTAAGATCAAAAGTCCAAAATGAAAGCAACTACTTTTGTTTCGTGTCAACCATTGAACCTAAAAACATTAATGAAGCCATTAAAGATGAGTCTTGGGTAATTGCAATGCAAGAAGAGTTAAACCAATTTGTTAGGAATGATGTATGGACATTAGTTCCTCAACCAAAGAGTCAAACTATAATTGGAACAAAATGGGTATTTCGTAATAAAATGGATGAAAATGGAATGTCTAGAAACAAAGCTAGGCTAGTTGCACAAGGATATAACCAACAAGAAGGCATTGACTACGATGAAACTTTTGCTCCGGTTACTAGGCTCGAGTCAATTAGAATCTTACTTGCTTATGCGTGTGCACACAATTTTAAACTCTTTCAAATGGACGTCAAAAGTGCATTTCTAAACGGAGTCATTAATGAAGAAGTGTATGTTGCTCAACCACCGGGCTTCATCGATTTTGAAAAACCTAATTAGGTTTACAAACTTAAAAAGGCTCTTTACGGACTTAAGCAAGCTCCAAAAGCATGGTATGATCGACTTAAAACTTTCTTAGTTGACCATAAGTATACCATGGGCTTAGTTGATAATACTCTCTTCACTAAGAAGAAAGATTCACATATTATCATAGTCCAAATCTATGTTGATGACATTATATTCAGATCAACTTGTCAAGAGTTATGTGTGGATTTCTCAAAAATCATGCATGACGAGTTTGAAATGAGTATGATGGGAGAACTCAACTTTTTCCTAGGACTCCAAATTAAAAAACTAGAAGATGGTATCTTCTTTAACCAATCTAAATATATTAAGGACATGCTTAAGAAATTTGGATTAGAAGATTCGAAACCAATCAAAACTCCCATGTCTACGGAAACTAAACTTACCAAGGATGAGGAAAGTGAATCCGTAGATAGCACTAAATATAGAGGTATGATTGGTAGTCTACTTTACCTAACGGCTAGTAGACCCGACATTATGTTTAGTGTTTGTCTATGTGCTCATTTTCAAGAAGATCCTAAGACTACCCATCTCAAAGCCGTTAAAAGGATTTTTAGGTATATTAAGGGCACTACACATTTAGGTTTATGGTATCCCAAAGGAATGGGAATAGACACCATAGTGTATGCCGACTCGGATCATGCCGGTGACTATGTCGATAGAAAAAGCACAAGTGGTATTTGTACTTTTGTTGGACATTGTCTCACCTCATGGTTCTCTAAGAAGCAAACGGCTCTTGCCATCTCAACAACGGAAGCCGAGTACGTTTCGGTCGGAAAGGCGTGTCAACAAGCTCTTTGGATGAAGCAAGCTCTTGTCGACTACGGAATTCAACTCAATGATATGTGTCTAAATACACATATATTTTATACTCTTTAAACCCACAAAACGACCAAAAACACACAAATGACCATACAAATATTATAAATATCATTGAAATGTGTTTTTATGTGATTCAGGTACAAAAAGATTGAAAACAAGTGAAAAGCATGCAAAGTTCACACAAATGTCAATTTCAGTCCCTGAAGTTTCACAATTTGGCAAAACTAGTCCCTGAAAGTTCAAAATGAAAGAATAGTCAACTTAAGTCCTTGGGATACCAAAAATGTTCACTAATGATCCCTGGATAAAAGTTTACACAAAATGGCAACTTTTTCCCCTCAAGTTACAAAATTGGCAAAATTAGTCCCTCTGTGTTTTAAAATGGAATTTTATCACAAAATACCCTTGTACTATTCATAACTTATAATTTGGAACCCTTTTGATAAACTTTTGGGAAATTACACTTTCACCCCTCAAAATCTAAAAATTACATAAAAGGTCCTTAGAAGTTTTTTTTAATAATGAAAAATACAACTTTGGTCCTTGTGTTATTGTATATTGGCAGGTTTGGTCCTTGGAGGAAAGTTTGGAATAATGACATACAAAGCCCTTCAAGAATTCAGAAATTACACAATTAGTCCTTGGGCTGTGTTACTAGTAAAACCATCCGGACCCTTTATATTATATAAACCAAATCCAATCCACACAACACCAATACCCAGCCCACCACTTAGGCCCAAGTCATACCCAGCCCACACCCTTAATATTATACCAGGGTTTGACCTGGTCAACCCCCGCCAAAACCACCCCTACTGTTCATCTCCCTCACCCCTAGCCTGAAACCTAAAACCATGGTGGTTTTGCCACCTCTCCTCCTCCACCTGTCATCCCCAGCTCATAACCTACTCTCCTACACCACCTCACCTCAGCCCACAAGCAATTAATGCTTCCACACCTACAAATACTCCATCCACCCTCTTTTCCCCTGTTTTTCCTCCAACTTGACCCCCAAGCTTAAAAACCTTTCATATCTTGTTCCCTCCACCTTTACAAGTGTACAAAGGAGCATTTAATGCTCTTAAACCGCCTCAAGCCATCAAAACGACTTTTGGCGCCAAAAGTAGTTTAAATGGCTGAGATCTTCTCTGCACATCCAATGGCCAAGAAATGTGATGGGATTTATTGAGTGGTCACCAAGGAACTCAAAGACTAAAAAAAGAAAAGAAGAAGCAGAGGAAAAGACACTTTGGAATAGCCTTAGTCTCGTAGTTAATTAACTTTGTTGCTTTCTTAGATTAAATGTATTTCAATACTTTAAAACTTGTATTAGTTCTCAAATTAGTGTAATGGAACTCATTCTCAGTTTAAATCTCAAGTTATTTTTACATTTCAAGTTTTTACTTTATTGTCATTTAAATTTCAAAGTCGTTTAAATTCTTGTTGATTAGTGTTGTTTAATGGACTCTTATAAGTCATATAAGCTCTTGACAAAGCTTTGAAAGCTTTTAGAAACCTTAATTCAGCTTTAGTCTTTTAAAATTCAAAAACACTAAAAAATTATAGAAAAACAATTAAAAAAAATCAAAAATAAATAAAATATAGTTGTTCATGGTGGATTCTGCTTGGAGCATGGCATATTATGGATGGCCATGGGTGTTAGTGCCTCATGGGAGGCTATAGGGTATAACATTGGCCCTTGGTTCTCAGTTTTCATGCATGATCACTTGTAAGCATACTTTTACCATTTTTTGCATATTTCTGTTTCCCTTTCTTATATGCTATGATTTTTATGTTTTCATGTTTTCATGTTTTATTGTTGTTTTTTAATGTTATTTTAGTATAATCTTAGTTTGTTATGTTTTGGAATTTAATTATGCTTGAGATTTCATTTTGACTGTCAATATATTCATTTTTGACAATCCTAGGTTTAGACACTTGTGACTACTTGTTTATACTTAAAAGGATTTTATTTGACAAATATAGATCCCTGGATTTGATGAAATGTGTTTATACAGTCATATGTAATGAAAAGCTCAATTTGGTTCCATTTAAGGGTTGTTTGGATTTATTGGTTAATCTGAGTTATAGGTTTTGTTGGTGGTTGTTCTTGTTTGATGTACTCCCTATATGACCTCAGTAACTCACTGAAACCTTAATCAAGCAGTATTGCATATAGAATAGTCAAATTGACCCTTGATTCTATTTCTAGATAAACTGTGAGATTGTTAGATCTTGAAACCTTGCATAAGTGTTTAAAAGTTGTTAATCTTTGTTAATTTCATGTTCCTATAGTTTAATATAACTTATTAAATCAGTAGCTTAGCTTTTAAATTCATTTAAGTCAACTTAGCTTTATATTTCAAAAAGTCAAAAATATACTTGTTTCAGAAAACCCAAAAATAGAAAGAATTGTTTTGAATTTTGTTTTTGGATTGAGACTTTGAGCTTTTCACAAGTCATAGTCTATCAACTCATCTTTCAAAACCTACCATTAGCTTATTTTTGTAGATTTTATTCAAGCTTATGCAATAGCTTATTTAGACCTGCAGGGCAAGATAGTGCTTTGCACCAGGGCACCTTTTGGTTTTGGTCAAAGTTTCAAACCCCCCTCCAGGGTGCAAACCAAAACATTAGGTCTTGGTTTTTAGCTTTTTGAAAAGCTCTTCAGTAGTTTTTTTAGGAGTAATCATAAAATTGGATCTCAGTACTTATTAGGATAGCTTATTTAGTCTTTGAAATTTGTCTTATTCTGAGTAGTACACTTAGTACTCAGTATTATCACACCATTTTCATAAGGACATAACTAGTTCATTAGTGAGCCCCACCATATGCTTCTTGGCTTTTTAGAAAGCCAATAAGCTCATCTCTTAGGGTCAGGGCTTATTTATTAGTCTGTAGCTTTTAGATAGCTTTTATCAATCCACCTTATTTTGTTCCAACTAGCCAAATACACTAAAGCAAACAGTGTATTTAAGCTTTTTACTCAAGCTTCAAAAAAGTTCCTCATTGTTCCATGGTTTGAGTGTTTTGGCTTTTCAAACAGCCAAGCAACCAAATTTAATGGTGCAATGCTTGTTGAGCTCTTTGAAGCTCATTTGATAAGTTTTCATTGAGCTTGTTTGTTGCACCACTCCATCATGTTAACTGAGTACACAGTTAACTTGCCCCATTTTCAACAGCTCATAAAAAGCCCTCTAGTGATCAATAGCTTATGTGGTTTAGCTTTTTGTATAGCTTAACTACCCAACTTATTGATCCTGTGCCAAATTTTCATGTTGCAACTCTCCTAATAGGGCTGCAACAAGCTTTTAACTTGTCCCATTTTGATGAGTATATTGAGTCCTCAGTATACTCATGCTACTTCATAAGCTTGCAAAAAGCTTATCTGTTGGACTTAGCTTGTGATATTTGATTCTTTTAGAAGCTTATCCACTAGTCTTTAAGTTCCAACTCTTAAATCCAACCTTGCAGCTTATTAATAAGGGCTGCAAGGAGCTTTTTGTTTGTCCCATTCTTGATTACACTGAGCAATTCAGTGTAATCAAGCCATTTTCATAAGCCTCTCACAAGCTCATCTATGGACCCCACAGGATGAGCTTTGGCTTTTTGAAAAGCCAACCACCCCAGCTTGCTACTCAAAAGTTTATTTTGGCCTTTCAAGCTTATTCTCTAAGCTTAAATTGCCAAAAGAAATAGTTGCAGGGTTGTTTGGGAATAATGTGTATTGGGAATAGCTTATTTGCTTATTACAAGCTTATGGGTGAAATCCAGTGCACAAGCTTGTTAATACCTATCCATTATACATGTACAAACATATTTCTACCTTTAGTTTACATTGTAAAGCTTTTCTAAGCTTATTTCAAGCTTATGAGTCCACTGTGAGCCCAAAAGCTTAACTGAATGACTCAATAGCCCACGAATGGCTTATTTCTATGTTTGTAAAGTTTCATTATTGCTAAACTTGTATAAATACAGTATATATATAGTTTCATAAAAAGAAAATACCAAAAAGAAGCTTTAACACTAAGTGATAGCTTCTATTTAGAAGCTTAAAGGCTTAAAAGCCATCTGAGGTGGAAATAAGCTCTCACATAGCTTATTTCCAAGTTTTGAAAAAGTTGGTTTCATTAAAGTTTTATATTTTTGCTTATTGTATAGTTTTGTAAAAGAAAATTAAAAAAAATAAAATAAAAGCAAATATTGGGTGTGTGTGGGAATCGAACCTGTGACCTCTTGGCTAGTAACATGCTTGGTACACGCACCCCTTCCACTTGCTCTAGGGCACCAGTTCCGTAAGTCTTTGCATACTTAATATACTTAAGGTAGTTTTAGTGTATTTGGCTTATTGTGACTGTTTGGCTTATTCCAGCTTATTGGAATAAGCTGATGACCCCAGCTTATTTTTCCTAGCTTCTTTATCAAATAATATACTTTTTATAATTTTTTCATATTTTTTACTGTTCATATAATATTTATAATAATTAAAATAGTTTACATACCTTTTAGTAAATAATAAGTATTTAATTTTTAAAACAGCTTATTTATAATTTTTATAAACTTTTTATATTTTTTATGGATTCCTGAGATGGTTAAGTAAGTTTATAAAAAGTTTTATAATTTTATAAATCAGTTCAGTATGTATAATAATTAAATTAGTTTAATTAGTTTAATTAAGTAAATAATAGTTTTAAATTAAGTTTCCTTATTTCTGTTAATAAAATATAGTTTTTATATTTTTCTTAGCTTCTTATACTTATTTTAGAATTATGAAAAAAGTTTTAGATTTTTGTTTGCTCATTTAATATTTATAATAAATCAATAATAGTATTTAGTAATTAGATAATAGTAAATAATTAGTAACAAATACATAAATAGTGTAATAAATATATTTTTAGTTTAAAAAATTCTTTTATATTATTTTAAACTTTTCTAAGTTTTTAGTTTATTTATTTAGGCTTACTTTAGATTTTCTTATTATTTAGGTAATTATTAAATAGTTAATAATAGGTTTTAATTAATAAATAATATAACACTTGTAAAAATTATTTTAAATAAATTATAATTATAAGTAAATATTTTAAGTTTACTTAATTTGCATTTAAGCCCTTAAGGCATGCAAATTCCTATTATAGTTATATTTGTTGATTTGTTTTCTACGTTTATGTTTATTTTAAACTAAACGTACGTTTATATATCCTTTTACATTTTTAGGGTTCCTGATTGCACGTTTTTTAACTGATATAGCTGTGACAGAGCTATTACTATTCACATTCCTAGTGTTAGTCAATCAGATTCCTGTTTCTATTTTCAACATCACACACATTCGTTGTATTACAGAATTCACACCTCGTTGGGAAATAACGACCCGGGGATATAACTATACTCCCATGGTTTAAATTGCTTTTCCTCCCGGGCTGCTCAGGGCCTTTTGTTACGGTTGACCATTCACAAGTGGTTGGCTTGTGTGATAAAAACCTGACTGGTTCGGGAGGAGTCAAATTTTGGCGCCGCTGCCGGGGAGGTTCTGCGCGTATTCTATATGAATTTGAAGCATCTGTGGTTGAATAAAATAAGTCTGACTGTTTACGACTGATCAAAATTTGGCGCCGCTGCCGGGGAGGCTGTGCTGCGTATAACGAATTTATGTTTTGTTGAAATATCTATCATATGTATATAATATATATATATATATAATATCAAAAACATATAAAATACAAAAATATTTTCCTTTTCATAGCATACAACTTGCCCAGTTTGATATGTCCCTCAGTTAAAATATTTGGTTGTTGGCTGTTTGAACATAGTTGCTGAGCTCTGTCAAGCCCAGATTCCCTTTCGAGGGGCGGTTGTTAGGATTTTTCTTTTCCTTTGTATATATATATATATATATATATATATATATATATATATATATATATATATATATATATATATATATATATATAAAAGATAAAAATACAAAAACATTTTCCCTTTCTTTTTATATTATAAAATCAAAAAAAATTAAAAAGATTCTTCTTACATTTTCTGAGTTTCCTTAACTTTAAAGGATTCTTAGGCTCATCTTACCGTATGAGCATTCATAATTCTGTGAGTGGCAATCCCACTCCAATTTCTCAACCAAATTATGAGTGGCAATCCCACTCCACTTCCCCATGAACCAATTAATTCGGGGTCGAGTCAAGCTAGCGACTCGGAAATCAAAAACAGTAGCATAAACATGGGTTTTCACCCGTGTGTACCACCTAAGTGTGGGGGTGTGCCCCACATGTTGTATATATCTTAAAAATGAAATGAAAATTGTAAATACAAAAAAATAAAATAATTGTTGTGTTACCCCACTTAGCTTTAAATCTTATCTTTTTACGTTCAAGGATTCGGCATAATAGCCGGGACTTTGAATATTGAGGACAATATTCATTTCTAAGTGTGTGGGGGGGGGGGGGGGGGAATTCTGGCGAATTTGATCTAATATGTACCCTTTTATGCCTTTTTCCCCCAAAATAGCCAAAATTAAATTTTTTTTTTCTCATTTGGTGTTAGTACTTTGTACTAAACACAACAAATGGTAATCAATCCACCATGTCTAAAACACATAAGGATTGGCTAATCCAAGAGCAAATGGCTCTTGGTAAAGATATCTCAAATCCGTTTATGGCTTACAATTTGCCTAAAATTGTATGGTATCTCAACTCGCCATATCCTAATAAGTGAAAGAGTTGGCTAGCCCGCAAGATTATGGTTTGTGGTAAAGGCAGTAGAAAAACCATAATTGGTAATCAACTCACCAAGATGTTGACTATTCCATCAAGAGTTGGCTAGTCCAGAAGCAAACGGCTTCTGGTAAAGACAAATCAAATCCGTTTACAGCTTGTGGTTTGCTCAAAATCAGATGGTTATCAAGTGGACCATAGTTCTTACTTGAACTAAAACATTTGGCTACTCCAGAAGTGATGGCTTTTGGTAAAGAGATGAAATCCATTAATTTTACATAAAAGATTGCTAGGGACTAGCAATAGTTTAGTGTGGGGGATTTGATATGTGTCTAAATACACATATATTTTATACTATTTAAACCCACAAAACGACCAAAAACACACAAATGACCATACAAATATTATAAATATCGTTGAAATGTGTTTTTATGTGATTCAGGTACAAAAAGATTGAAAACAAGTGAAAAGCATGCAAAGTTCACACAAATGTCAATTTCAGTCCCTGGAGTTTCACAATTTGGCAAAACTAGTACCTGAAAGTTCAAAATGAAAGAATAGTCAACTTAAGTCCTTGGGATACCAAAAATGTTCACTAATGATCCCTGGATAAAAGTTTACACAAAATGGCAACTTTTTCCCCTTAAGTTACAAATTTGGCAAAATTAGTCCCTGGGTGTTTAAAAATTGAATTTTATCACAAAATACCCTTGTACTATTCATAACTTATAATTTGGAACCCTTTTGATAAACTTTTGGGAAATTACAAAATCCAAAAATTACATAAAAGGTCCTTAGAAGTTTTTTTTAATAATGAAAAATACAACTTTGGTCCTTGTGTTATTGTATATTGTCAGGTTTGGTCCTTGGAGGAAAGTTTGGAATAATGACATACAAAGCCCTTCAAGAATTCAGAAATTACACAATTAGTCCTTGGGCTTTGTTACTACTAAAACCATCCGGACCCTTTATATTATATAAACCAAATCCAATTCACACAACACCAATACCCAGCCCACCACTTAGGCCCAAGTCATACCCAGCCCACACCCTTAATATTATACCAGGGTTTGACCTGGTCAACCCCCGCCAAAACCACCCCTACTGTTCATCTCCCTCACCCCTAGCCTGAAACCTAAAACCATGGTGGTTTTGTCACCTCTCCTCCTCCACCTGTCATCCCCAGCTCATAACGTACTCTCCTACACCACCTTACCTCAGCCCACAAGCAATTAATGCTTCCACACCTACAAACACTCCATCCACCCTCCTTTCCCCTGTTTTTCCTCCAACTTGACCCCCAAGCTTAAAAACCTTTCATATCTTGTTCCCTCCACCTTTACAAGTGTACAAAGGAGCATTTAATGCTCTCAAACCGCCTCAAGCCATCAAAATGACTTTTGGCGCCAAAAGTAGTTTAAATGGCTGAGATCTTCTCTGCACATCCAATGGCCAAGAAATGTGATGGGATTTATTGAGTGGTCACCAAGGAACTCAAAGACTATAAAAAGAAAAGAAGAAGCAGAGGAAAAGACACTTTGGAATAGCCTTAGTCTCGTAGTTAATTAACTTTATTGCTTTCTTAGATTAAATGTATTTCAATACTTTAAAACTTGTATTAGTTCTCAAATTAGTGTAATGGAACTCATTCTCAGTTTAAATCTCAAGTTATCTTTACATTTCAAGTTTTTACTTTATTGTCATTTAAATTTCAAAGTCATTTAAATTCTTGTTGATTAGTGTTGTTTAATGGACTCTTATAAGTCATATAAGCTCCTGAAAAAGCTTTGAAAGCTTTTATAAACCTTAATTCAGCTTTAGTCTTTTAAAATTCAAAAATACTAAAAAATTCTAGAAAAACAATAAAAAAAATCAAAAATAAATAAAATATAGCTTTTATCAATCCACCTTATTTTGTTCCAACTAGCCAAATACAATTAAGCAAACAGTGTATTTAAGCTTTTTACTCAAGCTTCAAAAAAGTTCCTTATTGTTCCATGGTTTGAGTGTTTTGGCTTTTCAAATAGCCAAGCAACCAAATTTAATGGTGCAATGCTTGTTGAGCTCTTTGAAGCTCATTTGATAAGTTTTTATTGAGCTTGTTTGTTGCACCACTCCATCATGTTAACTGAGTACACAGTTAACTTGCCCCATTTTCAACAGCTCATAAAAAGCCCTCTAGTGATCAATAGCTTATGTGGTTTAGCTTTTTGTAAAGCTTAACTACCCAACTTATTGATCCTGTGCCTCATTTTCATGTTGCAACTCTCCTAATAGGGCTGCAACAAGCTTTTAACTTGTCCCATTTTGATGAGTATACTGAGTCCTCAGTATACTCATGCTACTTCATAAGCTTGCAAAAAGCTTATCTGTTGGACTTAGCTTGTGATATTTGATTCTTTTAGAAGCTTATCCACTAGTCTTTAAGTTCCAACTCTTAAATCCAACCTTGCAGCTTATTAATAAGGGCTGCAAGGAGCTTTTTGTTTGTCCCATTCTTGATTACACTGAGCAATTCCGTGTAATCAAGCCATTTTCATAAGCCTCTCACAAGCTCATCTGTGGACCCCACAGGATGAGCTTTGGCTTTTTTAAAAGCCAACCACCCCAGCTTGCTACTCAAAAGTTTATTTTGGCCTTTCAAGCTTATTCTCTAAGCTTAAATTGCCAAAAGAAATAGTTGCAGGGTTGTTTGGGAATAATGTGTATTGGGAATAGCTTATTTGCTTATTACAAGCTTATGGGTGAAATCCAGTGCTCAAGCTTGTTAATACCTATCCATTATACATGTACAAACATATTTCTACCTTTAGTTTACATTGTAAAGCTTTTCTAAGCTTATTTCAAGCTTATGAGTCCACTGTGAGCCCAAAAGCTTAACTGAATGACTCAATAGCCCACGAATGGCTTATTTCTATGTTTGTAAAGTTTCATTATTGCTAAACTTGTATAAATACAGTATATATATAGTTTCATAAAAAGAAAATACCAAAAAGAAGCTTTAACACTAAGTGATAGCTTCTATTTAGAAGCTTAAAGGCTTAAAAGCCATCTGAGGTGGAAATAAGCTCTCACATAGCTTATTTCCAAGTTTTGAAAAAGTTGGTTTCATTAAAGTTTTATATTTTTGCTTATTGTATAGTTTTGTAAAAGAAAATTAAAAAAAAATAAAATAAAAGCAAAAATTGGGTGTGTGTGGGAATCGAACCTGTGACCTCTTGGCTAGTAACATGCTTGGTACATGCACCCCTTCCACTTGCTCTAGGGCACCAGTTTCGTAAGTCTTTGCATACTTAATATACTTAAGGTAGTTTTAGTGTATTTGGCTTATTGTGACTGTTTGGCTTATTCCAGCTTATTGGAATAAGCTGATGACCCCAACTTATTTTTCCTAGCTTCTTTATCAAATAATATACTTTTTTATAATTTTGTTCATATTTTTTACTGTTCTTATAATATTTATAATAATTAAAATAGTTTACATACCTTTTAGTAAATAATAAGTATTTAATTTTTAAAACAGCTTATTTATAATTTTTATTAACTTTTTATATTTTTTATGGATTCCTGAGATGGTTAAGTAAGTCTATAAAAAGTTTTATAATTTTATAAATCAGTTCAATATGTATAATAATTAAATTAGTTTAATTAAGTAAATAATAGTTTTAAATTAAGTTTCCTTATTTCTATTAATAAAATATAGTTTTTATATTTTTCTTAGCATCTTATACTTATTTTAGAATTATGAAAAAAGTTTTAGATTTTTGTTTGCTCATTTAATATTTATAATAAATCAATAATAGTATTTAGTAATTAGATAATAGTAAATAATTAGTAACAAATACATAAATAGTGTAATAAATATATTTTTAGTTTCAAAAATTCTTTTATATTATTTTAAACTTTTCTAAGTTTTTAGTTTATTTATTTAGGCTTACTTTAGATTTTCTTATTATTTGGGTAATTATTAAATAGTTAATAATAGGTTTTAATTAATAAATAATATAACACTTGTAAAAATTATTTTAAATAAATTATAATTATAAGTAAATATTTTAAGTTTACTTAATTTGCATTTAAGCCCCTAAGGCATGCAAATTCCTACTATAGTTATATTTGTTGATTTGATTTCTACGTTTATGTTTATTTTAAACTAAACGTACGTTTGTATATCCTTTTACATTTTTAGGGTTCCTGATTGCACGTTTTTTAACTAATATAGCTGTGACAGAGCTATTACTATTCACATTCCTAGTGTTAGTCAATCAGATTCATGTTTCTATTTTCAACATCACACACATTCGTTGTATTACAGAATTCACACCTCGTTGGGACATAACGACCCGGGGATATAACTATACTCCCATTGTTTAAATTGCTTTTCCTCCCGGGCTGCTCAGGGCCTTTTGTTACGGTTGACCATTCACAAGTGGTTGGCTTGTGTGATAAAAACCTGACTGGTTCGGGAGGAGTCACTCAACGACATCACAATTCTTTGTGACAACAAAGGTGCCATTGATCTTAGCAAAAACCCGGTTCAACATGCTCGTACCAAACATATTGAAATCCGTCATCATTTCCTTCGTGACAACGTTCAAAAAGGAAATATCTCAATTGAGAAAGTTTCTTCCGAAGACAACATAGCCGACATTCTCACAAAACCTCTTAAACGTGAACCTTTTAACCTTCTTAGGCTAGGCTTAGGACTCATGGAACCTACATTGTAGTTCTGGATATTAGACAAAAATCACAAAAATCAAAACAAATCCATAACCATTTTTCTCAGCAGGGTTGGCGGAACCCTCAGCCATAACGGACGGAACACAACTCAGGGGTCCGACGTATCCGCCGACCTGCAGTATCATTTTCTTTGTTTATATTAAACCAAACACCCATTATCTCATACCACCACTTCAAGGCTGCTACTATTCACTTTACCATTCATCCATACCCACGAAAATTTGGTCTTCCTTTCAATCACATTGCTAATCAACCATCATTGAATCATCATGCCTCCTCTAACTCACTACGATCACAAAGACACCATTAAGTACCTACCAAAACACCACAAAACCAAAGGCCTTACCCCAAACCAAGTCAACGTTTTCAAAGCCTTAGAAAAATATTATGTCCATGAGGGTAGAATCATTGACCCATCTTTCCTAGAAGGCACAAACCTTTATGCCGAATTTGCCACAATCAACTTTGAGTGTCTTTTGAATATCGACGAGCCTATTTGTCCTAGATTCATTATAGAGTTCTATGCATCCGTCACCCTCTCCACGGGTGATTATGATATCATGTCTATCAACTTTAGGGCTAGTGGTCATCAATACTCCTTCACTCTCGAGGAGTTTGCTCAAATCTTAGGTGTCCCAAACCATGGTATTTTCATCTATTCCGACTTGCACTCCCTCTCAACCCTTGACACACTCTATGACCGCATCCATCCCTATGACACCCCTCTTGTATCCAAAGATGTACTTCGTGACCACCTCTTTATTAGGACAACCAACACTAGGAGAACCCGTACGGGTAATGAGGTCGATAAGGACCCATGCGGAATGGAACTTAATGAACTCAAGCCTCAATTTAAGAAATGGGAGGAAGTCCTTAGAGCCAATGTCATTAGCACCATAGGAAACCGAGATCATATCAACCTTTGCCTTTGCTACATGCTCTACTCTTTGTCCGTTAGGCAACCCTTCAATCTTGCCTACTACATGGCCAAGAGAATGGCCGACATTCCCGTGCATGGCACAACGGCTATGCCGTATGGAATGCTCTTAACCCGTCTCTTTAGGTTCATTTCACCCATTCCACCAACTCCTAACCGTCTTCGTCTTGACTACTCTCTCATTCCTCACACCTTTGTCCCACTTAGTGATAAGAGAGTTTAAAAAGCCCAAGGAAAACGCCCAAATCCTCCTACCTCATCATCTTCTTCCTCAATGAGTGAAGATGACAATTTGTCAAACTCTAGGCTCCCACCTCTAGAATACCTTTCCCAACTTCCGGATATTCCGAATGAGTCGGAGGAGTTCAAGCAAACAAAGGGGATGTTCAAAAACATCGGGAGATTCCTTGGAAAGATTAAGAAGAAGATTGACCATCAATGAGTGCGGGTGTGTTAGGAGTGTTTGGCACAAGGTGCTATTTAAACAATTTGGTTGTGTAAACTATGGTTCTCTTGAATTTGTGTGATGGTAGGATGTTTGATACTGTTTGAAACATGTTTAAACTAACAATGATGCAGGGAGACAACTTTTGGCAAGTTGTTAAATTTTCATGTTTATATAATTTTCACTAAGTATAGTGAAATTCGCTAGCCCCCGGTCAAACTCCTATGGTATGCGTGTTTACATGTCTATTTTTGCATTTCCTAACCAGTTATGAATTATATTTTTGGTTTTAGGACTTTTCGAAAATTTTGAAAATCGTCTCGCGGGTCAAAAATGTGGAGTGCCACTTTTTTCAGCTCTTGCGGATCAGGCGGTACCCAAAATTGGGTTCCGCCAGTGCAATTTCTGGGTCACCCAGAATTCGCCCAACGGACCAGACGGCACCCTCAATTGGGTTCCGCCTGTGTATCCTGAGGGTTCCGCCAGTACCTGCAGAATTTTTGTTTTTGTTTTCAACATTTCAACATCCAAACACCAAAATCCAATCCTTTTAGATAGAAACCCATTTCCTGCAATATGTTTAGCACAATAGGGTACTTCTCATTCCTTATAACTCAACCAAAACCATTTCCCGCCAAAATTCAAAAATAGCCATAACCACCCCAAGGACCATTCACACATAAAGGAAGGAACCCTTCTAAAGGTTCCTTGAAATCCCTGAGATTTATACTTCAACAAACTCACCAAAACCACTAAGCATTTAGTGCAAAACTTGTCTTCTCACTTCACCATTTTCATTGGATTGACTTCCATGACATGACAACCCACAATTAGTTTTCCAAATCATTAGGAACCTCCATTTTTGTATGGACTAACATCAAATCCAAATACTCCTTCCCACAAACCTTCATCACTATAAATTAAACCATCCTAAACACTATCAAATCACACCTTCTTCATCACAATTTCTGAACTTTAAACCATTTTAACCATGACAAAGTCAACAAACAACTCTCAATCATCACGACCCATCCGGAGAACCGCCCGGATAAGTATAAAACTACTATGGTCTAACCAATCCATCAACCTAAGCTCCTCATCTTCGGATGAATTCACATCACCTATCAAAAATGAACACTTTTTGAACCTAGCATCTCCATCTCCATCAACCAATGAACCAAATGAGTTCACTCCACCACCTACTAAATCACCCATTGACCCAACTCCACCAAGTGCTCCAACCCAACCATCCAAAACTCCATCACCATCACCATTACCCAAAATTGAACCTATGGAGTTATTTGGGTCTCCTCCCACATCACCACATCCTTTTTTCCAAGATCTAAATGATCTTCCACCAAGACCTACACAACAACCACCTTTTGCAAATCAATCACCAAGGTCAATTCTTGACCTTGATGAGGATCTTAACCACATCCAACCACCACAACAAGTATACCATCCACCCAAACCATTGTTGTTTCACCCTATCTACCATGACATCCATGGTCCTCTTTATGGAGAACCAAACTTTGAAAACCATGATCACCCAACTCCATCACATTCTTAAGCCCAAACCTTTGAGTCTTTCTTTCCCTCTTATGAGGAAATCCAAAGCATGGTTGACAACCACCTTCATCAAGCAATGGAATTTCAAACCACCTTGCTTGACTCAATACCAAATCCATCCTCTACCCAAGAACCAAAAACCAACCCACCCTCAAACCAAGAAACCAAAACCAACCCATTTTCACCCACTCATCCCCATGTTTGCTCAAATTGTGAGCAAATGGGTGAAAGCATCAAAACGTTGCTTCACCAATTCAAAAATGAAACCCGTTTTGCATTTCAACACGTCATAGAACGTTTGGATGCTCTTTCCCACCCTAACAAATCCTAGACAATCCTTGGAGGCCGTTTGCCCCAATTTAGGAAAGTAGGATTTTATTTTTCTTTCTTAGTTATTTTTTTGTTTTTGTTTAGAAGTAGAAGAATAGTTCTCATTTCTTGTCTTTTGACTTTTAAAAGTCAAAATTTTACTTGGAATGATATTTCTTTCTACTTACTTTAGTACATTGTTGGTTGATCATGTTTGTCTTGTCATTATGGTTGCAATGTGTGTGGTAACTACAACCTTGACTATATATATCACCAACTAACCATTTTTTTGTACGGTCCAAAATCCATGTTTCTCATCTTGGCACTCCATTTAGGGGGAGTATCGACCAAGGGGGAGCATGGGCATTATTCCGCTTCGCTACTCTACTTTTTGTTTCGACAAAAAGGGGGAGAAATATATTGAAACTTCAATACATAATATGATTTTTATCTCTTAAGTAAAACAAGTTTAATATAATTTTTTTTAAATCTTAAAAACCAAGATTTTGTGAGTTACTTAAAAACAAAGTTTATGTTTTGTCATCAACAAAAAGGGGGAGATTGTTAATACAAATATCACCTAAAAACGTTATTTATATTTTACGATCTTCGCTAAGTTTTGTTAACGACAAAATGTAAACTTTAGTTTCTAAGTAAAACATAATCTTAGTTTTAAAGACTTGCATAAACTAGACTTTTGCTACATTTTACATTTCATAAAACACAACCTTTTTATTTCTTAAAATAGAATTGTCACATCACATTTATGGCACGTTTTCATTTATGGAAAGAAATGTGTTTGACTTACTAAGTGGTTACTTGCAAGTTTAGTGTTTGACTAGATATAATGAGATGTGACATTGTTTGGTTTGTGAGGTGTAATGAGATGTGACTTTGTTTGGTTTGCAAGATTTATTGCAAAACCAACTGCAGGCCCGGTGGAACCCGGGAGGTACACGGGCGGAACCCATTTGAGGGTTCCGCCGTATCCGCCAAGTCTGCAGAAAGCTTTGCTATAAATACCAAGCCACAAGTTGATTTTTAGCTTATCATTCTACATCATATTTACACACATTCATTCTTTCTTTCCTCTAACCCTTTAACATTTCATATGTGAAGTTTCTTTTTGTAGCAAAGAGATTCACAAGGTCATTAAAAGTTACAAGTATTCAACACAACGTTGCAAGACTTGTTAGCTTAGTTTTGTGTAGACTTGTGTAGTTTACACTTCAAGTGATTTTGTATTTTCAGTAGTGATCGGTTAGTATTTTAGTCCTCAAAATATAAAGAGTGTTGGGAGTTGTTGTACCCTAGTAAAAGAACTAACGGGAGTAGTTGTACCCTTGTAAAAGAACTCGACATCTAGCTTTATGTCGGTAAAAGTATAAGCGACGTGTAAGGTTTTCTCCGCCGGTGAAAGGAGCTTGTTGACTAGTGAAAGAAACTCTCGAGTTGGATACTCGGGGCGTGGACGTAGGGCAAGGAAAAAGAGTCCTTGTAGCCGAACCACGATAAATACTCGTGTTGTGGTTTGATCGTTTCTTTCATTTACTTGCATGTTATATATTGTGTTTGTGTATATATCTTTGATCAAACGGAAAGTTTCAAAGCTAACTTAACAAGTTAAAAAGATTTTAAACGGTAAACTATTCAACCCCCCTTCTAGTTTTCCACAGTAACCCCTAGGCGTCTTGGCGCCGTCAGGTTTAATGATGCGACCCCTAGGCGTCTTGGCGCCGTTAGGTCTAATAATGTAACCCCTAGGCGTCTTGGCGCCGTCAGGTTTGATGATGCGACCCCTAGGCGTCTTGGCGCTGTTAGGTCTAATAATGTAACCCCTAGGCATCTTGGCACCATCAGGTTTGATGATGCGACCCCTAGGCGTCTTGGCGCCGTCAGGTTTGATGATGCGACCCCTAGGCGTCTTGGCGCCGTTAAGTCTAATAATGTAGCCCCTAGGCGTCTTGGCTCCGTTAGGTATAATAATGTTTGTTCCTCAACCGTCGTTTTCATTATTCGGATGGAGGTAGCTAATCTCCGCCGGAGCCTTTATGATATTATGTCTAATTTCTTGTGGTTGTTGCGTATGTGGAACCTCGTATAATTATCCCTGCAAAGTGAAACATGAAATCTCTTTTACTTTTTTCGTTATATATGATAAACACAATGTTTCGCTAGTATCAATAATTCAATACAACAAACGGATCACAACCGAACCATAACATAACCAATGGAGGTATCACCACTATCTTCCCCCCAGTTCAACGGTGCTACAACTTATTAGTATCGTTGAACTTAAATACAACAAAGTATTAGATAACATAATAAGCGATTAATAACAGTTGTTACCCATAGGTGTTAAATATCAAATGTGTGATGTCTATCGCCTTCATTGATCACGCTTTGATTTTCATGAGATCATCACCTTATGCTTGCCAGTCCTGTGGAATAAAACTTGAAAGCTCTTTGCTTTCTTCAGTTAGATATGACAAATATGATATTACCTACATCAATACAAAACCGGATCACAAACAACTGTGACATGATGGAGGTATCACACCGCTATACTCCCCCCAGTTTGACAGTACTAAATCTTTTTAGTATTGTCGAACTCAAATACCACAAAATGCTATATAACATAATCAACCCATAATAATCGAAGGTCTCATGGATATAAAACATATAATGTGTTTCTTGCTCTTGACGGTAAGGTGCCGACTATCGTAATTTTAATATGTGTTCCAATATTTTAATACATTGACCAAATATATATGTTTTATGCGTAGTAAATAACCGAGATATAAGAAAATATTAGTTACGATGGGCACCTAGATGTCTATGGGGTGCGGAATCCAAAATCCAATTTAACAAAGAAGTAACCAACAAACAGCGACCGGAAACGTCGATGGACAACCATAAAGCGCCGCAGGACCATCGTAAGAATCAAATATTTGCTTAGTGATCAAAAGGTATTTGTGTAAGACTCCATGACTTCAGCGACCAGCGAGTTTTAGACTCATTGCTCAAGAAGTTTGATGGGTTAAACGTGAGAAGTTCAAGCTTGAACGTACTTTCGTCGCGACTGAGATCAAATGTGTGTCGTTTCTTCTGATGTGGAATTATGAAGTGTGTTCCTTATTTTTGTTTTGTTTTTACCATATTGAAGATACCAAGATAAAATATGCTTAAATATTGAACTATATTGTCGTGGCATATTCAAAAGTCAAGGATAGATGTCTCTAACCTACATCATTATTACTTTCCCATGTGACTTGTCAGAGTAAATATGGTCATTAATTTGAAAGCCACCCTTTATATAAGTGTTTTGAGCAATGTTGAAGTAATATCTTGCTATTCGGCCGGTACTATCGGCAGGCTTCGACCTTTGATTCGGTTTCAGTTCTGCACAAATGAGAGAACACTCGTTAGCCTCGCCCCGGGTGTTATCCCAGGACCAAGCTCCGGTGTGAGAGTAAGAATATGGAAACCGAATGGGTATTGTGATAAATGTGAGTAAATGCTTGTGTGTGTGTTGTTGGAATAATAAATGGGGTTGGGGTATTTATACTACCCAACCTTTACCTGCTTGTACTTGTGATCAGTGCCCTAGTTGAATAGTTGTCAGTCGCCAACAGTCCCTACGAACAGTACTTTGATCCTAGGCTAGGTTCATAGGGTGGCTGTCAGAGTACACGTGCCCATGTGTGGGGGTCCTTATCCCTTTTAATAATAGTAAAATATTCGGCTAGCGTCGCACCTTCGGATTACGCTTGGCTAACAGCGTGACGTCCGGATCATGACGTCCGGACGGATACGTCAACATGTCCCCCCCCAGTATTGGACTATCGATCTCGTATCGTTAGTGCAATATTGGGTTCGGAAATACTTGTTCACCTTTCACCCTTCTCTTTTTTTTTTTTTTTGGGTTAGCCCATTATCGTTGCAACTGGCTGGGCTGATTTGCTAGTTTTGTTGATGGGCCTGGTTAAGCCCATTTAGTATGAGGCTGTCTAGTGGGCTTTTGCCTCGTTTTTGCTACAGTATCTCCGTCGAACGCAGCTTTCTATTCACGTGTATGACCAGGATGATGCCACGTCAGCGTCATTATGACTGATGAGACGTTTTCACTTCTTCCAATGTATTCCCAGTATCCCTATATAAGGGTCATTACTTCTCATTTCTTTTTCACGCTGTGTGTTTTTTATTCTACTATCATCCGAGAGCTCTATTGTCATCATCTTCCGAACGTTTCGCCATTCGTCCGAGGTTAGTCACATACTTCTTTCCTTCTTATAACTCAATCCCCTTCGGTATCTTTTAAACATGGCTGAAGAAGGACCGATAGGAAAATTTGACATGCACCTCCATACCTCTCAGTTGTCCCAATCGGACTTAGACGCTATTATTTCAACATACCATATCCCGGCCGACCTTCATCCTATCCTTCCGGACCCCAACCTGACCATGGATAGGTTGCCTTCGGATAAGATAGGAATATACACCCAACAGTTAGATCTTGGAGGTGCTAGGGTTCCCTTTTCCCGCTTTTTATTACAAGTGATCAGACATTTTAGGATCCATTTCTCTCAAATAGTGCCGATAGGGCTAAACCGTGTGACCCTTTTTGAGATCCGGTGTCACAGCTTGGGCGAGAGACCGACGGTGTCATTATTTCAGGTATTTTATAGACTCTGCAAGCAGGGCAACTGGTTCTCCTTTGAAAGCCGAACGGGGCGAAGGGCCAGAAAGTGTTTTAAGGAGGTTTTGACTGGGTTGAAACATTGGAAATCTAGGTTCTTCTTGATCGATCGCAGGGCCATACTGGATGCTATGGCTTGGAGACACCGAGACTCCAAGATAACCGAGGTAAATGATTTTCCACTTTCCCATCTGGAGTCTGTCGCGGATAAGCTTGCCGAAACACCGATAATTCTAAGGAAACCTCTTCCCGTTCTTCTTTGGCTGTCCGGTTTGTCTTCGGTATGGGAAAACAAACATTTGGCTGTCATTTTAAAAGATACCGAAGGGCATGGTAATGCTCCCTGCACACATTCGTATTTTTCTTTACCTTCCCCCCCCCCCCTTTTTATTTTATTTTATTTTATTTTTTTTTATATATTCTTCTCACGTATTTGCATCGACATGTCTTTTGTTAATGCAGTTGTTACCATGTCTGAGTTTTTGGAGCTACCCCATTGGGAGGGAACTGATGTAGTGGAGGGATCTCCCATTCCGGATGGCCAAACTCCTCCCGTGAGAACCGTGGAGCCCCTTCCGGAGGGTCAAAATCCTCCCGCAGTCGAGGGTTTGATGAAGGTAGCCGAGAGGGCTAATGACGATGTAGTAAAGGCTCGTAAGAGGAAGGAGAGAGAGAGATCCGTTTGAGAGCCGAGGGGAAAAGAAAAGCTGGTGAAGGACCCTCCAATGCTGCACCCAGGAAGAAAAAAAAAAATAGGTGCTAGTTCTGCTGGGGTTATGCCTTCTTTGGGAGCAACACTGGACGCAAGTCCTATCAATCTTGCACCCCCTAACTCCGCTCCTCAAAATCCTCCGGCTACTGTGGAGCAGCCGGCTAATGATGTGGCTGAGCAGGAAAGAGCCGAGGGGGGGTGGTAATTCCAACATTCAGACTAACCTATCCCCCATTCGGGTTGTGGTCGTAGAGCAACCGAGGAATTCTGGTCCGCATGCTTCTGATGGTAATCATTCTTGTTTTGACCATTCACGCAAGCTTTACGTATTGTATCTGACAATTTCCCTTCTCTTAATCAGCTCAATCAGTACAACGGTCTCATCCCGTGGGGCATCCTACTATCCATGTGGTTGCATCCGAACCATCTGGTATGTGTTTCATTTACTCTGCTTTTCATCATTTTTTTTTTTGATTGATGGTCCTTTATCTCACTACTTTTCGCTTGCTTTTTTTTTTTTTTTAGATCATTCTCTGAATCAGGCTGACTTCTTTGTGCCCGGTTGGACGCTCAGGGAGGACGTCCGGCTGAATTCCTACCGGGCGTGCCGTGAGATGCTCAACCATCTTGCTACTCCGGCCGAACAGGAAGCTCTGAACGAGTTGGACAATATTGGACTTGCTAGGCAAGCTTACGAACAGCTGGGGATGAGCACAGTTTCTATGGGAGAAGTTCTCCGACGGTTCCGCCACTTGAATGCTGATTATCGGGAGTTGTCCAACATTCATGACAACTGTCAAGGGCTAGCCGCAAGGGCCGAGGCTGCCGAGGCCGAGCGTGATGCCCAGGCCGCTCGGTATGAAGAACTGGCTAATGAGCATGAGGCTATGGTGCAGCGGTACAAGGCCTGCGCTTTAAGGTATAAGGACCTAATGGAGAAATCCGCTGGGTTTGATCAGGAGAGGGAGCTCTGGCTTAAGAAAAATGAGGAACAGGCCACCCGGATCAACCAACTGGAGGCTTCTCTATCGGCCTCTCAACGTCAGCACGAATCTTTGGCCAAAGAAAAAGCTGATCTGACGGCTAACTTGGCTCAGGCGGACATTGTTCGCCAGAATTTGGTTAAGTCTTTCATCCCTGTGGCTTTCCGGAGGCTTCTTAATAGCCGGGAGTATAAGCAATCTCTGGGCAAACCCTTCAGCCTTTCTTACTCTGCCGGGTGGCAAGATGGGGTCAAAGTTTCTAGGAAAGCGGAAGACGCTGAGAAGATCATGAGCACTTCAAGACATCTGAATCCCGATGCTCCAAAGATATGGAAGGCAGAGCTCAACAAGCTGTTCTCCCTTGACTATCCTTATATCAAGAAGATTTGTGATGCTCATCGTCTTCCGTTGGGCGACCTCATGAACCTCTTTCCTGACTCTCCAGTTCCTGTGGGTTTGACAAACACTTCCACCCAAGTTAATGTAGAGACAGAAGGTAATCAGACAGTTGCATCCGGAGGGGAAAATGTCAACCCTCCGGCTTAGTCGATGTTTTTGTAATCATTGTGGACCTTAATTTCTGTAATCTTAATTTTTGTAACATTCACGAGGGTTTACACTCGTATATATTGGATGTTTCTTTTGATTACTATTTGTACAGCCATTGTTTATGACGCTTGTATTAATATTTTCCCGTTTCCCCCCCCCCCCTTTTTTTATATCATCCTTTTACCCGGATTGACTTATTACCATTCATGTTACATTTTTTGCTTTTAAATATTGCTTGGGTACCCGGAACGGCTATGACCGAGCGGGCATTCAGACTAGTTTTGGTCTAATCAACAGAGTTGTCTTCGGGCATCCGGAGCGGTATAATTGTCCGTGCGTCCGAAGCATAGATGTTATTGCTTTCGGGCATCCGGAATGGTATAATTGTCCGGGCATCCGCTGATACTGCGGGCGTCCGAAGCATAGATGTTATTGCTTTCGGGCATCCGAAACGGTATAATTGTCCGGGCATCCGCTGATACTGCGGGCGTCCGAAGCATAGATGTTATTGCTTTCGGGCATCCGGAACGGTATAATTGTCCGGGCATCCGCTGATACTGCGGGCGTCCGAAGCATAGATGTTATTGCTTTCGGGCATCCGGAACGGTATAATTGTCCGGGCATCCGCTGATACTGCGGGCGTCCGAAGCATAGATGTTATTGCTTTCGGGCATCCGGAACGGTGTAATTGTCCGGGCATCCGCTGATACTGCGGGCGTCCGAAGCATAGATGTTATTGCTTTCGGGCATCCGGAACGGTATAATTGTCCGGGCATCCGCTGATACTGCGGGCGTCCGAAGCATAGATGTTATTGCTTTCGGGCATCCGGAACGGTGTAATTGTCCGGGCATCCGCAGCGTTTTTGATCGCCCGGGCATTTATCGTCTACCGAAGGGGGCCAGCCTCCGGAGACATAAGTATCTCATGATTTTCCACAAAATTGTAACGTTCCCCTGGCGGGAAGCTACACATTTCATTAATATATTGCCAACATCATAATATAAAAGCATCATAATACAAAAGCTTTGGAATTCTAACAATAACAGTTTTTATAAGAAACACTTTCTGAGGTTGATGGCATGCCAAGTGCGCGGCACCTCCGTATCATCCATATTTTGTAACTTATAAGAGCCGTTGTCGTACGCTTCAATGACTCTGTACGGTCCTTCCCAATTCGGTCCTAGCTTCCCTTGGTTCTCCACTCGGCTTGCTTCATTCTTTCTGAAGACGAAATCACCTACTCGGAAGTTCATCGGTTTCACCCGTTGGTTGTAGTATCGTTCTACCTTCGCTTTGTACTTAGCTTCTTGTATTGCAGCTGCTTCTCTTCTTTCCTGCAACAAGTCCAGATTTAGGCGCTGCTCTTCTTCGTTTCAGTCAAGCACCAGAAGCTGATCTTCCTCACTGCGGTTTTCGTCGAACATCATGGCCCTATGAGTTGGCATCCCTATTTCCGCCGGTATAACTGCCTCACTTCCATATGTTAAGCTGAAGGGTGTATCACCGTTGCTGGTTTTGAGTGAGGTACGGTGAGACCACAATACATTGGGCAATTCATCTACGCAACCGGCCCTTGCTCTGCCCAATCTTGCCTTGATCCCTTCCATGAGGGATTTATTTGCCCTCTCTACTAAACCGTTGGCCTGCGGATGCGCAACGGCCGTGTTCATCTGCCTGATCTTTAGTTGTGCACACCAGCTTTTGAAGGGATCGTTCACAAAATTTGTTCCATTGTCCGTTACTATTACTCCGGGTAGGCCGAAACGACATACAATGTTTTCCCACACGAACTTTTTTACTTCCTTCCCTGTCGTTTTTGCCAGCGGTTTGGCCTCGATCCATTTTGTGAAATAATCTATAGCCACGATGACATATTTTACCCTCCCTGGGGCCTCCGGAAATGGTCCCAGAACATCCATTCCCCATTGATAGAATGGCCACGGGGCCATGATTGAAGTTAAGAAAGTTTTGGGCAGCTTCGGCACAGGTGCGTGTATTTGACAGGAATCACACTTCCGGATCTCTTCTCTTGCGTCGCGGTGCATCGTAGGCCAGTAATATCCTTGTCTGATTAACTTTGCCACCACTGATCTGGGGCCGAAATGCATGCCGCAAGCTCCCTCATGTACTTCCCTGATGATGTAATTTGATTGCAACGGCCCTACGCAACGGAGCGTTGGGTTTAGATAAGATTTTTTGAAAAGAACACCTTCCTCCATCACATAATGAGGAAGCTTCATGCGCAGACTTCTTGCTTCGTTTGCATTCTCCGGCCATACTCCCTCTTCCAAACACCTAATGATCGGGGTCATCCAATTGGGGCCTTCTTCTTCCACTATCGTGTGCACTTCAGTTTCTTCGGTGGAGGGTTTTGCTAAAACTTCCACTAGTATTTCTTTCGTCAAATGATCGAAAGCTACCGAGGCGAGTTTGCTAAGTATGTCTGCTTTCTGATTCTGGGTTCTCGGTATGTGTTGGATCTCAAAATTGTCAAACCTTCCGATATACTGCCTTGCTTTCTCCAAATATCTTATCATGCTGTCTTTAGCGGCCACAAAATTCCCATTGATCTGGCTTGCTACCAATCTTGAATCAACCTTGACAATTATAGACTTAACCTTCATTTGTTCGGCTATCCGCAACCCTGCTAACAGTGCTTCATATTCGGCCTCGTTATTTGTGCTTTTAAAATTTAGCCTCAGAGCGTAGGTAGATTCTTCCTGTGTGGGGCTGATGAGCACCAAACCTGCTCCGGAACCTTTCTTACTACAGGCTCCATCAGTATATAACGTCCATTCCGTTTTCTCAGTAATCTCACAGACCTGTCTGCCTTTCACTTTTGCGTACCGTTCAACCATCCCTACCGGTATTTCGGTTAGGAAATCTGCCAACACTTGCCCCTTGATAGCGTTTCGGGAAACGTACTTAATATCGTACGCGCCTAACTCCACCGCATACTTAGCCAGCTTTCCTGATGCCTCCGGCTTGTTTAAAACCTGCCTGATCGACTGATCCGTGATCACTTTTATCGGATGTGCCTCGAAATACCTTCGAAGCCTCCGAGACGCGTGTAATAAACAGACCGCCAGCTTCTCCATTGGGGCATAATTTCTTTCCGCTTCATTCAACGTCCGGCTGACGTAATGAACGGGTAACTGTTTTCCAGATCTTTCAGCAACCAGCACTGCACTTACCGCCCGCGAAGCCGTCGCCAGGTATATGTGCAGATCTTCTTTTGGAACAGGGGTCGTTAACGAGGGAAGCTCCAAGATTAACTTTTTCATTTCTTGAAATGCCTCTTCGGCATTCGAGGTCCATCTGTACTCATCCTTATTCTCCTTGGTGATATTCTTGAGCGTTTCGAAAAAAGGGAATGACCTTTCTGCCGAACGTGATAAGAAACGATTGAGAGCTTCCAACTTGCCGCTAAGACTTTGCATTTCCCTCAAGGTTCTTGGCGATTTCATTTCCGTAATGGCTTTAACTTTCCTAGGGTTTGCCCGGATGCCCTCGGAGGTCACCATATAACCGAGAAACTTGCCTTCCTCGACACCAAATGAGCACTTTTTAGGGTTTAGTTTCATATTTATTTTCCTTAGATTGTCAAAAGTTTCAGCCATGTCCGCTAGTAAATCCAACTCCGTTTTACTTTTGATAACCATGTCATCTACGTATGCTTCTAAATTCCTTCCTATCTGCGGACGAAACGCCGAGTCTACCAAACGTTGGTATGTGGCTCCAGCATTCTTCAGACCGAATGGCATTTTGGTGTAACAATAAGTTCCTTGTTCTGTGTAGAATGCCGTTTTTTCTTCGTCCTCGACAGCCATTTGAACTTGGTGATAGCCCTTATATGCATCCAGAAAACACTTGTACCGGAAGCCCATTACGGACTCGATCTTCCAGTCGATCTCCGGCAGAGGGTAGTAATCTTTTGGGCAGGCCGAGTTTAAGTTCTTGAAATCTATGCACATTCTCCAGCTCCCATCACATTTTTTCACTAGTACCGGACTTGATATCCAAGTGGGGTACCTCACCGGCCGGACGATCCCTGCTCTTAACCATTCTTGCACTTCATCGGCAATCACTTGATTCTTTTCCTGCGAGAAGGTTCGTCTCTTTTGTGCTACCGGAGTGTCTTCCAATCTAACATTAAGATTATGTTCCACCAAGCGGCGTGGTATACCCGTCATGTCAACAGGTGACCACGCGAATACGTCTTTACTTTGCTTTAATAATTCGACCAAGCTTCTTCGACACTCTTTTGAGAATCCCTTTCCGATGGTCACCAATTGCTCCGGATAAGCAGGGTGGATCATGACCTCTTCTGTAAGTCCATGCTCCGTCCCTTTTTCGAGGTCTATTCCGGCTGTGACCTCCTCCTCCGAACCTATCCATTCTTCCTCAAACCCACGACATTCCTTGATCGCTGCTGCTCTAGTAACCAAGGTTGCAATACCCTTCGGAGGGGGAAATTTCATCATAGCATGGATGGTAGAGGGTATAGCTTTAAGCTCTCTTAAACCGGTTCTTCCCAATATAATGTTGTAGGGTGAGGGTGACCTTATTACTGAGAATTTCATCTTGGTCTTTCGGAACAGCCCATGGTCCCCAAAACATACATCCAGCTCTATCTTACCGATAGGCTTGATTATTTCTCCCGAGAACCCTACTAATGGTGACCCGGATTTCTTGAGTTTGGATTGAATCGAAGGGCATAAATTGTTAAAACAATGCTCGTACATAACTTCCACTGAGGCCCCCTCGTCCACAAAGATCCTCCGTATCAAATATCCCTCCACTTCTGCTTCCACTATGAGAGGCTCTTCGGATACATCGTCCGAGAGTATCGGAGGAAAAGTAATGGGGACCTTCATCCATGGCTCCTCATGCTCCCTAGCCTTTCTTTTCGTTGTTCCTACGCTTCCGATCATGTTTATCACCTTTTTCTTTCCTCTATTCCCTTCATGGACCGGCTCTTTTCCCTGCCTTACGTTCCGGATCAGATGGTCTAGCTTTCCAGATTCTAGGGCCGCTTCGAGTTGTCTTTTCAGCATGTGACAATCGTTGGTATAATGCCCCTTCTCCCCATGGTAGTCACAATATCTGTCTGCATTTTCCGTGCTTGGCTTCCCCACCAACGGAGGAGGATGTGGAAGTCGGAGTTGGTGTTCAGTAGCAAGTATCTCCTTGGGTTGTTTCCTGAGTGCCATTAGCCCTGGTCGATTGCTCTCCAGCTTCCACCCATCTTTTTTCCGAAAATCTCCCCTGTTTTGATCTGCCCTCGGAGCAACGTAAGGAGTGTATGGTTCTCGGAAACGAAAGTCACCTCGGCGGTCGTGTCTTCGTCGTTCAGCATATCCCCTGGACCTCTCGGGCTTTAGTGGATAACTGAACCTCCGATTACCCTCTGGGAATTCTCCTTTAGGGAGTTCTGTGGTCTTGTACGCATCCTCTGCCCTGACGAAGTCATCGACCCTCGTCATCATCTCTTTCACCGTTCGGGGCACTTGGTCGGAAAAACGTTTGGCCAACTCCGGACACTTGTGGGCCGTCATAAAAGCTGATATACGCATGAGATCTGGTACTCCCGGAATGTAACTCGCCTCGTCAGTCCATCTTTCCTTAAAGTCAGGCAAGGTTTCGTTAGCCTTCCTCGAAATCTTGAATATCTCTGTCGGATCCTTAATTCCCTTCTGTCTCAAGGAGAACCTAGTAGTGAATTGCTCCTCTAGCTCGTCCCATGTGTTGATGCTACCGGGTTCCAGGTGACTAAACCAACCCTGTGCTGCCCCGTCTAGTGTTTGCTGAAACATCCGACACCACACCGGCATCGGCCATTCTCCCTGATTGGCCGCTCCGGCAAATCTGTTCAAGTGGTCATCCGGATCTGTGGACCCATTGTACGACTTCAGGTTGCTCGGCATTCGGTGTGATGGTCCAGAGAACTCGTTTATTCTTCGAGCGAAGGGCGATTTAGCTACGGACTTGTAAGGCTTTCCTAAATCCTCCATTTTATCTTTGGCTTCTCTATCGCCCGGGATCTTACCGTCGTCTTCACTGAAATCCAACCGTATTGGCTTAAGGACATTTCCTTCCAGAGCATTGTGTTCTTTGAACAACTCTTTCAGGGCTGTCAAGTGCCCTTGTATCAAATCTTGTACATTCGGTGAATCACGATCGTTCCGGTTAGAACCTTCCGGACCGTCCGTGTTGGCACCGTTTCCTCCTGTTGTTGTGAGAGGGGTCAGAGGTGGAAGGTCCGTCATGCTATCAGTAGGTAGATAAGATAACGGGTCCCACGGATGGCGCCAATTTGTTGAAGTAATATCTTGCTATTCGGCCGGTACTATCGGCAGGCTTCGACCTTTGATTCGGTTTCAGTTCTGCACAAATGAGAGAACACTCGTTAGCCTCGCCCCGGGTGTTATCCCAGGACTAAGCTCCGGTGTGAGAGTAAGAATATGGAAACCGAATGGGTATTGTGATAAATGTGAGTAAATGCTTGTGTGTGTGTTGTTGGAATAATAAATGGGGTTGGGGTATTTATACTACCCAACCTTTACCTGCTTGTACTTGTGAGCAGTGCCCTAGTTGAATAGTTGTCAGTCGCCAACAGTCCCTACGAACAGTACTTTGATCCTAGGCTAGGTTCATAGGGTGGCTGTCAGAGTACACGTGCCCATGTGTGGGGGTCCTTATCCCTTTTAATAATAGTAAAATATTCGGCTAGCGTCGCACCTTCGGATAACGCTCGGCTAACAGCGTGACGTCCGGATCATGACGTCCGGACAGATACGTCAACAAGCAATGTAATAAAAGTAGTGCAGTAGCATATAAGCGATGCAATAAAAGTAGTAACATTATTCTTCAAAAGTAGCAACATTGTTCTTTCAGTTACGTGATTGGGCCCTATCCAAAAACATATTTGAAGTAATAGATGTAAAGATAATAGAAGTTGTCTTTCGTCAAAGTAATAGACGGAGATTAATTAACCAAACAATTAATGGTCCGAAGATCACAAAAAGTTGCATTTCATTAGTTTAACGTTATTTCAAAAAGTAACTAAAGATAGACAAATTCCTTATTTTATGACCTAGGTATACCTCAATTAAACTAGCATTTGACAAAGTAAGTCACGTGTTTGGTCATGGGCCATATTGCTTTACTCACAAGGTGTAGTGTCATGCATGTGTATGTGTAAAGGTTGTCTAATATCATGAGCTGTATTACTTGTACGTCATCCACGTTTCCTTCCTCTTAGACACCTGAATGGTGTTAAGACATAATGATGCCAGCTCATCGAGGTACGTAGCATGGCAGTAAACCAAATGCGTCATACTTATATTCTCAGGGCAACAAGATAGCAAAGAAATAACATTGGGATACTTACAAAGCATGCGTGAACCGCTGCATCCGAATGATACACTGTACTCGAACGTCACAATATGACTGCCGAAACCATTGATGGTTACCGAAGGACGTCATACCGAACGACCCCTCCGCAAACGAATGGTGCAATGTTCCTTTCACATTCCAAACAACCATAACCGAAACAAATGATAGAATGCCTCTTCCACTGTCTTTCGATCAGTAGCATATAAAATCATGGCCGGACATAGCACCGGTAAGGCTACCGAACAGGACCGGACGAACCCCTGTTAGGAGTCCGGATCACAAAAAGTTGGCACAACGGATGAAGCACCTATGCACATGTCTGGTAAAGTACCAAACGACACTTACCGAATGAACGATACAATTCCCCTTTTATACCGAGATGTCTAATTGAAGTCATCCCACCGAGAGACATCACACCGGATGACCCATGCATAACCTCCATATCATCCCTTTTTGAACGATGGCACAACGGTACCAAACCGAGGAACAATAAACGAACAACCCATACTGTCCATACTAACGTCTTTCCTATATGATGGAAGAACCACCTTCGGAAGGACGGTAGATGAACCGCTGCCGGAAGGGCAGTAAACGAACCAACTTCGTTGCCATCCATCTTCTGGAAGGAGGGTAGACGATCAATAGTGAAGTTATATATGTTTACTTTTTCCTCGATTATAAGGTGCGTTTCCACGAATTTTAGCCATACAACTGACACGTACTAGTGCCTTCTGTAGCCTTGGGGGTGATGTCCTTAATATTTTTGTCCAGCGAACGACGGATGATGGAGGGTATGGTCCCACATCAGCCCTCCATTCATACCGAAGGGATGATGGAGGGTATCATACCAGAGGGCAGATGGAGGAACCTACCGAACGATGTAGTACCTCCCTTTCATACCGAACGACCCCGGATGTATGATTGGTACCAAAGGAGAGCAATATACCGGACGGGTGATAGAAGAACCACGTCCGCGAGGATGGTGGTTGAACCACCTCCGGTATCCTCCCTCCTCTGGAAGGAGGTTAGACGATCCATCACCGAAGGGAAGATGGAGGTCCTAGAAGAACGAGACCCATCATCCTTAGCTCTGGTAGATTGAATAACGTGTCCCACGGATGACGCCAATTTGTTTGAGCATAATTCCGCTAGGCAAGTCTGGACGGCTCCAGTTTGCCATTCATCCTTGTCCCAAGCCTTGAAGCGTGCTACAAACAAGAAAGAACCCGTTAGAAGGAGTCCCGAGGCCGGAGCCCCGGGACCACCCTCCGACGGTCAAGTCAGTCATCTACTATAAGTATGGAGGGATATAAGTATGGAGGGATCGACCCTCTAATTGAGAGTAATTCTAGAGAGAGAAAGTAGAGAGAGGTAAGAGGTTTTGTGTCTGTATACAACCACCAAGGGTGGTGTGTATATAATACCTGAGCTACTGTAGATGATGTCATCATTGGGAACATGTTCCCTTAAAACCTGGGTGGTAGGTACATGCGCTCTTCATCCCGCGCCCTGGTACACGCGCCCTTCATCCTGCCATCCGGAATGTGTCGTCCGGCCAGTACCGTCCATCCAGACCGTCCATCCAGGCCGTCCAGCCAGACCGTCAATCCAGTTCCATCCAGCCAGACCGTCCATCCAGTTTCGTCCAGCCAGACCGTCCATCCAGGCCGTCCAGCCAGACCGTCCATCATGTACCTTCTATCTTATGTCCTGATGGATCGGGTCTATCAGACCATATACGTTAACATATATAGCAAAAAATTGAACGACAAAAATTAAGCTTACGCAAATGAAAATTTCAAAGTGAAATATCAGTTACTCCGTATACCTTTGTTTCAAATGGTAATTATTATTTGTAAAGTTATATAATATGTTAACGTTAGTTTCAGTTTCACTGTTTTCACAATTTTACGACATACATTTTGATGAAATTGGGATACATGAAAGCTAATAATACAAACTTTGATAGGTAGGGATCCGGTGAGAATAAACCTTAAAATTAGAAAGATGAAAAATAACTATAACAAAACATTTGAGGTGCATCGACTTGAATTATATGTATCTCTATTCATTTAGACGCATCTCAATTAGTTTCAAGAGTGATTTTATAATAAAAACAATGCAAAGTAGTACTATCACGACATTCGATGCATAGAGGATGAAAAATAATAGAATTAGCCTAACTTGATGATTTGCATTTAATTTATGTGTATGTATCTAACTTTGAGATAGTAGATATATTATGATGCATCTAAAAAAACAGGATGTATTTTATTCTAGTTGATGCAACTTTAATGTATGGTTTCTTACATATGATTTCTTCTCGTTAGATCATAAGTAACGTGTGAAGTTATTTCATCGATGGACTTTAATAAAACTCATTTTACTAATGAACTTACTTTAATGGACATTTGTTGGTGTGGTCTTGATGAGCCAGACAGCCACAACACAGCCCACAACGCAGCCCATGCATGATTAAGGAGCTCATGCATGCATACCACATACACTAAGGGCCCATGACAATATATGAACTGAACTTGTGAACTATAAATGGAGATGTCGACAGTTTTTATTCATTCAATTCTAAATCTAAGTTATTAGGGTTTTGTTTTTTTTATCTTAACTCTTCATTCCAAAGGTTACAATGACAGAGCCTCGCCTTGATATTCATGAAGAGATACTCGTAAGATTGGAAGTAAAAGATCTCATCCGATACAAAAGTGTATGTAAGTCATGGAATTCCTTAATCTCAAGTCGTCGTTTTATTAAATCTCATCTTGGGTGCAATCTTAAAAAGAAAGTAGATAATAATGAGATGGGAAATACAAGGATCATTGCTTTAGGTGCTACTAGTATGTGTCATGATGATTGTCGGTACTTTAGGAGATATGAATGTCAAGTTATTGTTGGTTCTTCAAATGGTCTTGTATGCATCTCTCGTTACTTTACTGATTTTTTAGTCGTTAATCCCTCAACTCGCGAGGTGAAAGAACTAAGAGATCCTCCTAAGGAGTATAAAGTGTCGGGTTTTGGTTATGATTCATCCATAGATGATTTCAAGGTTGTAATAGGGTTCTTTAATAAATGTACTAAAAAATTATCTTTTAAAGTGTTAACAATGAAGTCAAACGTTTGGAGATCAGTTGCTGTAAAATCGGTCTATGTTAGTATGTACGGGAATGGTATCTTATGCAATGGGGCGATTCACTGGTATACGTATCGAAATAACAAGAAAGTAATTGTTTCTTTTGATTTATCCAAAGAGGTCTTTAAAGAAATCCCACAACCAAAATTGCGTCGATCAGATTGGGATTTGGGGACTATGAAAGACTGTCTATGCATCTTTGCTAGTCCAAATATAAACTGCAAGAAAACTGAGGATATTGAGATATGGGTAATGAGAAGCTACAATGTACAAGAGTCTTGGGAAAGAATGTTAACGCCACCTGGCTACGACACACAGAAAACAATGATGCATTACATTCCACCAACGGATTACTTCAATCGTCATGTTCACATATGGCTGTTAGAAGAAGAAGGTTCACGTGCTCCTGTATTGGTGCGAAGCATTGAATGTCCCGAAGGAGTCCTTCTCGATTCTAAATATTCCCATATCCGGTTATCCACAATTTCGGAATGTAATTATAATTATGATGAACACGTATTCGTGAAGAGCCTTGTATCTCCTCATGGCATGGGTGATGGAGACGGTGATGGTGACGGAGGTGATGGCAATATCAATGACGTAAGTTTACTTGAGGATGAGGATTATGGCGTGTATGACGGTTATGAGAATGAAGTTTTTGATTTAACCAAAGAACAACTGGCAATCTGTGACGCGTTTGACATTAATCTTCGAGGTCAATTTAAACGATAATTTATATTTGGTTTCATTACGAGTCAAATGTAATCTAGTGGTTAGTGGTGGTTTTCTTTTATAGGAGTAGAAGTGTTTTGTTATATATGCTTTACTGCCTATGTAGGGGGCCGAGATTTAAACCCTTTACCAAAAAATAAATAAATATATATCAATGATGTTACTTCATTATCTACTCTTTACATGTAACATAATATTTGGCATTCACTTATAATTTCCCATTTGATTTATCAATTAATCAAGGGAGATCCTTAGATTCCTTGATCGAGTAGAGTTTGATATTATGGATGACTAGCGCTATGAACTTTTCTTCTTCTTTGTTTTAAGAATTGTATATTAAAATCCAATCCATGACTGTGTTAAAGAAATTCTTATTAGTCATTTCTGTATGATGGTTTCTTATAATGGTTGTAACGTATCATGTGATAAGATCATATTTATATATACTGCCTCTTTAGTTTTATCTAATATAGTCAATGCTTTTACTTGAGCCTACATCACCGAGGCTGCAACCAGAAATATTACCAGAGTTGCATCCGTAGAACCTTTTGACGTGTGCTTCAGCACAACAAATGTGCTAACACACGAGTGGACCCTCGGTTCCGTCAGTTGAGCTAGTTTTGGTAAACGAGAATACTGTTTGGATGTTCACAGGATCAAACTCGATAGTGCAAGTAAACAATAATGTTTTATGTCTTGTTATCGTTAATGGTGAAGCAAACCCTAGGATCGAAGGATACCAATTAACTAGAGAACAACCTTCTTCAACTCGACATTGCAACATCAAATTAACTTAAGATTCAGCTCGACTCTCTAGGTCAGTTTATACACATTGAGAAGTTGGAACGTGGTTCGCCTGTTCTGGTAGCTAAAGGTGTTAGACCGGTTCCTGGTCGTTATCTGTTAGTTGGAGTGCCCTGAACCGTTAACCGGGTTTATGAATATGAATGTGAAGTCAAAATTGGCGATTTAAAAAAGGGTATATATAGATGATCGGTGTACGCCGTGAAAATGAGGTCTTTGGAGAATTTGAATTCAAGTTTGAAATTTGCAGCTTCCAGAAGAAGTTCTTGGGTTACACCTATGATTTATATGATTATAGGAAAAGAAAAGTGTCACGCCATCAAGTTCACGAGCAATGTCTTCTCCCACAAGTTGTTTGAAAGTATAGTCTCCATCTGCTGATTCATCTTTCAGAACCAGTTATCCGGTAGTTTGCCACTTTGGCCACAAAAGCTTAATTAGCATACTCTGAAAGGTAAGTGCTAGTCCTCAAGGATTATTGTTTTGCATTTCACTATCAAAAAGGTATATGAAATATATGCACCTTTGCACCTAACTATCTCGAATTTGAGTTATACTGTTTTCACGAGTTTCTACGAAACACACGAACTATGTGACCTTAAGACAAATGTTATCTACCGTAATACTTAAAATTAAACCAACTTTCTTATGTTCTAAAAAGTATTAAAAGGTCATCCGTTTTTAAAAACCATTGTTTAGGCCACCTGCATTAATTTGTTTTCATTTGTACCAATTACAGTCAAATATATAGCAAAAAAATTGAACGACAAAAATTAAGCTTACGCAAATGAAAATTTCAATGCAAAATATCAGTTATACCTTTGTTTCAAACGGTAATTATTATTTGTAAAGTTATATAATATGTTAACGTTAGTTTCAGTTTTGCCGTTTTCACAATTTTACGACATACATTTTGATGAAATTGGCATATATGAAAACTAATAATACATACTTTGATAGGTGGGGATCCGGTGAGAATAAACCTTAAAATTAGAAAGATGAAAAATAACTATAACAAAACATTTGAGGTGCATCGACTTGAATTATATGTATCTCTATTCATTTAGACGCATCTCAATTAGTTTCAAGAGTGATTTTATAATGAAAACAATGCAAAGTAGTACTATCACGACATTCGATGCATAGAAGATGAAAAATAATAGAATTAGCCTAACTTGATGATTTGCATTTAATTTATGTGTATGTATCTAACTTTGAGATAGTAGATATATTATGATGAATCTAAAAAAACAGGATGTATCTTATTCTAGTTGATGCAACTTTAATGTATGGTTTCTTACATATGATTTCTTCTCGTTAGATCATAAGTAACGTGTGAAGTTATTTCATCGATGCGTGACCCATAATAAAACTCATTTTACTAATGAACTTATTTTAATGGACATTTGTTGGTGTGGTCTTGATGAGCCAGACCGCCACAACACAGCCCACAACGCAAGCCCATGCATGATTAAGGAGCTCATGCATACCACATAGCCCATGACAATTTATGAACTTGTGAAAGTATAAATGGAGATGTCGACTGTTTTTATTCATTCAATTCTAAACCTAAGATATTAGGGTTTTGTTTCTTATTTTTTTTTATCGTAACTCTTTTTGCCAAAGGTTACAATGACAGAACTTCGCCTTGATATTCATGAAGAGATACTCGTACGCTTGGAAGTAAAAGATCTTATCCGATACAAAAGTGTATGTAAGTCATGGAATTCCTTAATCTTAAGTCATCGTTTTGTTAAATCTCATCTTAACTACAATCTTAGAAAGAAAGAAGAAAATAATGAAATTGGAGATACAAGGATTACTGCTTTGACTACTACTAGCATGTGTTGTGATGATTGCTGGTACTCTAGAAGATATGAATGTGAAGTTGTTGGTTCTTCTAATGGTCTTGTATGCGTCTCTCGTTACAATAAAGATTTTTTAGTTGTTAATCCCTCAACTCGCGAGGTGAAAGAACTAAGACATCCTCCTAGAGACTATAAGGATAAGAGGTCATTCAGTGTTTCAGGTTTTGGCTATGATTCATCCATAGATGATTACAAGTTTGTAATAGGGTTCAAGAATGAATATAAGAAGCTTGTTTTTGAAGTGTTAACTTTGAAATCAAACGTCTGGAGATCAGTTGCTCTAGAATCAGGCTATGATTATTTGTCAGGAAATGGTATCTTATGCAATGGGGCGATTCACTGGTTTCGAGAAGACGAGCAAGTAATTGTTTCTTTTGATTTACCCAAAGAGGTTTTAAAAGAAATCCCCCTACCAAAATTGGGTGATCAATATGTCTCGTGGACTTTGGGGACTATGAAAGACCGTCTATGCGTCTTTCGTTTTCCAAATACAAACTTAGAGGAAAATGAGGAAATAGAGATATGGGTAATGAGAAACGACAATGTACAAGTGTCTTGGGAACGGAAGTTACTGCCACCTGGTGATGACACAAACAAAATAATGATGGAATACTCTCCACGCAAAAACTTCTTCCCTGATCATGTTCACATATGGCTGTTAGAAGAAGGATCATGTGCTCCTCTATTGTTGCGAAGGATTGAACGTCCCCACCATGAATTTGACTATCCCCGTAATGCTCATATACGGTTATCCACAAATTCGGAATGTAATTATAATTATAATCACCATGTATTCATGAAGAGCCTTGTATCGCCCAATATCAAGTGGCGTAGCTACATGGAGGCCTTGGTGGGCCACAGCCCACCCAATAAAACTTGCAATAGTGTATACTAGTATTAGTTACCCATTGAATGTAAAAATTAACCACTTGTGATATTTAGCTTTTAAGTTTACTGAAAGACAAAGAATTATCGACTACTCCGTATTATTGTTTTGTCAATTAATCAAGGGATATCCTTAGATTCCTTGATCGAGTAGCAATATTGTGGATGACTGGCGCTTCTTCTTTGTTTCTTTTCTTTGTTTTACGACTTTCTAATAAAAATCCATTTCATGATTTCTATTATGGACTTTTCTTCCACTTGTTTACATATTATATTGTGTTAAAGAAATGCTTTTTTGTAACTTCTGAATGATAGTTTCTTACATGGTTGTAACATATCATGTGTTAAGATCATATTTATATTGGCTCTTTAGTTATATCTTATATCTTCAACGCGTTTACTCATATGGTTGTGAAAAAAATTTGTATTACATCATCTATGATGAAGATTTCAAACAGCAAGAGTGGCTTACGTGACAAAGGTGCAAAGATGATAATACCCTTTAACTCGATCAGCTGTATGTACACGTTCCATATTTACTAAAACTTTTCCAATTGTAGGATTATAGCTAGAGTGAATATTGACATGTTAAAAGCTGAATTTCTTGTATAGTGTGTTCATACTTCATAAGTACTGCAACATTTGTCTGTTTTTTACATCTCGTGCAATTCATTTTGTGTGTGTGTTTGACAATCAGTCTACAAAACCTCTGTAGAATTAGTCTGTACACCTGTGAATATTGGGTCGTCGTAGATAAATTAGAATTCAAGTTTGAAATTTCGGCATCTAGAAATAGTTCTTGGGTTACACCTGTTGAAACCGAGCCCGTTGAAATTTGATCAATGTGTGCACCTGTGAAGGAGATGATGAGTAGTTATAGACCAGACCAAAATAGAAGATTAAATAGATGGGCATCGTTGTCTAGATTAACCGATTACTTTTTGTTGATACATTAAAAGTGCCACGCCATCACGGAGTACACATGCAGTGTTTTCTCCCATTACATACTGGTCTGAAAGTAAAAGAGTACCCCAACACAAAATGGCTTTACAAGTAGAGTCTCCGTATGCTGATTCATGTTCAAAATAAAGCTTATTATTTAATTGGGAAAATGGTCTAAAAATACCATGAACTTGCCACTTTTTCCTTTTGTATGCTATGAACTTTTTTTTCCCTATTGTGTATACAAACTTTACTAATCTTTCTATTGTGTCACTAAAACACGTTTTTGATGATGTGGCACGGATTAAAGTCACTAATTACGTTTCCTTAGTTGCCAAGGCCGGTTTTATGTTTTGGGTATGTTTTGACAAGTCTAGGATAGATGGGGTGCTAGTTTTAACCTTTTTTCTATATCTTCTAAAAACCACCCATTTTATCCCCAATCTAACTTATCCCTAATTTCACTCACAAACCCTAACTTCGCGAACCACATAATATTATAACAGAGGCGAAAATTGATGTGTGTTGTGATAATGGATTTTCAGTCTATTATGAGAAGAGTGGAAGTAATTTTGTTGTGGCAAAATGTGGACAGAGAGCACCAAGGCTGGTTGATCCTGAGAAAGGTAAACAAAGGAAGAATAAGAGGTATCCTTGTGTTAGTACTTGTGAGTTACCAACATGTCCTTGGAGATGTTATGCTAGGTGGATGACTGAAGAGAAAACTTTTCAAGTAATCACACTGAATGATGAACATACATGTGTTAGAAATTTTGAATTTGGGCCTTTAGTGAACTTTAGGTGGATTGGAACAGTATTTGGTGAAAAGATAAGGGCTAATCCTGAGATTAAGTTGTCTGCCATAGCTGACCTAGTCATGAAGAAATATAAGTGTAGAGTAACCCCAAATCAGTGTACAAATGCCAAGAGGTTTGCATTGACAGAGTATGAAAAATCCATTGAGGAACATTATGGCTTGCTTAGGTCATATGGAAGGGCAATCTTAGATTCCAATCCTGGGTCCACTGTGAAATTAGGAGTCACTAACAATCCTGATGGGAAAACCTACTTTGATAGGTTTTATGTTTGTTTTGATGGTCTAGTAAATGGTTGGAAGGCTGGATGTAGATCAGTAATTGCCTTAGACGGTTGTTTTCTGAAAAAGCCAAACCAGGGTGAAATTCTTACTGCTATTGGAAGAGATGGAAACAACCACATTTACCCTGTGGCTTGGGCAGTGGTTAATGTTGAAAACAAGGACAACTGGAGCTGGTTTTTGGAGTTGCTTGAAGGAGACTTGGATTGCACAAAAGGAAATGGTCTAACTCTTATGTCAAACCAACATAAGGTATGATTGTATTTACAATTTATTGTTTATGTCATATATATATATAGAAGCTGTCCTACTGAAGTTTATGGTTTTGTGAAGGGTCTCATTGAAGCTGTAAAGAATGTTATGCCATATACCGAACACAGGCAATGTGCAAGACATATTTATGAAGGGTTTAGGAAACAGTTCAGTGGCTTGAAGTTTAGGGAGCTGTTTTGGGCTGCAAGTAAAGCCTCATACCCACCACTCTTCAACAAGATCATGGATAAGATTAAAAAGGCCAATCCAAAGGCTCATCAATATTATATCCTAGGTTCTGGCATGTTATTCCTGCTGGTGGGAATGTGTTTGAGGTGAGGTCAGGGAGTCAGGCATACACAGTTGATGAACCAAAACAGACATGCACCTGTAGAATGTGGCAGTTATCAGGTATACCTTGTGTACATGCAACAAAGGTAATATTATATATAAGGAATATGCCTGAGAGCTATGTTCCAGATTGGTTTAAAACAGACATGTATCATGTCACATATACCAATTACATGAAACCAGTTGATGGGATTGACTTCTGGCCTGATCAAAGTATGTACACACTTGTTTTACCACCCAAACCCAAAAAAATGTCTGGTAGGCCTAGAAAGAAAAGAATTAGATCACATGGTGAGGGGGTAGTTCAAAAAGGGTTTCCAAGGTAGGTATTGAGATGACTTGTAGCATTTGCCATCAACCTGGACACAACAAAAAAAGTTGCAAAAATGAACCAGTTTCACAGGAACCTAAGGAAAAAAAAGCTAGAGGTAGGCCTAGAAAGAAAAAGGGAAATGAGGATGAAAATGTTGTTGATGATGTTATGGAAGTAAGGCAAACAACTGCAGAGCATGTAGAAGTTAGGGATGAAAATGTTGGTGGATCAGGTTCCAAAAGTGGGCCAAATAAGAAGAAAGGTCCCAAAACTGGGCCAAATAAGAAGACAGTTGGCACTAGTGGGCCAAATAAGAAGAAAGTTGGCACAAGTGGGTCAACTAGTAAGACTGGGTCAAAAAGGAATAGTTTAAAAAGATCTTGCACCTCAGCTTTTGCAAGATGGTTTGGTGATCCAGATGATGAACAAGCTAATGCATTGGATGTTGGTGAAAGTGTGGAACCTCAAGTGCAACAAACTGATCAAGTGGATGCTGGTCAAAGGGTTGACTCTGAAGTGATTGTAGAAGATCAAAATCAACCTGTTCAGAATGAAGATCAAATAGAGTTTGAGTTGACAGGTACTCAAGAAATCATGCATGAAGAAGCATCTCAGAGTCAAAATGATGAACCTGAAATAGAAGCAGAACAACAACAACAAATTGATCAAGAAGTTCATCTGCAAGCACCATTTGTACATGTAAGGTTGAGGAGGCCAAGTGAAAGGATCATGAAGAACAAGTTGGCAAAAAAGATTGAAGGCAAGGGAAGCTCTCCTCAAACTGCCTTGGATCTAGATGATGCTTGAACAAAGATAGTTTCATATGCCCATTTTGTACATCTTTTGAGGGCAACTAATGTAAAAAGTTATAACTAATATTGGGTCTGTAATGTGACTAGAACAAACACTATTACACAGTACCCCTGGTTTCATATGCCCATTATGTAATGTTACTAGAACAAACACCATCAAACCAATAGCCCATTTTGTACATCACACAGGGCACTTTTGATGGGCATTGTTCAACTCTTATATGCAATGAAAGATGCAGTTTATGCTTCAATTTGTGCATTCTTCAATTTGTACAACCTTTTAATATTATTTGAAACAATGCAACAACAATTGTGATTGCAAAATCTCATAGCCTATCATAGCCTGCTAAGGCATCTTTACTATTCTTTTCTACCGGCAAAAGCTCATAGCCTGCTAAGGCATCTTTACTATTCAACTTGTGAGTATTTGGCACATAATTGCACTATAAAATGGCCTCTAACATCATCAATCAAACAAACCAACAACTGAAAAATGGCTTCTAACAAGAACAAAGGTATTGTGCACTGTTTTTTTCCACTAGTGATTACATCTAACAATAATGAGTAAACTTAGTTGTTTTTTAACAAATCTTTTGCAGAAATAATAAACATTTCAAGTGACAGTCCTGAGGCAATTCCATGTGATCCACCTTCATTTGGCTTTTCATCTGACAGTAGTGAATCAAGTGGATGGTTGAATTACTTTCCAAAGCCTTTGAAACAAACTGCTAAGAGGGTGGAAAGCACTTCAACTGTCACAAGCACAAAAGATGCAAAAAAAGAAGCAAAGTTGGCTTTTGATGCAAGAGAACAAGTGATGGGGCTGCCAGCTCCAAAAAATTGGAACAAGCTTGGTATCAAATCATGGGAACCAAAAATTCCAAAAGATCAAAAAGGAAAGGGGAAAAAGTATTAGGTTAGCTCATGCACCTATGCTATTTGGTTACAATATATGTATGTATGAGGCATGGTTTAGGTAACCATCCTACAATAAAACCATTGTAGCCATCCTACTATCAATCAATGCAATGCTTTTCTCTAATTTGGCTGTTAACAAAAGTGCACATAGGAAGACCATGCATGTAAAACCAATATAGAACCAAAGATTTCATTAACTTACTTAAGATACACCAACTGAAAACACTACATTACATGGATCATAAACTAACTTACCAAGTCATTCTAACATTCCCATAAACAACCTAACATGACCAATCACAACACTAATTACACTACTTGCCTAGTGACATACCTATCCCAACACATATTACACACAAACAACCTAACATGACCATAAACAACTTATCATACAATTCCAACTTTGCCTTTCTACTCTTCAACTCATCTTCCAACCTTGACTTTGTAGTCTTCAACTCTTCTTCCAGCCTAGACTTCTCCAAAGCAAGTGCCTCAATCATAGGTCCATTATCCATTCCTCTTTGCCTTTGATAGAACCCAAATACCAAGTCTTTGTAGTATTGACTCGGAAGGTCATCATCAAGAAACTCATACACTCGACAAAGGTCACATTTAACATACCTCTTTCCTGGATTCGCCCTTGAGGTTGATGTTTGCACCCTTAAATGACGATTACAGTTGCAAAAGAACTCAATATTACGTCCAATTATACGGGATTGGGCAGAACTCGACGTACTCATTTTTAGGGTTCTTATTTGATTTTGAGACCGTTTGGGAAAAAGGGGGAAGAAGGAAATGGGTGGTGTTTAGAAGATATAGAAAAAAAGGTTAAAACTAGCACCCCATCTATCCTAGACTTGTCAAAACATACCCAAAACATAAAACCGGCCTTGGCAACTAAGGAAACGTAATTAGTGACTTTAATCCGTGCCACATCATCAAAAACGTGTTTTAGTGACACAATAGAAAGATTAGTAAAGTTTGTATACACAATAGGAAAAAAAAAGTTCATAGCATACAAAAGGAAAAAGTGGCAAGTTCATGGTATTTTTAGACCATTTTCCCTATTTAAGCTATGTTTGGCACACAAGATTGTTGAGAGATTGTGCTTATTTTTTCAAAAAATAAGCTACTTAAAAAATAATCTCTGTTTGGCATACATAACTGATAAGAGATTCTAAAAAAAAATAATCTTCCACAATCTTTTAAAACAAAAGGTTACTTCACGTAGCTTATAAAAATAATCTCTTTTTATAATCTTCAGCACCAGCACCATCTCCAGCATCAGCACCAGTTACTTTCGCCAAACATACCCTTAATTTGCACAAATGCTTCCCTTTAGATACAACACTGTTTCATGTGACAAACTTTGAACTCGATCAACACCTTTTAGATTCAGACTGAAAAAAATAAATAGAGATGCAAAATGAAGAGAAATATAAAAAAGAGAGCATATATTTCATATAAGGAGAATCATTTGATAAATTTATTATACAAAATACTACGTAGTAATTAAATTTACAATTTGATGACCCAAAATCGAGATGCTCCAAAGTTATTATGGCAATCAACTTAATCACAATAGTATCACTTCTTAGCTTGCTCCATTCATGATAATGGCCAGATTACCCATTTTGAAGCTATAATTCCTAGCAAAACTTTCATTACGTCTACCGTAGCAAATATCAGGTGTCGGTAAAAACCCAACAGTTTTCTTGTTGTTTATACCCATATCTGTTGTCTTATTAGTTGGAAACTCATTGGTTGTTCGTTTGTAGGATCCAAACCATTTAGCTTGAACGTACTCACGTCGCCTCCATGGGGGCACTGTCATTTTCATTTGTTTCATCGACTTTTTAATAGCTTTGGACATAATTTTCACCATCTCTTTCAACTCATCCAATTTAAATGCTGAAATTTGAGGGAGAATATCGAGCAAAGAAGCATAACTACTAGTTGGTCTAGCTATCTCGAATTCTTCTAAAAGAGATACAATGATAATGTAACGAGTACCACCAACATTTACATCAATATATTCATGATCACCTGAGAGAAGTCGCCCTTTCTTTTCCCACTTTGATTTGCAAAGACCTACAATTTGGTTTCTATAGTTATTAGTGACATGGATAAGTAAAACGAAATTTAAAAATGATACTGTAGTAGAAACTGTACCAGCATCATGACCCTTATCTCGCAGACGAGCCATCAATCTTCGTTTAGATTGTGATAACTCATGTGGCGACGAGCTATCTTTAATAGCACGTCGCCATACATTCTCAACATCTAAAACCAACTTTTGCCTCACATGATCACCATTCACTGATCCAAACAATCGTTTCAATGATTCTTTCGCCTCCTCTGTATCGTCATCAATTCCATCAGAACAACATTCATCATTAATACTCATCATACCAAAATCATTGTCAACTACCACGCCATCACCATCGTCCTCAATGAATGAATTAACCAAATCAGACAAATCCATCATTGTCTCAGGTGAATGCTCGCTGCCACTGCTTTCACAATAGTTAAGCTTCGCAGCCACCTCTGCCACATTTCCAAGCCTCCCCATTTTCAGAAGTTACGTACACTAGTGAGTATGTGATTTATATGAAAATTAAATGTGTCAAAATGTTCACATAAGAAAGAAGAAATAATGATAAAGGTAGAAGGCTTGTAAAGATGATGACATTATGGTGATATTATATATAGTGAGAGAGATTATGTATATATCCGTATATACGGAGCAAATGAATATGCTCATTTTTTATGCGAATGAATGTGGACATATTCTCTTATGGATTCATTTAATTGTAGAGTAAACTACAAAAATGGTCCCTGTGGTTTCCTGAGATTGCAAAAATAGTCACTGTGTTTGGCTAATTGCAAAAATAGTCACTGTGGAGCAAAAGTTTTCATCATTTTGGTCCCTGGTTTTAACTGGCGTTAAATGATTCCGTTAGAAGTTACACATTTAGCCCCTGTGGCCCATGACCATTGCAGCGTCCATCCTTCTTTCGTCCCTTTTACGTTTTCATCCGTTTTTATGCGTTTTCATCCGTTTTCGCGTGTTTTCGGTCTGTTTTTTATGGTTTACTCTATCACCAGCTCCATTCAATTGAAAGTAAATTCCCACCAGTGACCTTCCTTCTTCCATGTGACCACTGCATATAAGATCCAATCCTGCAGCTCCACACCTAACACAACACTCGTGACTCTTTGATCCTTGTCCTTCCTTTTTCCTCTTTTGCCATTTCCATATGTCGAACTTTATCTTTCCATGCTTAAATTTGTAATTGGTGTCATCTATTTTCTTCCTCTTAGGCCATTTCCATATGTCAAACTTCAAGTGACCAAGACCTTGTCTGTTCTTTGTAGCATTTTCATTTCCACTCTTTGAAATAATTTCCAGCTTACATGAATCTTTAGTCCTTAAAACTGATTGCCAATTCCTTGTTTGACTACTCATGTGTGCAAACCAAGTAGTTACTTTCTCTAAATTCACTTTTTGCTCCACATTTGTATGCAACAAATCATCACAAGTAGGTACGTTTAATTCTTGTTCATCATCTAAAGACCTCACATTGCTTTTATCTAATTCACTTCCTTTTGGACCATCAATAATCCAAATACCTAAACTTGTTCTTCTCTTATTTTCCTTAATCTCATCACGTACCTCCTTTACAAGTATGCCTCGCGAAGAGTTTTTGGATTGAAAACTCTAACCTCTCTTACAACTTCCGGTTTCAACCCTTTAATGAAGAATCTAACAGCAAATGAATCACCTAAACCCATTCTATCAACAAATGATTTAAACAGTTGATAATATTCTTTAACCAAACCCTCTTGTTTAGGTTTTTTCGATCTTTGGCATTCCATCGAACACGTCATATACATGACTTTTGTCTATCAATTTTTGTTTCGTTTTTCACATTTCTTTTTCCAGAAATTGCTTCATTATCACCATTAACACCAAGTGTATTCACCGTTGATTGCAATCTGAACACTTCACTACACAATAACCCACCGGGGACAGGGCACACCATACACGCCCCGCCCCGCCCCGAAATATATTTATACATATACATATTTGCATATATATAAAATATATTTTGTTAATATTTACGTACTGAAAATATAATTCTCTAATTTTTTTTAGTTTTTATTTTTGTAATATTTCAAATTGTGATGAAAGAAGCTTGTTCTAAAAAAGTTGTGAATTATTCCAATACTTAACTTTTTATTAATGGGTTCTCGTTTCTTCAGGTTCCATAAAATCATATTATTAATAGTGTAAAAATAAGAGTAAATCAGGAACGCTACGAGTATGATGGAGCATCATGCTAAAAAAGACAAGCCGATAAGACCCCAATGGGGAATGGGGTGGGTTTGGGGGAGCGTATTGCCCCAATGGGGCGCCTCGATAAGATCCCCAATGGGGATTGGGGCGGGTTTGGGGATGACTTTTGTAATCGGGTTTGGGGATGGGGATAGCGCCCCGCCCCATTGCCATTCCTACTGCAATCTAACCCTTTCAATTCTATCCAAACTTCGAATAAATCTTGCAATAATCTCTACCATTAACACCAAGTGTATTCACCGTTGATTGCAATCTGAACAGTTCACTACATAATAACCCACCGGAAAACTAAAAAACTTCTCCGGAAATTCAACAAAATCGCCGGAAAATCAACAAACTCGACTGAAAATTAACAAACTCAACGGAATTCAACAAATTCACCGGAAAACTCACTGTTGAATGATAACGGATTGTGATGACGGTTGAAGATAGTGGTGGTGAGTGTGAATGTGTGATGACGGTTGAAGGTGGTGGCGTTGAGTGTGATGACGGTTGAAGGTGGTGGCTGTGGTGGTGGTATAGAGAGGAAAATAAATTGAGAGCGTTTGTGTGTGTGTGTGTGATGGTGTACATTAGTGGGTTTTATACGTAGGATATGTCAAGTATGCATGGGTTGTACACGTGTCAACTTTTCATTGGTTCTCCTTATTTTAATTTTGAATGAGACCCACAGTCAAAATGCTTTATATATACTACCTCCGTCCCATAAAAACTGTCCAGTTTGACTTTTCAGAGTCAAACTGGTTCAACTTTGACATTATCTATTTTTGTGGGTATTATATAATACTTGATGAAAAATATATGAATGGATTGAGTTTTAAGTGTGTTTTTCATTGGTATAATTTTTCATCAAGTATTATATAACACATAAAAAATGTTTAAGGTCAAAGTTAAACCAGTTTGACTCTGAAAAATCAAACTGGACAGTTTTTATGAGACGGAGGGAGTATAATAATAGTATAGATAAATAACATCTTGAAAACATATAAATAATACTACCATGGTGGTAAAAGTACAAATATATATAAACCAAACAATTCCCTTTAGGCATATTGAAATAACATCCCAAAAATAGGTCTAAGTTTGAGCTAATAAGCTTACAGTATATCTCAAAGTTAGAAGCTTACACTATATCTCAAAGTTTGAGCTAATAAGCTTACATTATCTTGACTTAAATAGGTAGAAAAACTATTAATGATTAAATTTAATTAAAAAAAAAGAAAAAAAAGGTGGATTGCTTACTTTGCTGAGTATCGAACTTGCGACCTATAGTATAAAAGATGCAGACATTACCATCGAACCAAAAACCCCAGGCATTAACAATTTGTCCATAGTTTTTTATATAACTTAACAAACGAACGTTTGAAAGATACTTTTTGGTTTGTTATTTTTGTCGCATTTATTTCATACTAGACGACTACCCGTGCATAGCAACGGGATTTTATAGCGACAGATAGTTTATTGATAAAAAAAAGTTTATAGGTTATAAATGAAAAATAATAAAAGTTTGAAGATTTGGTTAAACATAATGTTTTGAAACCCGGTTCGACCCGGGTGGTTCAACCGGTTGAACCGTTCCGGTCAAAAAATTTGTCGATTTAAACCGGGTCAACTTGCTAGGTTGGGTCGAAAGCGGGTCAAATTAAATCGGTTCAACCCGTCAGGTTTGAAGCGTGAACCGTTCCTGTCGAAAAATTTATCGATTTAAACCGGGTTAACTTGCTAGGTTGGGTCGAAAACGGGTCAAATTAAACCGGTTGAACCCGTCGGGTTTGAAGCGTCCCGGGTCAACCCGGTTTGTCATTTGTATTAATTGTTTTAATTGGTTGTATTTAATTTGGTAGATATAAAGTTTGAATATTTGAGAATTAAATATAATGTTTTGTAACCCGGTTCGACCCGGGTGGTTCAACCGGTTGAACCATTCTGGTCGAAAAATTTGTCGATTTAAACCGGGTCAACTTGCTAGGTTGGGTCGAAAAAGGGTCAAACTAAACCGGTTAAACCCGTCAGGTTTGAAGCGTGAACCGTTCCGGTCGAAAAATTTGTCGATTTAAACCGGGTCAACTTGCTAGTTTGGAAACGGGTCAAATTAAACCGGTTTAACCCGTCAGGTTTGAAGCGTCCCGGGTCAACCCGGTTTGTCATTTGTATTAATTGTTTTAATTGGTTGTATTTAATTTGGTAGATATATTTTTAATTGGTTGTACAATGTGAATAAATCATTATACTTTTAAATAATGGGGCGTTTTAATAAGAGTATTAATTACATTTCATAATTTTCTTTAATAAGATTTTTCAAGTTAATAAGATTTTTCAAGTTTCAATGTTTGACCAACTTTCAAGATTCCACTTTCAAGATTGACCATTTCTCTATTATAGATAGTTAAGATATCATGGAGATGAGATACTCTATCTGTATGATGACACGACTCACCACCGTCGCCACCGTAATCCGTCGTATAACCACCTTCATTCCGCCACCATCACTTCGCCGCCGGTCAGTTTCAACAACAACTGCAGTTCATTCACAAACACTACTTCATCAATGCTCTTCTTCAGGTTAATTAATTATATATAACATTTTAATTACGTAGTATTTATTTTATTTAGTTAATAGGTGGAGGTAATGCGATATAACGAATTCGATTTTTTTTTAATATTATTATTTGATTTGCTTAAATTTAGAGGTTACTAGACGTTCCGTGCGTAGCGACTGACGGTGTATAGTAGCGTTAATTTTGTGTGGGGCAAGTGAGAGCGAAGAAATAGATTGCATTGCATGCATTTTATAAGTAGTGGTATATTAGGCAAACAACATTACTTATTTTTTAAGTTTTAAGCAAATATGTCTTCTCTTTATATGTAGTATATATAGATATAGAAGTAGATAAGCAAGTTAAGGAGTGTTTGTTTAACTTGAGAATTATCATAAGCAATGCGTTTGTTTCTATCCAAATAGTACCGAAGAATTATTTATTCGTATCAAAACGGGGTGTTTGTTGAAGCTTGTTAGTGCTTAACAAAAACAAAATGTTGATACTCGAAACTAAAGATCAAAACTTGCCATTGTATACAATATTAAGAAATAAAAATAAATCATTCAAAAAAATTTTAATAAAAGAATCTGCGCGTACGCGGGCATTATAACTAGTACCGGCATATAAGAATGGACCGGACCCATTTACAACTATAGGCTTGCTAAGTTTGGAATCAAGAACCGACACCAATTTATTTAACAATTTATAAACCCTAAAATCTGTCATTTTCTTAGAATTTGGGGGAAAGAAACGCAATGGTATCTTCATATGAAGACTGGCTATTAGAGGTATCCAAGCATCTTTGTTGGGAAGATCGATTATTACATATGAACTCCAGGGTTCGGTATGATGCAAATATCGACCTAAAATCATTATGTGATTCTATTACAGACCCTAAAGATCATCGTATCGTTGAATTAGGTATGACTTATTATTGTTGTTAGGTTAATTTTCAATAGTAATAATAATAATGTGTTATATTGGTGATTTATTATTAGCTTCTCTTTTTAAGGAGACGGTTAGTGATTCAGATGTCGCTGTACAAGATAAGGCGTTAGACGCGTTAATTGCTTACCTAAAAGCCGCTGACGCGGATGTCGCTGGAAGGTAGTATGATTATTTTAAAAAAATAAAATGTGAATTTTCGGCGAATGAACACTGATCAGTATGTATTATTGGTATATAGTTATGCTAAGGAAATTTGTGATGCAATTGTGGCTAATTGTCTTATGGATCGACCGGAGACGGTGAACAAGGCACAAATTGTGTTTACGCTTTTGGTATGTGATTTGGTTTCTGTTTCTATATGTTAGTTGTACAGTTAGTAAAGCTTGATTTGCTAATTCCTGCTACCATTGAAATCACCTCGTTAATCTAATTTTTCCTAAAGCTTAGCAACTATTTTTTGTTGCTTGCAGCCATCTGAGATGACCCAGTTGAAGAATGCTGAGCTGCTCAAAGGTTCTTATTTCATTAATGCCCTTTCTTACTTTGTCTTAAAAGCTAACAGCAGGTATACATAGTTGTCAAACGTTTACAAGTCTCGATTACCCTGAAAACAAAGTGACTTGGACCCTGTGGTTAATAAAGTGCAGGTGCGAGGCAGTCATGTCATCGCATCAGCACCCTTTGTGCGTAGCGATCACAAAAACCTACAGGGGTCATATTGGGCCCTTATAATCCATCAATTTTAAAACCCAACTCATACCCCGACTCCTAAGTGACCTTGACTGTTGCAACACACTTATGGGCGCACGAAGTTGGTTTCAAGCGAAAACACTCGTATACAAATGGTTTGGATAAGACTAGTGCTAGTAGATAATGAATAGAAAAACTTGATAAAACTAATGTTGTCTTTTGTAATCATCCCCGAAATCCACGGGACGCCCAGGTACGAGTCAGTCATTCACTGTACCCTGTTGCTATGTTGTGACTTCACCATCGATCCTCACCTTCTTGGGAACAATAATTTGAAACAATGATTGTCTATTTGAATGCTATGTTAAAGGCACCATAGAGTCTGAGAATGAGTGAGTGAATAAACGGTTGGGGCGATGATGGCTGTTTTTAAAATATTATCACCCACCCACTTACCCTCTATGTTGCTGCCTTCTTTTATATGCGTGTGTCACAAGTTTAGGACCTATCCTATGAGTTTTATTCGAGTTGAACAATAATTTTACGCTTTAGGCTCATAAAATGACTTTTTATGCTAATAGGATAGGTCCTAAACTTAACTGATGCACATACTTATCATCACAAAGTTTGATGTTAGTTTCAAGATCCCCTAAAAGTCATTGTTGAAATTTGATTGTTCTGTTTTATCTGCAATTAAATACGCAGAAACAAAGCGACTCCAAAAGATGTCACTGTCTGATTCTCAAGAGCAGAACAAAAAGCAAAAGCAGCATCATTATGATAGTGAAAAGGGTACGTTTGATTTTACTTTCTTTTCTTTCTTTTCAATATGTTGATTCTCTTGTCTGGTTGTCTTCACGACTATCGTAATAAACATCTTACTGTGTTGAATAGTAATTTTTTTTTATTGGCTTACGAATTTGTCTCGGATCTCCTTCACCGTCATCCTTGCAACACAAAGGAAACGATTTGGGCATTCGATAAGCAATAAATCAATAAAACCACTATATCCTAAAAATAAATGGCATTTTATTTAGTGAGAGTCCTTGTGGAGAACACGAGCTCCTTGTTTCCTTTACCCCAAAATAGAAAAAGAATTTACAAAATAAAATTAGGAGAGATTTGACATGAATATCTTCTTTATGTAATGTAGGTAGACTTTGTTTTAAAGAATGAAACTTGTTTCAAAGAGAGAACCAAGAATGATTGTAGTTGAATAACATGACTCAGACTCTTCGTCTTAAATAAAGCATGTTATAAATGATTACACCTCTTGTTAATATAAGAATTCATAAAATTCTATGTTTTAATTGAATTGGTTCTAATTTATTTGCGTTTGTACGCACAGGGTATCGCCACTTCGTAAAATCTAAATATCCGGGTTACGACTGTAAGAAATTTTTTACCTCTGTGTTTCAATATGTTGCTTCTTTTGTGCCCTAATATCAACCTTTTTTGGTTTACTAAATTAGTCTTTACTGAAGAGGAGGAGGATCTAGAAACGTTGAAGGAGGAACTAGAATGGATCAAATCACATGAATGCGCTAGGTGTGGGCTAATTTATGATATGAGCTGTGTTTGTCAACAAGAGGTTGAATTAGATATGGATGAGATTCCACCTGGTGGTATGTTTAATTATGGTTCAGACTAGGGGTGGCAATTTCTGACTCGACACGAAACCCGACCTGAAACCGACACGAAAATTAATAGGTTTGGGTTGAGTTAAATAGATTTCTGGTCGGGTTTGGGTCGACCCATCTAACCCGTTTAGGTTTAGGTTGGGAATAAATTAAGTGGGTCGACCCGCCAACCCGTTTAAGGATTTTTTTCTTAAATTAAAAATTATTTATATTTTATTATACATGTTAAATAGGTTAAACGGGTCGACCAGAAAACCTGTTTAACCTATTTAACTCGTGTAATGTGTCAACTTTGGTATAAAGAACGGGTTAAATGGGTCAACCGAAAACTCGTTTAACATATTCAACCCGTGTAACCTATTTAACCCATCAACCCAAGTATATATATGGGTTAAATGGGTCAGATTCGGGTTATGTGTAAACAGGTTAGGGTTGACATAGTTGACCCGATGATTTAAATGGGTCAGGTTCGGGTTGGGGTTTTCTGACCTGCCAACCTGACAACCCGAACCCTCCAACCCGAACCCGACCCGAATTGCCACCCCTAGTTCAGACCGCCCATATTTGAAGAGAGCAAAGGTGAGCTTGCTCATGTCTAGTATGTATATTTTCCTTAAAAAATAATCAGTACTTGTGTTATTCGGAATGAATTAAATAAGGTTTTTATTGTTGTATAGTCGGCGGTTTCTGATGAAGGCGGAAAAAATCACAATGCAGCTATCTGGTCTCCTCCTTGGGAAGATCCTTGCTATGCTTGCTGAAAATATAGTTCGCTTTGTGCTCATGGCTTGGATTGCTTCTCTTGAATGTTACTTAAATAACTTTGTCCATGTGTTGTAAGAAACGAGTCTATGTTAACAAAACTTGTGTCTTGTTACTTAAAATACATTGGATTCTAGTTTGTCCATGTATTATGCTTTTTATCTCTATTTTAGGGGGTGTTTTTTTTTACTATACGTGGAGGGAACGTGGGACCCACACCTATATGAGGCACTTAATGGGGAGGATATGAGAATTTTTGCCTTGAGGATATAGACTTATTAAGGGAAAAAGTGGGTCCCATTTAAAAAAGTAATAATATTAAAATAGTGGGTTCTACTATCCCTCTCCATATAGTAAAAAAGAAACACCCCCTAAGTCGCTACCCGGTAGACATCCCTTGACAACCTTAGATATTTTTTTGTTTTTGTTATGTAGCCTCCATTTTGTTATAGCAAGGTACCCGCGCGTTGCAGCGGCGGGTACCCTGAAATAAAATTTTTTGATGAAATTAGTAAAAATGTCACGGGAAGTCATTCCGACACCTAAATTTTTCTAGAGAACGAAATACTAAAAGATTTGGTAAAATACACTTCCTACCTTAGCATATATTTACAATCTTGTCCCTAAGGGTGCAATAGGGTTCACACAAGGTCCAAAACACTTTCCTATATAAACCTTACTTAGGGTTTGACACCCTTTCTCTCTCAAACCAGCCGCACCCTATTTTTTTCTTATTCTCCAGTCATTTTTCGGGCCAAACAAACACCACCGCCGGCCGCTTAAACTCATCGCCACCACCACCACACTCCTTACAACCTCCCCATCATTTTGACGTACATCACGCGCTAAGAAACACCTCCCAACACCACGATTAACACCACCACAACTCGAGTTCATCACCAAAACCATCTCTCTCTCGTTTTGTTGATACGGGCGGTCGAAGGTAGGAAAACCCACCACCTTTTTTGTCATTCTAGCAACGGTGAGGGATAAGTATATAAATTTTCAAGAATTTTTGATTAAATAAAGATTAAAAGTAATAAATATGAAGCTAAATAATTTTTAAGATGAAGGGTTGTACATTGTGTTTAAATGATTGTAATATTGGGTGTAGGGGTGTTTTTAATGCTATTAATGTAGAACGAGGGTTGTACATTGTGTTAAAATGATTGTAATATTGGGTGTATCAGTGTTTTTAATGCTATTATTGTAGAATGAGGGTTGTACATTGTGTTTAAATGATTGTAATATTGGGTATATGGGTGTTTTTAATGCTATTATTGTAGAATGAGGGTTGTACATTGTGTTTAAATGATTGTAATATTGGGTGTAGGGGTGTTTTTAATGCTATTAATGTAGAATTCTAAGGAAAGTGGTCTGAATTTCGATTCATACTAGTTTTTGTTGTACACAATGGTTTAGTTGTAATTATGAAAATTGCTTGCTTTAAAGTGTTGTAAACCATACATCATTTTTTGTACATCTGAATTTTTTGGAGAGAAAGTCCTTCCTCCATTATAAGTAGTATAGATATTTCATATCATGGAGATGAGATACTCTATCTGTATGATGACACGACTCACCACCGTCGCCACCGTATTCCGTCGTATAACCAGCTTCACTCCGCCACCATCACTTCGCCGCCGGTCAGTTTCAACAACAACTGCAGTTCATTCACAAACGCTACTTCATCAGTGCTCTTCTTCAGGTTAATTAATTATATATAACATTTTAATTATTTATTTTATTTAGTTATCAGGTGGAGGTAATGCGATACAATGAATTCGATGTTTTTTTTTTTTTTTTTTTTTTTTTTTTTTTTTTTTTTTTTTTTAAATATTATTATTTGATTTGCTTAAATTTAGAGGTTACTAGGCGTTCCGTGCGTAGCGACTGACGGTGTATAGTAGCGTTAATTTTGTGTGGGGCAAGTGAGAGCGAAGAAATAATTGCATGCATTTTATAAGTAGTGGTATATTAGGCAAACAACACTACTTATTTTTTAAGTTTTAAGCAAATGTGTCTTCTCTTTATATGTAGTATATAGATATAGAAGTAGATAAGCAAGTTAAGGAGTGTTTGTTTAACTTGAGAATTATCATAAGCAATGCGTTTGTTTCTATCCAAATAGTACCGAAGAACTATTTATTCGTATCAAAACGGGGTGTTTGTTGAAGCTTGTTAGTGCTTACGAGCTTATCTCATTTCGCCTTATATTTCATAAGCCAATTTTTTCGGCCTTATATTTAGATATAACAAGCTTATATGAGCTGATAAGTTACAAAATAAGCCGGAAATATTGGGCTTATGAAATATAAGCCGAAACGAGATAAGCGCGTAAGTAAGCTTAAACAAACACCTCCTTTTGATACGAATAACTAGTTTTTCGGTACCCTTTGGTTAATTACCAAGTTAGGAGAATAGTTAATGAGCTGCGTTAGTTTGAGTGGATGTTTCTCAATATCTAGTCTAGCTTGGACATTGGTTTCTGGTTTATTGAACTTAAGAAAGTAATGTACTTGGCGCTACTTAGCTCGTTTAAGTAGTTAAACTGAGTCAAATGAGTTGCATGAGCTAACATGCTTAGTGGATATAACGGAACCCATATGGATTAACAAGCCAATTGAGCTTGAACATACTTGGAACTTAAAGACATAGTATGCTTGGCTAGGTTCGACTAGACTCGTTTTACTATTTAGAGCTGAATGAGTCGAATGTGCCTATTTACTCGGTGGATTTAAGAGAACCTTAGGGATTCACATACATGCATATAGTTCAAGCTAAATGACTTGACTCGTCAACATCCCTTAATCCCTTATATATGCTTATTTAGGAGTTTGTCGCCACACTTTTGTATGCATGTTGTAATGGTTATAAATTTTAACAGTGTATAGTAACACCAAAGTTGTCAAAAGGTGTTGCCACATCTGCATAACACAGTGAGAATATACCCGTAGTGGTAACGCCCGAACTGGGACCCACTAGAAAACACAGAGTCACACACCATATAACACAACGTTATCCAAACAACTTTGGCCAATCTTCGAGAACAACACCAAAGCAGTGGGGTAACTTCTGTGTTGTTGGAGTATGATGCTGAAAAAATGTTGTTGTGCCCTTGCTCTGTGTTTGTCAATATTTTATTGAAAATGGTTTAGAATCATTATCAATAATTAGGCTACTCTATCACTTATATATACCCTTTATGTTTTATATAACTTTTAGCAGCATAAAACTTTTAAACAGAATTGGGTCACTTCGCAATGATATATAGACCTTCTCAAGAACGTATATTCCAGCTTCAATACTGCTGTACTTTTTTAAGGCATTAGTTAATTATTAAAATCTTAAAGGTTTAAACAAAGATCTTATGATTATGTTAATTAAATTTGCTAAACTAAAGGCACTGCAAGTGAAATATATCATTACAGCTACTGATGGCACTAGAGGTGGCCATCCAAACCAGTTCCGGAACCGAAACCGAAAAAAAAACCGAAACCGAAACGGTCAAAACCGGTTCTTCCAAGAATCGGTTCGGTTCTTCCACAAACCGGTGGTTCCTAACCGGTTCCACCTATTAGCCGTTAGAACTGGTTCCAAACTGGTTCCAACAGATCTATTGCATGTTTCGAGTTTCGAGACAGTAGCAGATTTTGGAGCCGCTGGGGGCTTTTTTGCCCGTTTTCTAACGAGTAGATTCCCATTTTTGCCCCATTTTGACCTCCTAAACATCCCTATATCAGATGGCCACATCGTGATGACTAGAAAACCATGGTCCTATGATCGCCGAATGATATAATAGTTGTGTGGGACAACTTGGATACTATTTTCGTGTTTAAAAATGAAAGCATTGAAACGAATATATATGTTATGATCCATCTGTATTAGTTTACCTATTCAAAACATGTGGGTTTTACTAATGGCGCCATGTTTGGAAAATAATAACACAATATAGAAGGTTTTCTTCAAGCACAATTATATGTAGCTCAATATACTATTTTGAGCTAGCTAGCTTACCATATTTTCTTATTATCAATTACATGTAGCTCAAATACTGTTTTATCAATGTATATGTATCTATTAGCAAAAGTTATAACATAGAATTGCATGTTACAAACAGAAAAACACATCTTACCTTCTCAGACATGTAGGGTTTAGCAACTGTGAAGTTTCGCTTTTGAAAAACTGTGAAGTTTATTGTGTAGAAAACGCGAACGAAATAAAAAACCTGGAATCGACCGGTTTTAAAATTTGGGCGACCGGTTCTTGGGAACCGGTGTGACCGGTTTTAAAATGGAACCGGTTTAGGAACCGAACCGGAACCGGTTATACCAGTTCCGGTTTTTTAGACCTCGGATCCGAAAAAAACCGAACCGGTTTGGAACCGGAACCGGTTTGTTGACTTTGACCATGAACTGGAACCGGTTTGAAACCGGAACCGGTTTTTGCAAAATCCGGGTTTTGGCCACCTCTAGATGGCACTAGGAAGGTAAACATAATCTTTCTAGAATATCTCTGTACTTGGTCAATGTATGGGACTGTTTGGATTTGTGTTTTAAAAGTTGAGGATCTTCTCATTAATGATAAAATCTCAGGAGGCTGCAGATTTTGTTTACATTGGATGATGGATTGGTAATAGAGACGGTCATCATACCTAATGGTGATAGGGGGAGAAACAAGGTGGCGTTTCAAGTCAAGTGGGCTGTGTGATGAACTGCCAATTTTTGCTTCACTGGTAGGCAAGTTTTCCTTTTTATCATGTTTGCTAAAAAGTAATATTTTTATTGATAATGTTTGTGTAAGCAACCTTTCACTTACTATTTTGCAGAGTGTTTGTAACAACTAACATCTCGTCTCATGTCATTTGTTATTGCGAACATCTTATAAGCCCTTAGTACCAATAACTTCCCATCATGGTTTTAGACTTTTAGTTGTTCGAAGTTGAAAGAACTCTTTTCTTTTTAGTGCTGCATGGTAAATTTAAGAGCGAATGATATGTTTATTACGCAGCATGATTTGATCTAGCTTCATTGAAAATGGTTAAAAAAAGGACTATTGGGATGTTTAGGAACTACTTTTTCTGTCAACTTCAGTTTTTGGCTGAGTTAAATGATGTCAGTCTTTTTAAGTACCACCAATTTCATCGTTTATACAATAAGTGAGCATTTTCCTGAAAAATAAAATTTTTGTTTTTCAGGATGAGTTTGAAGAGAAATCTAACCGCGGCTGAAATAGTAGAACAAGCGGTCTTTGCAAGACGTCTATTTACGAGGAGTTTTGATAGAACCACAAAAAAAGTCCCACAAAAACTTCCCACAAAATGATGTGTCAGGCAAATGAGTGGCTTAATCAGAAAGAAGAGAGAGAAACTATAATATAATCCACCAATTACTGTATGACACATCATTTTGTGGAGGATTTTGTGGATGTTTTTATGTGGGTGTATCACTCCTCATTTACGAGTGAAGTTGGTCCTATCAGAAATGTTGTTTTTATGGTACGTATGCTATTATGTATGAGATAATTCTGATATTAGCAAATTGGGATGATACGGAAAAAAAAAAAAAAAAAAAAAAAAAAAAAAACGCAGTCTAGTTATGACTGTACTGAATTTGTTACCCCTTGTACTATATAATTGTTGGCGGGTCAAAATCAAAGTAGTTTGTTTGACATTATAAGTCAATGTAAAACAAGGCAACTAAATAGAGAATGAATGGTGTATTTAACTTGACTAGTTTATAATTTACATGTAGGGGATGGGTGAACCACTTCAAAACGTGGATAATGTGATAAAAGATGCAGATATAATGGTTGATGAGCAAGGTCTTCATTTCGGCCCAAACAACGTTACCATTTCAACCAGTGGGCTTGTACCCTAGTTAAAGCGCTTTCTTCGCGAGTCTAAATGTGCATTAGACGTTAGTCTGAATACTACAACTGATAATATTCTTGATCCATTTAGTTACTAAAATTTTGAATTCCTAAGACTTGACATTTTCGACCTATGTACTTATAAATGGGTCACTATTAGTTGTGTTTTTTCTTACCATCTGCAATTATCACATAGGTTAGGAACTGGATCATGCTCATCAACCGGAAGTACAATTTGAAGATACTTCTTGAGACCCTTCGTGAAGAACTGCGCTCAAAACATAAAGATATTGTCCTATTTGAGTATGTGTTGCTTGCTGGAGTCAACGACAAGTTATAACAACCAACTTTTAAATCCATTCTTTATAGAACACTTATTGTTAATTATGATTACAGAAACAGTTTTGTTACCATCTTTTAGAATCATACTTCGAAATTGTTAATTGTCCTATATCCAAACACCTCTCGAAGTAACATCACTATCAACTAAAAAGGTTTGCATACATACTCTCCTTCACAAAACCTATATGAAACATATGTCTGTGTGTGTACATGTTTCTGTTTGTCATATTCGTACATAATCTCTCTTTGACAAAACAAGTTTTGCTTTTATGTGAACAGATACCATCCTGTCCTTGTAACAATTTCATTTTTCTAGAAAACTTTGACTATCAACGGCGTACTATGTTAAAGTATAAAGAATGACAAATGCTTAACTGAGCTTAAAAACATGCTTATGTATTACGAGTATATTTTCCGTATGAGCTATGGATGTGATTTTAGTATATGACTCATTATATTTTAAACTTATACTGCATATATACATATAAACATGCAATGAGTATTTCTAGGGTTATATTTGTAATTTGACGTATGCCCTGGTTTCCTTTGTCTTCTATTTTTATATCTTCAAAACTCAAGAACACAACATGTTTGACTTATGATCAAACTTGATGTAAGCTTCACTTGACAAACTTGAATCATTAATTTACCAGCTAACCCGGTTTCGACTCCTGGAAAAACTCATGTAGTGTTAACTAACCTTTGTTTGAATGACATTATTTCTCATTTGAAACAAATTCTATTGTAATCATTTCGGGTTTCAACTCTTTGATCAAGTGAACTTTTTAAAAACGTATAGCTACTCAGACTATAGCCAAAGGTTGGTTTTGAGTCTCGTCATGTCCTGAACGTGATTAATAATCATTCGGACGCCAGCAGCTTTTACAGTTCCATTGTTTTCAAAATTCTGGTTGTCAAAAATTGCACACAGAACTCAGACTTAAATTATAGATGAGTCTTTTTAATCATTCACCATAATTGTGTGAGACTATTTGCAAGGATGGTAGAAACAAAGGCCACCTGAAGAGGAATGATTAGGATAGGGGAGGGGAGAGGATGGTGTATGGAAGGTAAAGGGATATATACAACACCTACAAACATAATAAATAGAATATCTATAAATGTATAGACATATATATTGACTTATGTAGTATATGATACAAAAAAAAATAGGTTAAAGGTGAACTGGCACTACAACAAAATGAGCCTAATGCAACATTTTAGAGGCAACACTTTTGAAAGGTGTTGCTTTTTTTATCAAATTAATTATGAAGCAACACTTTCAAAATAAATGTTGCATATTAAGATTTAAACCAACACTTTTCTTCAAGTGTTGCAAAATTATTAAGAAAAATGCAACACTTTTAAAAGGTGTTGCAATTGTTAATGATCAAAGACAACAGTTGGTGTAAAGTGTTGATGCTCTTCATTTTAACACTTACAAAAACGTTATGTTGGTTAAAACATTAATTTAATTTAACATTTTGGACATTTCATCCAAACAATAGCAGCATTTTAATTAATGCCACATCTTGATAGAGGTATAAATTATACTCCGTAAGTAGTACTTTGCAGTTTGCACATATAAGCCAATCACTAGGGCCAATGATGCATCCGATTGGGTTGAAAAAGCATCATCATTAATTCCATGAACAAAGCAACTTGTAGAATATAGAGCTACAACCATACTGAACCCACACCAGGTTTGTCTGCAAAGTGAAAGAATATATAGCATGAGAAGATTCTCACTAAAATCACATGACTAATACGGAGAAAAAGTCTAAAACAAGATGTTTCTTAAAAAATCAACTGTGTTATGGACTAGCCACATGTAAAAAAGATAATTTTTGGTACAAAGCAGGTTCGTTGTATTTATCAATTTACTTATAAGTGAGTCCAATGGCAACCTCTAATCCTCTTGATTGATTATTTGTTACGCTAAATTGGTTTTTCTATTCAACTTGTTATCTTTTCTATCTAAAGATTATAAACAAGTTTAAGTAGCTGATAAACCATATATAATGAGACTAATTTTGGGAAACTGTAAACGAAGAGACATAACTAGAACTTACTTTATGCACACCTAGGCGTGAGACTATGTAGACTCGAAATATTTGCAGATGAAGCACAAATCCCACTACGTCAATGTGTTGCATCTTCAACCAATTCACCACTTAGTCACGATAGACCTTCGTGGAAAAGCAGACTGAATCAGTCAAAAGCATTCATTACGTAACAGTACACTACATATTACATTAAATTACATATATATACAATATAACGCAGATGGAAGACCATGTACTCATATGTGATTATTATAATATAATCGAGTCTTATGTCTGTTGATAATATAATCAAATTATACATTTCATCGAAAAGTTCCTGCACGCAAATATACAAATATGTAACAAAAGGTAACATGCAATTGCCTTCTAGTATAGCAAAACAAAGCATCCAATTGATCAGTATGTAATAAGGGAAAACAAATATTGTATACCTAGCTAGCATCTTTCTTGTACAATTATTTCAACCAAGGAAAAAAAATAAAATAAATAAATAAAAAAAATAAAAATCTGTGACATGAAATCTCATATACAAGAATGAAGGGAGACTGATACATTGGTTTGTATGTAGTTAATTCAATAAAAATTGGAACGCTTCCTTAATTCAATTACTATTTGGCCTAGGGAGAAAAAACATCAAAACCACACTATGTCAAAGCCATTTGATGGTTTTTGATTTTGAATACAGAGGGTAGGAGAAACGTGGGTCAATTGGTGAAAGAAATGGCGGGGAAAATTAGCGGGCTATTAAAATCTTTCCCTCCAAATTTAATAGCTTGGTTATAAGACATAACAAGATGGTTAATTTTCCTTGAACACTATTAAAATATTTTGTTTTTGGCGGGAATAGTTATCAAAGGGAAATTTGATGTTCATTATACATTCTTTTGCCCAATGTTTTGAAAACTGGTTTTTAATCGACCTGGTCGAGTCACTGGGTTACCAATTCGACTGCCGAGTTAACGTGGTTTTCTATTTAAAAAAACTATTTTTTTACCGGTTTAATTGATTTGACCACCGGGTCAACCCGGTTTTCTATTAAAAAAATGAAGGAAAAAAAAAACAACCCCAGTCGGGTTTCAAGAACCAGGTTAATCCAGGTCATTTAAAACCCGATGAGTCTAACCGGTTAACCCGGTTTTCTTGGCCAGAACCGGTTCAACTGGCCAAGTCGACCCAGAAATCAAAATATTGCTTTTACCCAATTGGCACAAAAGTAGAGGTGGCAATTTATGCACAAACTAAAAAAATGGGCTTTTATGACCTAATTTGTTAAAGATTTTGGAGCATTTAGCCTCTTCATTTTTTTAAAAATGGGCATGTATGGCCCCCCATTTAAAAGGTAAATGACATTAACGGTCACATGTTTTCTTTTAATTTGAGAATATTGCAATTGTTTTTAAAGAAAAATTCATATATATAATATATTTAGTTATTTAAATATAAATAAGGTGTTACGTTCAGAGATTTTTGTTGGTCGTTTTGGATTTTTTCTAAAGCGATTCGTAGAATATGAGCCCGTTTGACCCATGTCAGTTTAAGCCTGTGGCCCGAGCCCGCCCCGCCCGTTTTGCCATCTCTACTCAAAAGTGCACTATTTGAATTCCATTAATTTTAAAAAAAAAAGAAAAAGAAAAAAAAAATTGAAAAAACCCTTTTGTTATGCTTTTTTACTCACTTTCTTATTTTCACACCCTATAGCCGATCAAAGCATCGACATCTCTAGTCGTATTATGTTTTATATTATAATAATCATACTACTCAATTTAGAATACTTTCGTCTTTAACTTGAGATCGATTTCGACATGGTTTCGAGTTGTATTTCGAAAACTCAAAATGAAATCGATAACCCATAAACTTTTGTGAAACCTTTGCAACCTTCCATGATATTGAATCAAAAGAGGACTTGAACTAGATTAATAAACCAGGTTGATAGAAATCTAAAGTGGACATGAAAATCCTTGGATCAACATTCTTCCTCAAAACTCATTACATAACATATATAACAACTATCAAAACCATGTTACACATAAATGTAAGGGTAGTAGGGATCATTTGAAACCTTTTTACTCATAAGCCCTATCACGGGATAAGAGACAGTGGTTACGACCATATTAATCAATGGTCTTGTCCACTTCCCTTCATGAAACGTGATAAGGGTAAATATTCAGAGACCTCACGACATAAAGTGACGAAGACATCAAGGTTTCGAGTTGGATACATGTCTAACCAGGCGTAAAGTGATGAAGGCCTATTTTGAGACCATAACATATCCAAACATAGATTTGAATGAAAAATAACCTAAGTGAATACAAGTCCCTAATGTAATAACATCAGGGAGTATCCTCAAGATATTCTTCAGAGTGTAAGAAGAAAGACTCATCACAACCTGAGGTGTGACTCAGAGAGTGAAGATCAAGAACCAAGATTTGGTGATGGAGTCAGTGTGTGATAACAATAACAAACTGACTCTTTGAAAGATCTTCTCAATCACAGTGCCTCGGATGAGCAACTAAGGTTCTAAAGTTTAGGCGAGAATAGGAAGATAAGTTCAAAGCACTTATCAAAAGCCAATAAGTACTATAGTTGGTATAAAGTACAAACAATTGCCAACATTGTTACGCCGAAAGTATGACTTGTAGCATACTAGGAATAGAAGCTAAAGTACGAACTATACTTTAGCGTGTTGTAAGTTGACATGTATCTTTTACCCCATGGACATCCATGTTGTTCCTCGCCTATAAGAGATCATTGTAAAGAAGGAAAAGACATCTATTGTATTAAAAGTTTCTAACACTTTCAAGAGTTCATTTTCCTTCTCCAAATATAACTAAGTTCTAGAGTATAACTCTATTGGAAGAATAAAAACACAACCGCAAATAGTGCATTTATAGGGAGATTTCCTATCGTAAATTTTATCGATATATCGACTTTATCAAAAAGACGTGATGTTTTGTCGTGGTACCTATCACAATGAATCGATTTTTATCTTCCTGCTATCGATTATATTCTAATGTATCATTTAATATCGTGTAACATCGTTAAAACTATAGTTATAGAATTTTTTAGAAGATCTTGTCAGTTTCAAGTTCTCAATACATGATATGGATAGAGAAATGGTAGTCTTGGTATGAATACTCAAAGAGTTTGTTTAAGCTTGGGTATGTTTGGCGCAACGGGTTGGGGCTGAGGCCGAGGCTGGGGCTGGGGCTTGGGCTGGGCTGGGGCTTGGGCTGGGCTGGGGCTAGGGTTGGGGCTGGGGCTGGGGCTTATATTATAAGTCGAAAGTTGAATTTTATATTTTTATAAAGCTTTTTGGCGAATTAATTGGAGTTGAAGCTTATTAATGTAAAATCATATAAAAATATATTAAATAAAATTCACATATATATTCAGCTTTTACGTGATAATTTATTATATTTTTAATTATATTTAAGTAATTTAACTATTCATAAGCCCCTATAAGCCCAATTTTATGGGCTTGGGCTTATGATATAAGCCATTAGTCTCCATAAGCCTGTCAAACGAGATTTATTTTATAAGCCGACTTATTTTAAAAGCCCAAGCACCGATAAGCCTCTATAAGTCTCTTAGCAAACATAACCCTTATATGAATGAGCTTATATAAAAGGTTTTTGATAAACCCAAACTTTGTGGCTTATTTTTAAAAAAGGATGAACTTTTTATATAAAGATTTTGGCTATGTTTGGCGGGGGCTTATATGGGGATTGGGCTTTTAAAATAAGCCGGCTAATAAAATAAGGGGTGTTTCTTTTTCCCTTAGCTAATGGAATGGGTCCACACAAAGTATTTAATAATACTTTTATTTATGTGGAAACCACATTTTTCCACTAGTACCTCTATATCCCCAAGGCATATAAATATGATCTCTCCCCGTTAAGAGACTCATATATAACGTGAGACCCACATGGCATTAGCTAAGGAAAAAAAAGAAACACCTCTTAAGTATCGTTTGTCATGGAGCTTATGGAATGGCTTGTAAAATAAGCCGGCTAAAAACTTTAGCCCCATAAAAGAGGCTAAAAACTTTAGACCGGGGCTTTTGAAGAATAAATTACTTATTTACCCACAAAAATATCTAACATATACAAAAACTCATTTAATTTAATTATGTTCTTTTTAGTAATTTCGAAATAATAAGTCACAGTCCTAACCCAAACCCATTTACCAAACAAGTTTATAAAAATACAAATTTTAATTTCAGCTTTTAATATAAGTGTTAGGTCCGGCCCTACCCGGTCCATTTCGCCAAACGTACTATAAAAACACTTTTATAAAACCTCATTTAATAATACTCCTAAAAAACTGCCAGGTGCCGTCTTCTTAGTCAGTCACCAAACTACTTCATTCATCATGAAAACTGTAAATAAGAAACTACCCATTTGTTCCTCCACACGCACTCTACTTCCATTGCCTTCAACTTTTTAACCGAGACACTCTCTAGAACAAGCACCATCTTTGTCGGCATCACAGGTTAAATTGTGAAACTTCTCTATTATGCTTAATTTATCAATTTTGGCAAAATGGAATTTAATTTATCAATTTGGTCTAATTGTAGCCCTTTATGTAGTTTTTCATAAATATTACGGTAGTTTGATTTAGGCAATTCATTTACTTGTTTTACAATTGCTAGCTTCACCATCCTCATCCGAGTAATTGTGTTCATTAGTCACTAAATTTTAGCATTTAATTGATTTTTTTGGTTCAATTGTATATCGTTGTGAAAAAACGAAAATATGAACATGTTTTGTGCATTTGAAATGAGGCAGAATTGTTTTGTTACTTATCTCAATTGCTCAAGTTTCATGTGACTTTGACTTTTGAAAGTGAGTTATCATCATGTTGTTAGATGGATGCATATACAGTTACTTACTTACTCAGACAGTTAGGTGTATACTTTTGTGCTTCTTGTGTATTGTGTATATATGCATTTCGTAAGGAATAATTGACCCGATTAGGAATCGGGTTATAGGGTTCGAGTGGGAATCGGGTGATTCGGATTATCAGGTACAAACATCAACGTTTTAATATAACTTTTAAGAAAGTGTGAAACAATATGATACATAAACCAAGCAGTAAAAGTATTACTACACCAATTTTCATATATCTTTAAAGGTTATAAATGAGAATTATGTTGACAATCTCATGATATGTTTACTTATTTGGATTTTAATGACTACTCTGTTAGCTAAAATGATGACACAACAGGTTCATATCCCTCGGTGTGATGGCTGAAAAAGTAGATATAACCATTAGTCACCTTGCGTTGATTATATTCATTTGTTCTCATTATACACAAACTAGGCTTCTACTTGTGCAGTTAATGTGCACCCTGCATGTCACTTCTTGGAAGATTCACAAGAAAAAAGTATAGGCCAGATGGAAGTAATGAACTTGCATATAACATATATGAAAATGAAACATGGGTAAATTTGCATAATATTCATGTTACAACTTTTTATGAAAGTAATATTTTGACATAAAGTGATGGAATTTCGAGTTGTTAATGTGACTATCATCTTCATGGTTTCCACTAACTGATCAAGTAATATTCTGTTTAATACATTTATAGCTAGAGTTGCTGAAAGAATTCGGCCCATAATTGACGAGGTTGGTTATAGGAAAAAGACACCAGTTTTCGTACATGTTTTCTTTGGTGAAATTTTGACCCATTTACTTATAACTGAGTTGATTAGGATTTTGTTGTATTTCAAATGGGTCAGGAGACATGGTCAAACGGGCTGAAAATCTCCCAAAGTTTATCTATAATGTATAAAACATTTTAAATAATTTTGCTCTAATATTAAGATAATAATTGTAATACTATTATTTTTGTAATCTTGATTTATTAAAAAGACAAAAAAGTGTTTACGGGTCAACCCAACCTATGTTGTTTTGACCTATACCAGTGACCGTTTCAACCCTTAATCGTTTTGACTTGTTGCCCAACCTAATCAACCAGCCCATCTTTTCACATTTACAAGCACGTGATCCTTGTTGCGGTAGTTGCTGTTCTTTATGTTTGGTAATAAATATGTCGATCAGCTAACTAAGTAGATTAATTTGTCATGCTTTAATGAAAATCTTTTCGTTTTACTTAACATGCTGATACGTGGTTTCCATACACATGATTTTGTGCATGCCGTTAAAATCTCAACTCTTGAAGACACTCACTTCATATCACTTCCACTTTCTATAGATCCTCAATTGGTTGATAAGCTTGTCACCATTCAGAATACAATATCAAAGACTTCTACTTTATCAGTTATGTGAACAAAATTACTCCTGATATAAGCTCCTGTTGATCCATTTTCCTAATATTTGACATAACAACCGGAAATATAACATTAGAAGATTTTTTTAATATATTTATCCCAACATAATCATGTTCTTTAACGGAAAATCGGGCTCTATAACCGGGTATAGAGCCCGTTTCTAAAACAGGGCTCTATTTGTGTTTAACAGAGTCCCCCACCCTTTACAACCCGTCTGAAAAATCAGGTTTTTTATTACCTTTTTCAACATGGCTCTGTGTGCTTTTTTTTGTAGTAGTGAGCTGATAAGGAAGGTGGACGGCGACGAGAAATCAAATCTGGTCCAAGGGAGCATATGGGCTACTAGAAGCTGAAAATACTCAGGGTTGGTTGGAATTCAAAGATCAGAAAGGATCATCATGAAAGAAATAAGCTTGAACTTAGATGCAGAGTGCAAAGAAGTTGACAACAAGCGAGACAAGTTAGTTGAAAATGGTATGCAAAAGCATATAGAAAAGTATGGAGGTGCCGGACTGTTATTAGTATGAGTTATTATCGAAGTATTGTAGAAGGTATGAATTCGTAATTCATATTCTATTTGATACTATATGCTGCAATAGTAAATGTGACTTTCGTATGTAGTGCTAGTTTGACCATGAGGATTATATATCTCTTGAAATTAGTCGCGTACTAGTTTTGTAAGCGTTAGAGGATATGAAATGGTTTATATGGTCATAATAGATAACTATTTCACCACGCCCCATCCCCGTAAGGACCTAAAATTTCATGTAAGCTATAAGGATTACTGGTTTATTCAGAGAACTACTTGAATGATATTGTACAGATTTATAAGATTTTTTTTTCTTTTTTTTTAATAATTAAATATACAGGTAACTATTTTACTAATGGTAGCTATCTTTTTATTCTAAGATATGAAGAAAAAGACTAATCTTATATCGTTTTCATGTATAGCAGGCTATATTGCTTTGGCCTACTTTACCAACAAAAAGTTGTACGTGGAGAGCTGCAAAGAAGATGTCAAGATTTCTAGGATTTGATTAGATAACTTTTCTTTCTACCAGTTAATGTATGTTAGCTATTTTACATTAAACAAATTAGTCAATGTACAATATCATATTTTGTATTTGATTTAATTATTTCTATTATTGAATGGAAGTATCAATTTATATATTAGATTCCTTAAAAACTGTGTATTATAAACATTCAACATTTGTGTTGCATGAAATAAAAGTGCTACAAATCATTAGAAAAAGTGTTGCACTAATATGATAAAACACAAGAAAGTGTTGCACTTGATCATTAAAGTGTTGTATGCTCAGTGGTTCTAGATGAATAAGTGTTGCACATCAACGCAAGAAGTGTTGTTTTTGAATCTAAGAGTGTTGTGTTTGTTCATAAAGAATGTTGCATTTGAGCGTATAAGTGTTGTACTTGAGTGTAAAAAGTGTTGCATTTTATTTTAAAAGGTGTTGCACATTGAAATATCGCAATTGCTAAACATGGGCAACACTTTCAATAAATGTTGCATAATCCAATATAAGTGTTGCATATACCTAAGGCGACGTTACATAACGTTGCACTTGGTAAAGTGTCGCATAATGCATAATGCAACATTTTAAAGGCATAATACAACACTTTATTGGTGTTGCTTTAACTTCATTTTGTTGTAGTGTGGTGACAATTTCTAGCTACACTTTCCCCTTTATCTCCACTTGATATCTTGAGTTGCATGTATTGTTCATATAGTACTACCAGTTTAAAAGTAGCTTTACATATTTTATAGGGCAAATAATAAAAAAAGGTAATATACTTGAGACAATTTCATCGAATGGGTAGTGAACTAAAAATTTTAATTTTCAGCACCATTAACTTGTCTTTTTTTCATTGTATGGGTAATATGTGGCCTGTTCAACAGGTACCAAGTTCCACCACCACCCAGAAGATGAATATTTGACAAGTATAATACTTTTTTTAATAATTTGCCCTACCCATCACCACCCACTCCGACGACCACTGCCGCTCCGGCCACCTCAACCCACGACCCACCTTCTCCTTCCTCTCTCTTCCTCTTTCCTCATCACACAAACCATAATTAAAATAAAAAACCCAAACATCTCCACCATTCGCCGCTGTTAGTTCTACCGGAAACCACCACCACCATTACAACAGCCGCCGTTATTTCTACCTGAAACCACCACTACTGCCACAACAGCTGCCGTTATTTACTTCTCATCATGTAAATAACACAAAATAACCGTATTCCAACACCCCACATCTCTCTCAGGCATTTCATCAAACACCTTAATTGCAACCCAAAACATCCCACATTCCTTGATACGTTGGATGTTGGGTATCAACAAAAGAGAGAGAGAGAGAGAGAGAGAGAGAGAGAGAGAGAGAGAGAGAGAGAGATGTTTTTAGTGGTGGGTGTGTGGTTGTGGTTGAGTTACGAGTGGTGATAGAGATGTTTCTCGGCCCGTGAAGGGTACCAGAGTAATGGAAATAATGTAGAGATCAAGAAAATGGTGGTAGTGTGTTCATGTTGGTGGTAGTGGTGTTCCGGTGACCTAAACACTTGGGATATATAAACTAAGGATTTACCAATAGGGCAAATTATTAAAAAAATATATTATACTTGACAAATATTCATCTTCTGGGTGGTGGTGGAACTTGTTACCTGTTGAACAAGTCACATATTACCCATACGATGAAAATAAGACAAGTTAATGGTGTTGAAAATGAAAATTTTTAGTTCACTACCCATTCGATGAAATTGTGGCAAGTATATTACCCTTTATTTATTATTTGCCCTATTTTATACTGTAAATCACATATATCCTCAACCAAATTCTAACCCATACTAAACTACAAGGTAACTCAGCGATAAGAACATCAGCCTTTTAAAGTAGAAGTCAATTAAGGGTTCTAATCCAACATGAAGAAAATTAATCCCTTTGTGGCCACGGAGGTGAACCTGCGCCAACTCCTATGTTCGACAACTACAGAATATAAACAAACTATTGAACAAAATGTAAACTGATTTAGATATATTGTTTCTGAATCTTGAAAAGTTTTATGAAGGATCAGAATACATTGTTTTTTATAGTTTTATACATGCCACATGGTCGAGTAAGATGTATCTACATAACGGCTCTATTTGAGAAAATCCCGTAATGACTTATTATACATATATACTCGGCATACCATCTATGGTTAGTAATGATAGGAGTCTGCAGTTACAGGTACAAGGACATAAAATTGCAGAGTTTAATGAGGCAGGTAGAATTGGTATTCACAACCATCACAAATATAAGATAAAGTCATAAAACTAAAGAGCCAATATTTAATATGGTCATAGCTATAGATATGATACAACCATGTAAGAAACCATCACACAGACGTTACTAAAAAGCCAAAATCTCTGACTGAACCAGGGACTGGATCTATAATATGAGAGTGGTAAAACAAAGAAGAAGCCAAAATTCATAACTCCAGTCATCCACAATATCAAACTCAGGCACTCAGCTACTCGATCAAGGAATCTTAGGATCTCCCATTTATTGATGAATCAAATAGGAAGTTATAAATCAAAATCAAATACTATGTTACAAGCAGAATCATTGTAACACCCCCAAAATCATCACGTCAGCGGAAGACTTAAAATGTCAGCGGAAGACTTTTTGGGTGTTACTTCGAGGATCTTTGTCACAATCATAGAAAACGACACAAAAGTGACGTTTTAAAGTTTAATTTATTCAAAATACCAAATATTCGAGACATCAAGATGTTTCATAGTTTAAACAACAAATTTATTTGAAATATGTCAAAACGTTTATTTAAGCCCATGCCGGGTTACAAGCCCACTCCGTGCCTTCAATTTCCTTCTTGTATAGTTACCTGAGATAAGACATGCTAAAAAGTGTCAACACAAAGGTTGGTGAGTTCATAGAGTTTATAGTTTAAATCGTAAATTAGAAAATGAGTGATTTCCTTATCAATTCAGAAATAGTTCGTTGGGCTGCCCTTCACAGGGCCAACACCAAAAATAGTAATTGGTTTATAAATCCATTTAACACGAGTTTCGAATCACAAGTTAAGAATGTATTGTAATCACATACAATCAATAAGTTTAAATCAATGTTCCTGTTATTGCCTTAAGCTCATGATACTCAACGATTAACAGCCAATCATAATCTCAAGTTATGACGGTAAGTAGTAGGCCCTCAAGATAGGTATTTGCCAATAACCTATAATAAGAACAATAAAGTGCGCCTGGTGTTTTCTCTAACAACCAAACGAGGATTGTCAATCACTAATAGTACTATCCACATTTATTTACGTTCACCCTTCAAGTGATTAAGGTTCATGATCGAGGGACTTTCGGCAATAGTAACTTAAGCAAATAACATTGGCCTGACGGTATTTCAATACCCGGTATAAAAGACTTGTGATCGAGTTTTAAGCATGTATCTCCCCCACGGGAAAATAGTTAAAGAGTGGGCTATGAAATAGTAATATGTAAATAGTTAACGAGTACTTGTAAGAGTATAAAACAATAGTTAAGCATGTATCTCCCCCGAAAATGTTTATAAATCATTGTAAAACAAGTAAGAATAGGGGCTATGACTCACCTTAGTAGCACAGTAGTAGTGGTAGTAACATAATCTCAACGATGCAAGGCAACGGCTTCACACACAACCTAAAAGATATGGTATGTTTTAGTTGATAGTCTAAATCTCGTTTTATCGCGAATATTAGTCATTCAGTTTGTTATTTAAATGTTTGAAGTTCAAGAACAAAGTTATATATACATATACTTGTGAGTGTAATGATTGATGCTCGATGTGCGATGGAAAAATCATCATGAATAAGTCAAAGCGTGTAGATGATATGTTACGATAAAAGTTCAAAAGAATAACGAATAACGTAACGTCGTTATCGTTAAGTATGTATATAACGTATACTCCGTTTCTGTACAAGTTTTATATTAAATATATATTTATATAAAACACAATTTTAACTTATAAAGGAAATGTCACAGAAAAGACCTTCAAGTTTTTCAAAAGTTATATTTTTAACCTTAACGGTCTAACTTAACACCGTTAGTCCAAAGTTAACAATTGTTTCATTTTAAGTCCAAATAATATCATTATTTACATTTTATAATTCCAAGTTTCTATATTAATAGTTTATATCTCAAAAATTCAGATTTGACAGTTTTAATCCAAAGTTTATAGTTTTGACGATTTTAGTCCTCCGTTAGCAAATTTTTGCAAAGTTAGTCCAAAAGTTACTAAATTCAAAACTTAATATTTTTACTTCTTAAATAAGCTCAAAACGTTCCTATTAGCTTATTAGAACAGCTTAATGGCTTAAAATCTCTTATTTTCACAAAATGGGCTTTAACGAGCCACATTCAAAGCCCATTAACAAAATATAATCCGTTGGGCTTATGAAGGTTTGGGCCTTGACTTGGGCTCATTTTTATGTTACAAAAATGTTACAAATAAGTCCAGAAAATCAGCTTATCGAATAAGCTCAAAATAAGCTTAACGGGCTAATAAGCCCAAACATTATTTTATAAAGGTTTGGGAAAACTGGTTTTGCTCGATCAATTTGGCTTTGGAAATTAGTTTATAGGTGCTCATAAAGTTGAACCAAAAACGTCACTTGATTGGTAGCCATGTCGACAATGAGGTCGAGTTTTAAAATGAGTATGTTATGTGTCGAAATTAGGAATAGCAAGGCCAAAGTAAACTGCTTAACTCATTTTAGAAAACAGTTTAAGACTTAGAAAAATATTCTAAGTCTTTTTATAATATACCAAACGTGTCCAGTGGCAAAAACAATGTGTCGAGTAAATAAGGTAAACGTTATTTTTAGCTCAAAAACTTTATATCACTCGATTCTCAGCACATCCAACATATTATATGTCGATTAAAATATATATGTCATGTTTACGTATTTCGAGATTTTTAGACAAAGCAATCGCTCCAAAACAGTTTCATAACCAAAATATTCCATGTTGTTTTGAATTAATTTGAATGGGTCAAGTGGTCACAAAACGTGATGAAATAATTATGTAGACGTTAATATTATGTTCAAAACTTTGTGTAACCTGTTTGTTAGCTTAGTAAATATTTAAGAAGTCGAATAAAAAGTATATATTACGTATTCATATTACGAGATATTAGATCAAATGTAAAGTGCCAAAACAGAAATATAATGAAATGAAAAATTATAGTAAGGTGTCGAATAGACTTACTTCACCTCAAATGGGTGGAGTATAATTGGTACGTATGGATCGAGAATGGTACAAGGAGGAATGTAGAGTGGTTCACGACACAGCATAGGTTCAAGACTAGCAACGATGGTTCCTTGGGTTCACTTGTGCTACTCGTACACTTGACTAACTTCTTGTCCCAAACTAGTAAAACTCGACTTGAATTCTTATCAATGTGGTACTTTTAAGTGTGTGTTCATATGAGCTTGCATGGGACGTTTATATAGGAAGTTTTGAGGATGGTGATAAGCATAAGATAACAAGAAGTGTGTGTGTTGTCTCAAACTTGGGTGTGGCACCTCTCCTTTCGACCAATCAAGAACTATCAACAAAGAGAATGTGTAAGTAGAATCTTTGTTCATTCCTGAATTCTACCATGCATTTGAGTCAGGTTATAAGTCATTGGGTGGCTTGTGAGGTGCTAGGGAAGTTTATGACACGTTTTTGTAAGTTTGGCAAAATGGTTTTTAAGGTTTACTTTGGCCAGATTCGTATTCCATGGATAGCAGCCACGAATTACATTTTTTGTTTAAAAATCTCGCGTGTCTAGACGTAAAACATTATTTCGAACAACTTTCGTGTTTTACACTTTTCCTGGTTCGGACCAGAAGGGCCTTAAAATGAGGATTTAAATTCGTTACAGAAAGTTAGTGGTTTATTAGAATTTATACGAAGTGGTATTGAAATAAAATGCTATTTGTGTCAAGTTGAGATGAAACTTGTAAAGTGCCTTAACTTGATCAATATTCTAGTATAGTAATTATATTTGAAAGTCGATAATAATTGTCGTTCATGGTTCTTAGAGGTCCAATATTATTAGCGAGTACACATGGGAATTTTAGTAGGCTCGGGATTTATTTAAATTGTATTTGTTAATTATTGAAACGTATACTTATTAAGTATCAATGTTTTAAGTTATGTATGGTATCTAGGTTATTAAGGTTTAGGTGTAAATGTCGTGTCAAGGTAAGAGTGAATAACGTTGTAATTGACAAAGTATATATAAAAAAAAAAATTTACGGGCAAAAATGGTTAATCTATGTTATGGTAACGTGTTAATCGTAGGAAAATTTTACGGGGTGTTATATTACCTACCCGTTAAACGGAATCCCGTCCCGGGATTCTAAGATAAGGTAGCTGTAAAGGTGAGTGGAAAAGGTGAACAAATAACGTATTTATTATTAGCTTTCTAATTGTACTTTCCAGCTTAACGTATCTACTATTACATTAGCTTTTTAAATTGATGATAACTAATCTTAGTATGATTGTGATAGAAAAAAAACTTGGGGGAAACTTATGTCTAAAAATTATAGTTGTTACTTGGCAGTATTATTTAAGGTGTAAACAGTATTTTACCACAGTGGTGTACAGTACCCAACTCTTATTCCCTTTAAATAACCCACTTTTTATACTCCCTTTTTACCTAACTTTCCTTTCCCTTATTCCTCTCGTCGACATGCCTCATTTCATCACCAACCTTGCAATCATGTATGCCATTGTTACTACTATCTATCTAGTGTATGTTCCGAACGAAGATCGTGCTATATTGGTTGGGATCTTAATGTTTCTTGCACCATTCGTGGTTCTAGCGATCTTCATTGACAAGTTTTGGAAATGAGGAATAGTGTCGTAGTGTAGTGGTTGGAATGTTGAAATAAGGTTTGTTGTGTTTCCATGTAACCTCTAGTGTATGAATAAAATTTTCTTCGTTTTCTGATGCCATGGTTTATGTTGATTTTTCGCTTGTATTTATTGCTTATGCATCGTTATATAGAATGTTATCATGTGTTAAGAATATTTAGAGTCGGTTCATTTGATTGTAGTCAAGTTTACAACGGTGGGTTTTTAATAAATTATGACTAAAACTATATGTGGAGTTTATTTGGCTTCGAATACTTAAATAAATACGATTTTTAGTTATAGTTGAGTGTAGCAATTTGGTTGAGCTTTGATGAAAATTTGACCATCGAAGGTTCGATTAATTGGAAAAGATTCGTCACACTTGTTTCTTGGGATTATGATAAATTGGGGTGTGTAGAAATGTTACGGAAAAATGGTTCGAAATTATAGGTATGAGTCGTTCGGAAGTAATGTTTATGTTTCAGATTTGAGCAACGCCGGGCTCAAGTTAGTGGTCAGCCCAATGGTGCGTTGGGTTATTGTGATTTTGTGGCCCAAAGGTGTGTTGGTATATGGAAGCAGTCGGTTAAGGCCCATGTTAAGAGAGTGTTTTTGATTTAGTTTTTGCGAGTATGTTTTATTAACGTACGTTTTATTCTAATATACACGAGGTAATGAGTTGATTTGAGATTTGTTAAGGTATCGTATAATGTTTGAGAGTTTGTAAAGATTATTTGATAAGTTCATAATTTCTTAGAGGCTGAGGGGTCCAATCATGTGAGAGTGTATTACTTATACGTGGCGTGTTCATGATTTGTGTTATGTGTTTAATGTGATCTGTTTCTTGCCACTTGTGTTGAAATGCGAAATCCAAGATAGAAATTTTTTTTTTTTTTTTTTTTTTTTTTTTTTTTAGTATCGTTTGTAATGTTTTTATGTGTTTCAGTCAAGTTTAATAATAATATGTCGTTTGAATAAAATCCATTGTGAGCAAAATGAGGATGATAATTTATTTATTCTTCATGTTTTAAAATTACAAAAATCTGTGCGGGTAACCTACCCGTTAAACAAAAGAGTTTTGTTGATACAAATTTTTACAAAGAGAATAGTGTGGAGATAATTATCAAATTATTTAGTTCTTGTGGATAGATATTAACTTGGGGAAAAGTGAATGCACATGGCAAGAATAGTGATTCATGGCAACATGTCTATATATTTCCTGATTTTTCTCTTTATCGTTCATTTTGTTTTCAAGTAACAATTTTTAATATGTCTTATACTTATATTGTTCTCATAGTTGCGTATTTTGTTGTAGCTTTCTTCCCGAAAGAAGATCTGGAGTCCTTGGATTGGATCATAGCATTTCTTATGCTAATCGTGGTTTTAGTCGTTAGTGTGGATGAAATATGGGGGTAAGAAATATTAAGAGTGTTGTTTTTGAATTTGTAGCTTCATGCACTAGGCATTAACGTTTCATTGTGTGGTTTTTGTCATACAGGGTATTTGATGTATTACATCCAGTTGTGGTTCTTGCACTCGTAGGAGTGGTGGCATTCTTCATCAGCTTGGTGGATCAATCGTTTAGTGACGTCAAGGTTTACTTAGTGATCTTTGTGATGATAGCATTACCGATGCTAGTTATATCGTTGTGTATTAATATTCGCGGTTTCTAATGAGATTTAAGTTTTCTTGGTTTCATATGTCTGTTAACTCAGAAGTAATTAAACCTATTTATCTATATTTCGTTATTTACATAGAGAAGCGTCCCAAACTATGTAACTAAGGAAATATAAACTCATGGTTCAATGATTTACAATTTCTTGATTTGAACAAAAGGGCGTCCCAATCCATTCAAATTAAGACGTTGTAAATTATTTTAAGATTTTAACTATTTGACAAAATAATTTATGTGTGGATCTTTCTGAGAGTATGAAAAGAGTATGTTGTAAGTAAAAGATGAAAGCGAGACAATTAAAGAGGATTTGCATAGTACTCAAAATAGTTGGGGGAGCATATAAATATATATATTAATATACTAGAGTGTAGTTGTACCATAAACTATTTAAAGTCACATAATCGTCGGGCGAAATAGAAATATGAAGACACGGTATTTGTAATAATCCCGATTAGTAAACATAGTTATTAGCATAATCGTAACACGTAAGCATATATCAAGTTATATAAGTAAGAAATAATGAGAAATAATTTTTCTACCAGATGTTGGAATGTAGGCACGGAGGGCATGAAGTGGTATTTTGTAAAAATGGTCCAGTTAAAGTGTGGTTATAGTCCAATGTTTAAAAACATCTGGTTCTCTATAACCGTGGCTCTGATACCAATCTGTAACACCCCCAAAATCATCACGTCAGCGGAAGACTTAAAATGTCAGCGGAAGACTTTTTGGGTGTTACTTCGAGGATCTTTGTCACAATCATAGAAAACGACACAAAAGTGACGTTTTAAAGTTTAATTTATTCAAAATACCAAATATTCGAGACATCAAGATGTTTCATAGTTTAAACAACAAATTTATTTGAAATATGTCAAAACGTTTATTTAAGCCCATGCCGGGTTACAAGCCCACTCCGTGCCTTCAATTTCCTTCTTGTATAGTTACCTGAGATAAGACATGCTAAAAAGTGTCAACACAAAGGTTGGTGAGTTCATAGAGTTTATAGTTTAAATCGTAAATTAGAAAATGAGTGATTTCCTTATCAATTCAGAAATAGTTCGTTGGGCTGCCCTTCACAGGGCCAACACCAAAAATAGTAATTGGTTTATAAATCCATTTAACACGAGTTTCGAATCACAAGTTAAGAATGTATTGTAATCACATACAATCAATAAGTTTAAATCAATGTTCTTGTTATTGCCTTAAGCTCATGATACTCAACGATTAACAGCCAATCATAATCTCAAGTTATGACGGTAAGTAGTAGGCCCTCAAGATAGGTATTTGCCAATAACCTATAATAAGAACAATAAAGTGCGCCTGGTGTTTTCTCTAACAACCAAACGAGGATTGTCAATCACTAATAGTACTATCCACATTTATTTACGTTCACCCTTCAAGTGATTAAGGTTCATGATCGAGGGACTTTCGGCAATAGTAACTTAAGCAAATAACATTGGCCTGACGGTATTTCAATACCCGGTATAAAAGACTTGTGATCGAGTTTTAAGCATGTATCTCCCCCACGGGAAAATAGTTAAAGAGTGGGCTATGAAATAGTAATATGTAAATAGTTAACGAGTACTTGTAAGAGTATAAAACAATAGTTAAGCATGTATCTCCCCCGAAAATGTTTATAAATCATTGTAAAACAAGTAAGAATAGGGGCTATGACTCACCTTAGTAGCACAGTAGTAGTGGTAGTAACATAATCTCAACGATGCAAGGCAACGGCTTCACACACAACCTAAAAGATATGGTATGTTTTAGTTGATAGTCTAAATCTCGTTTTATCGCGAATATTAGTCATTCAGTTTGTTATTTAAATGTTTGAAGTTCAAGAACAAAGTTATATATACATATACTTGTGAGTGTAATGATTGATGCTCGATGTGCGATGGAAAAATCATCATGAATAAGTCAAAGCGTGTAGATGATATGTTACGATAAAAGTTCAAAAGAATAACGAATAACGTAACGTCGTTATCGTTAAGTATGTATATAACGTATACTCCGTTTCTGTACAAGTTTTATATTAAATATATATTTATATAAAACACAATTTTAACTTATAAAGGAAATGTCACAGAAAAGACCTTCAAGTTTTTCAAAAGTTATATTTTTAACCTTAACGGTCTAACTTAACACCGTTAGTCCAAAGTTAACAATTGTTTCATTTTAAGTCCAAATAATATCATTATTTACATTTTATAATTCCAAGTTTCTATATTAATAGTTTATATCTCAAAAATTCAGATTTGACAGTTTTAATCCAAAGTTTATAGTTTTGACGATTTTAGTCCTCCGTTAGCAAATTTTTGCAAAGTTAGTCCAAAAGTTACTAAATTCAAAACTTAATATTTTTACTTCTTAAATAAGCTCAAAACGTTCCTATTAGCTTATTAGAACAGCTTAATGGCTTAAAATCTCTTATTTTCACAAAATGGGCTTTAACGAGCCACATTCAAAGCCCATTAACAAAATATAATCCGTTGGGCTTATGAAGGTTTGGGCCTTGACTTGGGCTCATTTTTATGTTACAAAAATGTTACAAATAAGTCCAGAAAATCAGCTTATCGAATAAGCTCAAAATAAGCTTAACGGGCTAATAAGCCCAAACATTATTTTATAAAGGTTTGGGAAAACTGGTTTTGCTCGATCAATTTGGCTTTGGAAATTAGTTTATAGGTGCTCATAAAGTTGAACCAAAAACGTCACTTGATTGGTAGCCATGTCGACAATGAGGTCGAGTTTTAAAATGAGTATGTTATGTGTCGAAATTAGGAATAGCAAGGCCAAAGTAAACTGCTTAACTCATTTTAGAAAACAGTTTAAGACTTAGAAAAATATTCTAAGTCTTTTTATAATATACCAAACGTGTCCAGTGGCAAAAACAATGTGTCGAGTAAATAAGGTAAACGTTATTTTTAGCTCAAAAACTTTATATCACTCGATTCTCAGCACATCCAACATATTATATGTCGATTAAAATATATATGTCATGTTTACGTATTTCGAGATTTTTAGACAAAGCAATCGCTCCAAAACAGTTTCATAACCAAAATATTCCATGTTGTTTTGAATTAATTTGAATGGGTCAAGTGGTCACAAAACGTGATGAAATAATTATGTAGACGTTAATATTATGTTCAAAACTTTGTGTAACCTGTTTGTTAGCTTAGTAAATATTTAAGAAGTCGAATAAAAAGTATATATTACGTATTCATATTACGAGATATTAGATCAAATGTAAAGTGCCAAAACAGAAATATAATGAAATGAAAAATTATAGTAAGGTGTCGAATAGACTTACTTCACCTCAAATGGGTGGAGTATAATTGGTACGTATGGATCGAGAATGGTACAAGGAGGAATGTAGAGTGGTTCACGACACAGCATAGGTTCAAGACTAGCAACGATGGTTCCTTGGGTTCACTTGTGCTACTCGTACACTTGACTAACTTCTTGTCCCAAACTAGTAAAACTCGACTTGAATTCTTATCAATGTGGTACTTTTAAGTGTGTGTTCATATGAGCTTGCATGGGACGTTTATATAGGAAGTTTTGAGGATGGTGATAAGCATAAGATAACAAGAAGTGTGTGTGTTGTCTCAAACTTGGGTGTGGCACCTCTCCTTTCGACCAATCAAGAACTATCAACAAAGAGAATGTGTAAGTAGAATCTTTGTTCATTCCTGAATTCTACCATGCATTTGAGTCAGGTTATAAGTCATTGGGTGGCTTGTGAGGTGCTAGGGAAGTTTATGACACGTTTTTGTAAGTTTGGCAAAATGGTTTTTAAGGTTTACTTTGGCCAGATTCGTATTCCATGGATAGCAGCCACGAATTACATTTTTTGTTTAAAAATCTCGCGTGTCTAGACGTAAAACATTATTTCGAACAACTTTCGTGTTTTACACTTTTCCTGGTTCGGACCAGAAGGGCCTTAAAATGAGGATTTAAATTCGTTACAGAAAGTTAGTGGTTTATTAGAATTTATACGAAGTGGTATTGAAATAAAATGCTATTTGTGTCAAGTTGAGATGAAACTTGTAAAGTGCCTTAACTTGATCAATATTCTAGTATAGTAATTATATTTGAAAGTCGATAATAATTGTCGTTCATGGTTCTTAGAGGTCCAATATTATTAGCGAGTACACATGGGAATTTTAGTAGGCTCGGGATTTATTTAAATTGTATTTGTTAATTATTGAAACGTATACTTATTAAGTATCAATGTTTTAAGTTATGTATGGTATCTAGGTTATTAAGGTTTAGGTGTAAATGTCGTGTCAAGGTAAGAGTGAATAACGTTGTAATTGACAAAGTATATATAAAAAAAAAAAAAAAAATTTACGGGCAAAAATGGTTAATCTATGTTATGGTAACGTGTTAATCGTAGGAAAATTTTACGGGGTGTTATAATCATGGTCGCAAATTTTTGTCTTTCGGTAAACTTACACTAGTGGTTAATTTTTACATTCAATGGGCTAACTAATATACACGACTTCAATTTTTAATGGGTGGGCTATGGCCCACCAAGGCTTCCATGTAGCTACTTGAATATATAAGATATAAAACTAAAGAGCTAATATTTCATATGATCTTAAGACATGATATGTTACAACTGTTAAAGTTTATGGATAAATATTAATATTTGTATGACTAGAATCGAACTCGAGACCTCAGGATTACACACGTTACGAATGAGTATTAAGAAATAATAATTAATATATTTATATATTTATTATTATACACAAGTATGTAACGATCGTTGGTATTTACCGTTAATGACTAACGACCGTTAGACGAATATAAGGAAAGAATTATGTGATAATAATTGGTAAGTCAAGAAGCTTCCGGATTCCCTTTGGGATCATATGGCCGATCGGTTGGGCTTGGGGAAACCCAATCCCACACCAACTTGAGCTCCAAGTTATTAACACTATAAATACAAATCAAGGGTCATTAGTTTTTGTAACTTTTGTACACGATATTAAACCCTAATTTGTGTTTTCTTTCTTTGTATGTAAATCGGCCGAACACCCCTTTAAGGGTAATTCGACTTTTGTTTTTATAAACAAAATTGTTTCTTGTGTTGTTACTAGCATCACCTTAATACGGTTTAATTCGTGTGTACAAGAACGAGGTAACAACACATTATTGTTGTTATCAAGGGATCGATTAACGAAATGGTAAGGGGTTAATCATTGATCCATATAAACCCTAATTAGGGTTCTTCAATTGTTCAAGACAATTGCTTTTGATTCTTGTTCGGGCTAGAATCACCACGGTACGTTCATATTTATGTTTTCAGTTAATTAATTATGAGTATTTGATCTTTATGCTTCCGTTGCGCGTTATTGATGTTTATATGTTTAATTATGTAATTGTTATGATACTTAAATTATAACAGTGGTGCACGAATGCTACTACCTACGAGACCCATCCAGGGGAATCTTACACTGCGCGCAGAGAACCCCTCTCACTTTAGACAGAGAGGGAATGACGATGATTACTGAAACACATAAAATATTTGGAATCTTTGATTTATTATTGCATGCTTTTAGGTTTCTTGGTGTTAATTGTTGAAACCCTAAAAATATTTTTTTACTGTTCACGAACACTGTTCATAGACACTGTTCATTCGGCACTGCTCACGCAGTACTGTTCATACGGTTACTGTTCATCCGGAAAAAATTTAGGTTTTATAAAAATTGTAGAAACCCTAAGTTGCATGCGAATATTTTTTTTATGTGGTTTAATCATGAATAATTGTTATGTGACATGGATTATGTGCGTATCTTGTTGCTTAATTGATAATTGTTATGTATAAATCTGTGACGAAACATGCATGTTAGTCATGGATTTTTTTGATTGTTTATTAATTGTTACGCTTTGTCACATGTTTTAGATAGATCTTAATATTGGGGAAGACCTCAATAATAATTATTAAAATCAATTTACGTGCTATGTGGTGTGTATATTAGCTTTGGCCTACGCAATTGATTCGTCAATGTATGTGGCTCCACTTCCATTAAGAAGGGAAGGCCTTAGTTGATTACATGCATTATTACACCTAGAATTGATTTTGTTAGGATCTTTTCTTGACAAGGATTGCATGTGGCTATTTGTTTCACCTTTATAATTGTTATGATTTATTAGTTGTTTTGATTTGTCTTTGATTACTTGTTTTATTGTTTTATTTTGTTGGACATGATTGTAAGCAATAAAAGGGTAATTTTTTACAAAGAAAATAAATTGACTAATAATGGTGAAACTTTAAGTGATAAAGATTGAATCTTGCGGTGTCTTATGTGCCAACAACGGTTTGCTTCGCACGGTAATTCGCTCCAAGGCGAGACTAGCAAGATTCATACTTTATTACATGTTTTGAGATTGAATCCATAAAATTTTGCTTGATTGATGTTTTGAACAAACATGCTTTTAAAGGTAACTCTTTTAAGACAAGATTCATAATAGTGATATGAAGGCTTAGAAAAGAGCCTTAGAGTCTGCCTTGGTTATCACACTCTTGAATATGTCTTAAATGAGTTTCTTTTAAAATCATTCTTGTAGAAAGTCATCTTAGGGTTTTTTTAACCTCAAGTAAAATTTTGTGTATTAATCTTACGAATTGGTTATAAAAAGGTTTTGAAAACTTATGTTATTAAGATGAGTGCATGCATCTTTATACATGTTTTGATTTTCACATCAAACTAAATACCCTAAAATTTAAGTTACATGACATCTAACTATAAGAAACACTTGAAGTTATTATTTAGTAAACGTGAGACGCAGGCTAAATTTTAATGACAAGGTAAATTTCCGAGTGTGCGTGAGACCATGTGGAAAACTAGAAGGGGGGTTGAATAGTTTTACGTCTTTTTCGTTTTATTTGTTTTGTAAAATTTGGCTTCTAAGATTTGACAGAAAATTAAAATTACTTTAATACACAAATGTAGATACAAGTTGATTTATGATTTTGTATAAACACTACTTATGTATAATATATAATTTTAAAACTCTTTAATACAAAGATATAGATGCTAGTTTATTTATTATTTTGTATGAGCAACACTTATGTATAATGATTGGAAAGAGTATACAATTTCTTATGTTTTATGTAAGCATATGTATGTATAAGTGTTTTGATATAAATTTATGCACTTGGTTAGTTTTTGTAAAATTAGTTTTGTGAATGGATTTTAGTTTGATCTTTATGTGAAATCAACATATGCACCACACAAGCAATTGTAACTATGAATGATATGCAAGTAAGTAATTAATCAAAGAGTAAGAGATGGAAAGATCAAACCGAGAGACAAAGGATTTATAGTGGTTCGGCTACAAGGACACCTTCCTTGCCCTACTCCACTCCCCGAGTCACCTACTCGAGAGTTTTCTTCACTAGATCAAAAACCTCCTTTATGGCGGAGAAAACCTTACACACCAATTGGCACACCACAACAATATCACACCACAATCACAACTTCAACACAACTTATTCACACCAATCTTCTTCACACCTATCTTCTACACACCAATCTTCTACACTTCAAATATCTTCACAACTTTCTACTTTGCTCTTAGCTTCTTCACACCTTAATACTTCCTAACTCTTTTTCTTCACGCCACTTGTTTCTTCACACCTTCACTACTAAGTCCTATTCACTACCCCAAGATATATACTACTTCACAACTTCTAGACTTCAAGGTCTTTTCAACTTCAAAGCTTCAACTCCTTTGTCTTCACAACTATCTCCACTTCAATATGCTATTACGACTAATATCTTCTAACACAAATCCTATCCACCTCTACTTCTTCACTACAAGTATTACTTCACACCTTCAATGGATCTAGATCCAATATCTAAATCTATCTTACCAATGTATACACAATGTTCACAAAGAAATAAATGATATACAAGATGAACTAAACAAACAACTTAGATAGCAAGATGATACTAAGTTGTAATACTCCTAGTCTTGATGAGTAAGAGTATTCTTCTCTTTGCACTTGAAAGAATGAGGCTTTGGATCACTTGGAAACAAAGGCTTATGAATTATATGATCAAAGGAATTTTAGGATTGAAATGGAGATTTGAATCAGAAAGTTTTTGTGCAAAAAGGTGAGGAAAAATCCAGGTTTAAGGTGATATTTATAGGCAACATATTCTGACAGAGGAGCGTGGCCAATCCCCTTAAATCATGGCCGGTCCCCTTAATTTTAAGGGGACCGCCCCTTATAATTAAGGGGGCCGCCCAGCTGAAACGGCCAGAATCTTTGTCTTTTAGTGGGGAAAGTTTATTTGGTGAAAAACTAACTGATTTTGGTTAAAAATTTGAAATCATATATTTAGTATGATTAAAACATTTTTCTTTATTACCTAAAGTGTTTTTCAAAAATATATAATATGTTTATATAATTTAAATAAACTTTGCATTAGTTAATTAAATACCCATTTGATCATAAATTGCACTAAAACACTTTGTTTATTCATACCTTAAGTGATTAGTTGGTGAAAGTGATTATTTATCACTAAATACTTGTTTACGTCATAATATTTGGTTTGATGAGTTTAAGTTTTGTGATTATCAAAATATAGAGATATCGAAAGATATGAATAATGTTTTTAGTCAATTATTTATATCAACAATCTTCCCCTTTTTGATGATTACAAAACCTAAACTTATTAAATCCAAAAATTAATTTTTAGACAAGTATTTAGTAAGTTTACATTCACTTCTCCCCCTTTTTGTAGAATCAAAAAGGTTAGGCCGAGTAAGCTTCGTGAGAGAAGTTTAAACGGGTAGAAGGCTCCCCCTTGATGTATGCTCCCCCTCGCTTGAGGGCACCAAGGGTTCGAGAAAAGGAATTCTTGCAAGAAAAATATTAGAAGCACAAGCATGGCACAGGCAAACACATATAGCATAATGTTAACTAATAATAATCATGGCAAAAGAGAATTAGAAACATATATTTAAATCATTCAATAAGAAAAATGATTATGTCAACCCATAATCATTGTTAAAAAGGCCATAAAGAAAAATGAAATTCTAAACAAAGTAGAGCATGCTAATGAGCCAACAAGGAGTGTCACCAAACATTCTTGAATCCCAAAATGGTTGAGGAGTTTTATTTGAAAATGAGAAACATAAGCATATAAAATGCTTGGTGGTTTAGTGGAGATAAACATTTGGTTGAATGGATGTTGGTGGGTTTGGAGATGTGGAGCTTGAAGGTGGTGGATTTGAAGATGGGTTTGTTGATTGAAGGTTTTGAGGTTGTTCAAGTGATGATGTTTGTTGAGATCTTGTAAGAAGATACTCAATCCAAGTGAAGTGCTCATTCAAAGCAATGGTTTGTTGTTGAAGGAAGATGCAACAAGGGCAATTGTTAACATGCTTCTCAATTTGGTTGTTGTTATGTGGTGATGATGGTGAGCTTGATTGTTGTGGATCCAAATTGCGTTGTGCAAGATGTAATGCTAAAAGAGCACTAAGCTCATGAGCCTCTTTTAGCTCCTCAACGAACTTCAAGTGTTCGGAGGAAGGTGATGGTGGTGGAGCTTGATAGTTGTCTTGGGTGAAAGTTTGAACTTGCAACATGGGATTGGCATGTGAAGTTGTAGGATGTAGTGGTGGTACTCTTGGTGGTGGAGACATGATTGAGCTTGGGTAGTCATGAAAACATGAAATGTGTGGAAGAGGTTCTTCATGAGTGGGTGATGTTTTTGTTGAATGAGCAACATGTGAAGTATTGATTGAGAGATTGGGATTGTTGTTTTGGGATTGAGCATGCTCATCATAAGAAGAAACATTAATGAGGGTGTGAGTGGATGATAGGTTGAGAGATGAGTCATTAGTGTGGGTTTGAGGCTTAGTAGTTGGTTGACTTGGAACAACATCACTTGAGTTATGACAAGAATCAAGTTTCCTCCTCCAAACGGGTTTGACGGAGATCCTTGCGGTTCTTGAAATCTTTGGTTTTTGGTTGTTGGGAGATGACATGTTTGGTTGTGATGGCATTAATGATGGGAAGAGGGCATTTATAGTGTATGAAAAATGTGGTTTAGGAAGGTAAATTTTGAGGGATAGTATGGGACAAAATATGTTTGTGAATTTTGGGAAGTATAGGATAAAATGGGTCAAAAAGTGATAAAGAAAACAGTATCCCCGACCATCAGATGACCGGTCCCTTTAATTAGGGGTCGGTCCCCTTAAAATTAAGGGGGCCGCCCTTTATAATTAAGGGGGCCGCCCATCTGGTGATTCCCAGAATGCCAAAAATGGGTTTTTGGCAAAAAATTTTCAAAAAGGTTGTGTTTTTGGATTTGGATTCAAGTAAGTTCAACTCTTTGAGGCAATATAGGGCATACTATTCATGAACGTAGATAGTGATATAGAAATAAGTAGAGTAGACAATTAATCACTAATAATCATGCTATCTTACTAATTTATCAATTAAGATAAGCAATTAAGTAAACAATAAAGCAAACTAGTTTAAAATAAGCAATCATATGAAAATGATACTATGTAGGCTAGAGCAAACATATAGATGAGTGCTCATAAGTAATAAGTAGGAAGATATGATTATATGGACTTCAAGACTTGTTACAAACAAGATCCATATGGGCAAATCATGATTCTCATGAAATGATTTGATTGAGTTGTGAATGTCATTCTCACATAAGTGTATTACGTATGTGAGATAATCAAACATGTTTAAACAAAGCGTTTTTAGTTTTATTCAACAATGTTTTGAAATAAATTCAAGTGTGTATTTCAATAAAATAAATTTTGTTATGTTTCATAATATGAGGAAAAAAAAATTCAATCTTGATTTTTATTAAAATAAGATTATGGTAGCTTATGATTAGGCATGTTGTTTGAAGAAACATGAAATAGATATTTGAAAGATTTTTATTCAATTGATGTTTTGATTTTGATAATCAAGAAATTGCAAGTTAAGAAATTTGAAATGAAAATTTATCAAACTCAATAGAATCAATCAACCCATTGTCACATATGATCATCTCTAATGGCAAGAAGAAAAGATGGAAGATGTTAAAGATCTAAATGCAATTAGATAGAGAGGGACAAAGTAAATTATTTAGGGATACAAGATAGACATGTATATATATATATATATATATATATATATATATATATATATATATATATATATATATATATATATATATATATATATATAAATATACAAAGAATATCATAATATTAAGTTACTAACAAGTCTTAACTATAACATACCAATTAATGCAACTAGTAGAATTATACATCATAAATGGTAAGTATTCTACTATAGATCATAGAAGATCATCAATATAAATGAAGACTAAGAAAAATGATGATAGATGTAACAACAAGAGGGTTACATATCCTAATAGTATGTATACATATATTAGAATTGATGATCTAAAAGCATGGCAACTTATAAGTTAAAAACATATTCGTATGCTAATTAATGCATGCTTTAATATAAAGTAATATTAGCAAGTCATTGAGAAGAGGACTTACCTGAGGTCAAGCCTTTCATAACGAGTGGGCAAGAGAGTAATGGAGAACATCATAAAAGTATGCTCAAGGCCATAAAGACAATGCACCAAAAGAGAAACGTAGACCGCCAAAATCAAAGGTGACTGCAATAATGTCATAAGTAACACGTGTGTAGAATGTGAAACAGAATAAAGGGAACCAATGGTCATCAAATGAAGGAAAGTGAAGAGAGCGATCCAAAAGGTAGTAATCCCTTCGTTCTTTAATTATCTACACATGACAAAGAGCTTGGTACCCAGTTTCTCATGGGTCCGAGTTGATTAGTAGAGAACATCCAATGCATATAAATGCACATGAGGAGGATGTCGTCGAGAAGTACAAGAATTCATTGTTTGTTTGTTTTAACAAACAAACAACTACTTTCTTGACTAGAGAAATAATCAATAGATGTAAATAATAGTAGTTCTAAATTTTTCCACTAGGTTTAACAAATTTTATTTGTTTTAATGTATTTGTTAAATAATCATCTGCAGTAAAACCTAAGCCGGTTTTATCATAAAATGACTTTTGAATGTTAAGTAGATATTTTAAAGATTTAGAACTATTTTCGAATTTAGCCAATATTTTTGTTTTTTCCTTTTCCATTTTAATTTCATGTTTATAGTCTTGACAATTTTTACATTCAAGATCAATTTCAATATTACTTTCAAGTCTAGACATTTTATCTTCTAAAATTATTTCTTTTTCAAAGTTATTTTCAATGGATATTGAAGATTCATTTTTAAAAATAATTTTTGAGTCAATGTTGCAAAAATGTTTGAAGTTGTTTTCCATTTTTGAAAATTCTAATATAAATTGATCATAGCAAAAATGTTTGGTTTTGGATTGTACCTTATTCGTAGTTGTACAATCTTCACATGCTATACGGTGATCAATTCTATTGTTCATGTCGCTCCATGTTTTGTTTGTAGTGTTGTTTGGATCTTGGAGCATGTAGTCCTTGCTGTCACTACTTGTATTTGCTGTCACTACTTGTATTCACATTTGTTAGAAAATTCACATATGCCTTATTTTCGTCATCTTCATCGTCCTTGTTGCACCATGATTTATTTACACTCTTTCTTCGGATTTGACTCATGTGTTCTTCGTTATTGGTACCTTCAATGACCATATTTGAACTAGTAGTACATGTGTTTATTTCAACTAAATATCTATCTATCAAATTTTCTAGAGCAACTATTTCATGTGCAATATCAAGTTTATCATCTTTGGTTTTACATTTCTCTAGGTGAAATTTTAAAAGACATTTCCAAATATCATTTGCCGTTTTACAAGGAAATAATCTTTCATATTCAACTCTTGGTAGAGTTTTGAAAATAAGTAATTTGGCTTTAGTATTTTTATCAATTTTAGTTTGAAGATTATTATATTGATTTTCAAAATCCATTTTGGTTGTTTTAAGATCACCAATTGAAATGATATGCCAAAGATCAAGATCTATTGATTTCACATAATTTTCAAATTTATTCTTCCATTCAAGAAAATGATCATTTTCAAATAATGGTGGTTGTTGCGTAAATTCCCCTTCTAAATATTTTTCAAATTTCATAGATCGTTACAAGTTTTAAAATACAATCTATTTTAAATATCTTGCTAAACCTGGCTCTGATACCAATTGTGGAAAACTAGAAGGGGGTTGAATAGTTTTACGTCTTTTTCGTTTTATTTGTTTTGTAAAATTTGGCTTCTAAGATTTGACAGAAAATTAAAATTACTTTAATACACAAATGTAGATACAAGTTGATTTATGATTTTGTATAAACACTACTTATGTATAATATATAATTTTAAAACTCTTTAATACAAAGATATAGATGCTAGTTTATTTATTATTTTGTATGAGCAACACTTATGTATAATGATTGGAAAGAGTATACAATTTCTTATGTTTTATGTAAGCATATGTATGTATAAGTGTTTTGATATAAATTTATGCACTTGGTTAGTTTTTGTAAAATTAGTTTTGTGAATGGATTTTAGTTTGATCTTTATGTGAAATCAACATATGCACCACACAAGCAATTGTAACTATGAATGATATGCAAGTAAGTAATTAATCAAAGAGTGAGAGATGGAAAGATCAAACCGAGAGACAAAGGATTTATAGTGGTTCGGCTACAAGGGCACCTTCCTTGCCCTACTCCACTCCCCGAGTCACCTACTCGAGAGTTTTCTTCACTAGATCAAAAACCTCCTTTATGGCGGAGAAAACCTTACACACCAATTGGCACACTACAACAATATCACACCACAATCACAACTTCAACACAACTTATTCACACCAATCTTCTTCACACCTATCTTCTACACACCAATCTTCTACACTTCAAATATCTTCACAACTTTCTACTTTGCTCTTAGCTTCTTCACACCTTAATACTTCCTAACTCTTTTTCTTCACGCCACTTGTTTCTTCACACCTTCACTACTAAGTCCTATTCACTACCCCAAGATATATACTACTTCACAACTTCTAGACTTCAAGGTCTTTTCAACTTCAAAGCTTCAACTCCTTTGTCTTCACAACTATCTCCACTTTAATATGCTATTACGACTAATATCTTCTAACACAAATCCTATCCACCTCTACTTCTTCACTACAAGTATTACTTCACACCTTCAATGGATCTAGATCCAATATCTAAATCTATCTAACCAATGTATACACAATGTTCACAAAGAAATAAATGATATACAAGATGAACTAAACAAACAACTTAGATAGCAAGATGATACTAAGTTGTAATACTCCTAGTCTTGATGAGTAAGAGTATTCTTCTCTTTGCACTTGAAAGAATGAGGCTTTGGATCACTTGGAAACAAAGGCTTATAAATTATATGATCAAAGGAATTTTAGGATTGAAATGGAGATTTGAATCAGAAAGTTTTTGTGCAAAAAGGTGAGGAAAAATCCAGGTTTAAGGTGGTATTTATAGGCAACATATTCTGACAGAGGAGCGTGGCCAATCCCCTTAAATCATGGCCGGTCCCCTTAATTTTAAGGGGACCGCCCCTTATAATTAAGGGGGCCGCCCAGCTGAAACGGCCAGAATCTTTGTCTTTTAGTGGGGAAAGTTTATTTGGTGAAAAACTAACTGATTTTGGTTAAAAATTTGAAATCATATATTTAGTATGATTAAAACATTTTTCTTTATTACCTAAAGTGTTTTTCAAAAATATATAATATGTTTATATAATTTAAATAAACTTTGCATTAGTTAATTAAATACCCCTTTGATCATAAATTGCACTAAACACTTTGTTTATTTATACCTTAAGTGATTAGTTGGTGAAAGTGATTATTTATCACTAAATACTTGTTTACGTCATAATATTTGGTTTGATGAGTCTAAGTTTTGTGATTATCAAAACATAGAGATATCGAAAGATATGAATAATGTTTTTTGTCAATTATTTATATCAACAGACCACACATGGAGAATTTGCAGTTTCTAAGTTAGACGACTTAATTAAGTTGATGCGTGAGACCTAGAACTTAAGGCATGAGATGGGATGAAACATGCTTACAAGACAAATTGATGAATCAATTTGATGTAAATCGCATAATGATCTAGGAGTTGGAAAAGTGTTTGCCAATTATTGTTCGACAGATTACCATCTTTTATACATTCACCACTAGCAGATCAACTGATGTGGTGGAATCTATGTAAAGTTGGATCCTAGATTTTCAAGAAAATATGTTGGTTATATGAATATATCCTTGGGTATTATATTTTCTTGAAAATATAAATTATCGAAAATACTAAAATTGAATTTTGTAAATTCTTTTAAATGTATTAATGCAACATTAAAACCGTAAACGTAAGTTATTCTTTTATCAAGTAAATTGATCTACACCCGTTTGGGTTTTTGGTTAGAGTCAATTTTACTAAAAGAATAAATCTAGTCTTCTTTCTATTGGAGAAGTGTGAGACTTAATCCTAATCCTTTTCATGAATGAGAAAGGTATAACAGGATGATTAGAATTGTCTAAATTCTAAATACATAACTTATAGCAAAATTTAATAGTAAGATTATTTGCACTTTATGAGTTATTAAATTAGAAGCTAGACTGATTACTGTACAAATGATAAAAGACGAATTAGATTATTTTATCTAGTTGTTTTGATTTGACCATTTAAAGATACTACATACAATTGTTGGAATGGTAGATCTCTTAAGGAAGAAATTGCATGCCCAATTTTTTAAGTTAATAGTTTGGAGTGTGATGAATCACATTTATGTAGAAGAATACATTCTTTTAGTACCTAATTAATTGTTACGAATGGGTTTTCTCAAAGATGTAGGAAAGTGAATAGCACACTTTTTCTTTTCACTGGATTAATGAAACATTTACAATGTTGTCAAATTCAGTGGGAGTATTATGTGTGTATTACTGAATAAGGAATCATAGTAATGATCTCTAATTCAGTAGGAGTTACAAGGATTGATATCTTGGTAATACTCTATCTTATCTTTGAACATCTCAAGATAAATACTTTCCAAATATAGACACTAATATTTTCAAGGATAGTCATGTGCGTTTCCTTGATTGATTGAGTAAACTCTATATCTACTAGTTATACTAATGACACAAATCATATTGTTCACATTAACAAGCGTGTGCGTGTTGTTTATGTGGTACATGATGTTGTTCCATGCACAAGTGGGAGAAATCTACATTATGTGCAAGGCACAACACATAAAGTTTATGGATAAATATTAATATTTGTATGACTAGAATCGAACTCGAGACATCGGGATTGCACACGTTACGAATGAGTATTAAGAAATAATAATTAATATATTTATATATTTATTATTATACACAAGTATGTAACGATCGTTGGTATTTACCGTTAATGACTAACGACCGTTAGACGAATATAAGGAAAGAATTATGTGATAATAATTGGTAAGTCAAGAAGCTTCCGGATTCCCTTTGGGATCATATGGCCGATCGGTTGGGCTTGGGGAAACCCAATCCCACACCAACTTGAGCTCCAAGTTATTAACACTATAAATACAAATCAAGGGTCATTAGTTTTTGTAACTTTTGTACACAATATTAAACCCTAATTTGTATTTTCTTTCTTTGTATGTAAATCGGCCGAACACCCCTTTAAGGGTAATTCGACTTTTGTTTTTATAAACAAAATTGTTTCTTGTGTTGTTACTAGCATCACCTTAATACGGTTTAATTCGTGTGTACAAGAACTAGGTAACAACACATTATTGTTGTTATCAAGGGATCGATTAACGAAACGGTAAGGGGCTAATCATTGATCCATATAAACCCTAATTAGGGTTCTTCAATTGTTCAAGACAATTGCTTTTGATTCTTGTTCGGGCTAGAATCACCACGGTACGTTCATATTTATGTTTTCAGTTAATTAATTATGAGTATTTGATCTTTATGCTTCCGTTGCGCGTTATTGATGTTTATATGTTTAATTATGTAATTGTTATGATACTTAAATTCTAACAACAACCATGTAAGAAACCATCATACAGAATTTACAAAATTAAGGCATTTCTTTGACACAAGATAGTATGTAAACATTTGGAACAAAAATACCTAACAGAATCATGAATTGGAGCTTCACGAATACATGGTGATTATAATTATAATTACATTATAAATTTGTGGATAACCGTATATGAGCTATAAGCTCAAGAAGTTCATCATTGGGACGTTCAATGCTTTGCACCAATACAGGAGAACATGAACCTTCTTCTAACATCCATATGTAACATGACTAGGGGGAAAAAAATTGTGTGTCATAACCAGGTGGCGGTAACTTTCATTTGCGTAAGCTTAATTTTTGTCGTTTCGCAAATTTGCATTGAACCTTCGCATTGACATTTTCATTTGCGTAAGCTTAATTTTTGTCGTTTCACAAATTTTTGGTAAATATTTGACCATAATTGGTATAAACGAAAACAAATTAATGCCGGTGGCCTAAACAATGGTTTTTAAAATGGGTGACCTTAATAGGTATAAATAAAAACATATCAACCCTAACCCAGTCCATTTTGAAATATTTAAAAAAAATCATATGAGATAAGAAAATTGGTTTTAAGTATGATATAACACTAGACGAGTACCCGTGCATAGCAACGAGATTTTATAGCGACATATAGTTTATTGATAAAAAAAAGTTTATATGTTATAAATGAAAAATCATAAAAGTTTGAAGATTTGGTTAAACATAATGTTTTGAAACCCGGTTCGACCCGGGTGGTTCAACCGGTTAAACCGTTCCGGTCAAAAAATTTATCGATTTAAACCGGGTCAACTTGCTAGGTTGGGTCGAACGCGGGTCAAATTAAATCGGTTCAGCCCGTCGGGTTTGAAGCGTGAACCGTTCCGGTCGAAAAATTTGTCGATTTAAACCGGGTCAACTTGCTAGGTTGGGTCGAAAACGGGTCAAATTAAACCGGTTGAACCCGTCGGGTTTGAAGCGTCCCGGGTAAACCCGGTTTGTCATTTGTATTAATTGTTTTAATTGGTTGTATTTAATTTGGTAGATATAAAGTTTGAATATTTGAGAATTAAATATAATGTTTTGAAACCCGGTTTGACCCGGATGGTTCAACCAGTTGAACCATTCCGGTCGAAAATTTTGTCGATTTAAACCGGGTCAACTTGCTAGGTTGGGTCAAAAAATGGTCAAATTAAACCGGTTCAACCCGTCAGGTTTGAAGCGTGAACCGTTCCGGTCGAAAAATTTGTCGATTTAAACCGGGTCAACTTGCTAGTTTGGGTAAAAAACGGGTCAAATTAAACCGGTTCAACCCGTCGGGTTTGAAGCGTCTCGGGTCAACCCGGTTTGTCATTTGTATTAATTGTTTTAATTGGTTGTATTTAATTTGGTAGATATAATTTTAATTGGTTGTACAATGTGAATAAATCATTGTACTTTTATGTAATGGGGATGTTTTAATAAGAGTATTAATTACATTTCATAATTTCCTTTAATAAGATTTTTCAAGTTTCAATGTTTGACCAACTTTCAAGATTTCACTTTCAAGATTGACCATTTCTCTATTATAGATAGTTAAGATTTGTTTTAGTTACATGATTTCTTTTGATAATTGTCTTGATTCTTGAATCTGGAGACGTTTGGTAGGCGTCTATGGAAATAAAGGTATGACTTTGAAAATGATATATTACATTTGTTTTGTATATACTGGTTTGAGAAAACCCATCAACAAAGGTTTACTCATAAGTCATACGTAGTATCTCATTAATATGGGTGGTATGATAATACCCATTGTCAAGTTGTCTTGAAGTTGAAGAAAATTTAGGCGCCAAATCCAAAATAATTCTCACCTCTCACATTACATTGGGCCCCTGTATATTTATATATTATATTTGATAGTGATATCTATTTCTCTTATATTAATCCAAACAACAATTTTAAAGTAATCAAATCCATTTCTATTCCAACTTATACCTATACCTATAACCATTGTTATTCATGAAAACAAACCAAACGCCAAAACAAACCAAACGCCTCCTTAAAGAATACAACTAAGGTAAGTTGGACTTGAGATCGGTAAAAAAACTAACTCTTTTAACACCGCATCTAGAAAGATATAGGGTTAATGACATGTAATAGTAACGTACTTTCCCATTTGTTCCATTGTCAGATACGAACCCAAAAAAATATCACAATACCCATCCAACTTTCAAATTTTGTTTCATTATCATACGTTTTGTTTGCACCGTTAGTCCTTTTGACTAATGACCGTTGTAATTAACTCAAAAATATGTTTTTCTTACGTGTTCATACTTTTCTTTCCGTTTTTATACGTTTTTGCCCATTTTCTTTACGTTTTTGTTTGCACCGTTAGTCCTTTTGACTAACGACCGTTTGTAATTAACTCAAAAATATGTTTAAAAACGAACAAAAACGCTTGAAAACATATAAAAACGTAAGAAAAATATATTTTTGAGATAATTACAAACGGTCGTTGGTCAAAAGGATTAACGGTGAAAACGAACAAAAACATATGAAAACGTAAGAAAATAGATAAAAAAGTATGAAACCTAAGAAAATATATTTTTTTAGTTAATTATAAACGGTCGTTAGTCAAAACTTATGATAATGAAACAAATGAGAAAGTAAGTTGTTGAAACATGCCAAAAGAACTAACGGAACAAAGAGTTGGATGGTGATTATGGTAATTTTTTTGGTTCGTATTTGATAAGGGAACAAATGGGAAAGTACGTTTACTATTACATGCCATTAACCCAAAGATATATTTTCAACTTTACCGCAGCACACACGTAAAATAATAAACCTAATTGAAATATAAATTTAAATCAAAATTTAACTAGGTATGTGTGATCTCGAGTTACTTTACAAAACAAGTAAAATGAGCATATAACATTTTTTTTTGTTACCTGATTTTCGACTTGACTTTGCGAGCCGACTAATCCCAGGGCGACTGCTATTTTGGATAGCCCGGAGTCGGCACAGGTGAACCTCCGTGGCCACAACAGGATTAATTTTCTTCCCGTTGGATTCGAACCATTGAACTCCTCTTCGGAAGGCTAAGATCGTATAACCTTTATACAAACTAAAAACATGTTTCTTATTGTTTCAAAAAGAATTTGACACAATCAATCTATACAAATATTCACAAACTTTTAGCCTTAATCCTCAACTCCCTTGCAATATCTATTGCTTTTGGATGCACTTGCTTATTTCTAGAATCATATTGGTTAACTTCTAACCAGTTCAAAACCTTCACTATTAACGAATGAGGAACCTTTTTAGCATCCGATTTCGAGTTTTTCATACCGTTTTCCAAATATTTATCCAGCAACTCTATAAACCATTGTCCCGCCTCAGTGTTAATTTGTTGCCCTAGTTTAATAGTATCATTCAGACAACCCAGTTTACCCTTTTGGTCAACTCCTGATGATCTTGTGTGCTTTCCTAAAACTGTTGACTTTTGTAGACTTTTTACGGGAAATGAAGAAATGGATTTGTGCATAGTGGAACTTCTCTTGGGGGTGGTTTCTTCTTTCTTTTTGGGGGTGGTTTCTTTTTTCTTAGTTGTTTCAGTTGCTGCTTTGATTGATATAATGTCGGCTATGGCTTGACATGTCAATATTCACTCTATAATCCTACAACTGGAAAAATTTTAGTGAATATGGAACGTGTACCTACAGCTGAGTTAAAGGGCATTATCGTCTTTGCACCTTTGTCACGTAAGCCACTCTTGCTGTTTGAGATCTTCACCATTGATGATGTAAGACAAATTTTTTTCACAACCGTATGAGTAAACACGTTGAAGATATAAGATATAACTAAAGAGCCAATATAAATATGATCTTAACACATGATATGTTACAACCATGTAAGAAACTATCATTCAGAAGTTACAAAAAAGCATTTCTTTAACACAATATAATATGTAAACAAGTGGAAGAAAAGTCCATAATAGAAATCATGAAATGGATTTTTATTAGAAAGTCGTAAAACAAAGAAGAAGTGCCAGTCATCCACACAATATTGCTACTCGATCAAGGAATCTAAGGATCTCCCTTGATTAATTGATAAATCAAATAATCATAGCCTGATTCTACAGCAACTGATCTCCAAACGTTTGATTTCAAAGTTAACACTTCAAAAAAAAGCTTATTATATTCATTCTCGAATCCTATTACAAACTTGTAATCATCTATGGATGAATCATAGCCAAAACCTGACACACTTAATGACCTATTTTCCTTATAGGCTTTAAGAGGATGTCTTAGTTCTTTCACCTCGCGAGTTGAGGGATTAACAACTAAAAAATCTTCATTGTAACGAGAGATGCATAGAAGACCATTAGAAGAACCAACAACTTCACATTCATATCTTCTAAAGTACCGGGAATCATCACAACACATGCTAGTAGTAGTCAAAGCAGTAATCCTTGTATCTCCAATTTCATTATTTTCTTTTTTCTTTCTAAGATTGTACAGAGTAGTTAAGATGAGATTTAACAAAACGATTACTTAAGATTAAGGAATTCCATGACTTACATACACTTTCGGATAAGATCTTTTACTTCCAAGCGTACGAGTATCTCTTCAAGGCCAAGTTCTGTCATTGTAACCTTTGGAAAAAAGAGTTACGATAAAAAATAAGAACCAAAACCCTAATATCTTAGGTTTAGAATTGAATGAATAAAAACAGTCGACATCTCCATTTATAGTTTCACAAGTTCATTTATTGTCATCGGCTATGTGGTATGCATGAGCTCGTTAATCATGCATGGGCTGTGTTGTGTGTTGTGGCTCAAGACCACACCAACAAATGTCCATTAAAGTAAGTTCATTAGTAAAATGAGTTTTATTAAGGTCACCCATCGATGAAAATAACTTTTACACGTTACTTATGATCTAACGAGAAGAAATCATATGTAACAAAAACCACACGTTAAAGTTGCATCAACTAGAATTAGACACGTCCTGTTTTTTTCTAGATGCATCATAATTTATCTACTATCTCAAAGTTCGATGTATATACATAAATTAAATGCAAATCATCGAGGTAGGCAAATTCTATAATTTTTCGTCGGGATAATCTAAATACACCAAAATGATTATACAATCATTGGTTTGTTACACTTCATTGACTTGTTTTCTTATAATTAATACACTAAAATAATTACACTAATCATTGACTTTGTCTTTTTATTTTTACTTTTTAGTAATTATTGATTAATCATTGTTTATCTTTATACTAATTTTTTTTCTTGCTTTTTAATTTTTATAGTTACTTTTTATTTTTGTCATATACATATAAGGTGTAGTTAAGCTTTATAGAAAAATGTGTAATTATACATTTTTTTAAAATTAATTACACGAAACCTTAATAAACAAGTAAAGGTCGAGAAACAAATATATTATGTCGCACAATACCAAAGTATTATGTTATCTCCGATTACTAGAGATGGCTCCGTGTTTTTACATATATAATCCCAGCTTAAAAAAAAAAAAAAAAAAAAAAAAAAAAGTTAGAAAGCTAATGAACAAATTAAAAAAAAAAAGTAAAACGTAGAAAAAAGTTGTGAATATAATTAAGATTACAATAAGCATCTCCACACTATAAAAAAACAAGATTGGGTTTTGGCAAGTCTCCCCCAAAATTTTATAAAACTGCTACGTGACATTTATTTTGTTCTAGCGGTCCACAAACAATTTGGTCCCTAAAAAGTTGTTTCTCAATTAATAACGTAAGACTAATCCAAATCAGTCATCCACAAAAACACAGATATAACCGAAACATTCAACCCCTAAATCAAAGCTTCCCTGAAATAAATAATCCCAAAAATTTGGAAATGAGTTTTAATTAATAATATTAACTTATCTTTTGTTTTCCTCTTTTATAAAATAAGTTATAATTAGTGACTGATCAAATTATGATAAAAATAGGGAGCACATTTATTAATACTTCGTGATTAATTATTCATTTGTTTCAAATTATGAGAAAAATAAGGAGCACATTTATCAATATTTAATTGTTTTTTTATTGTAAATTACGAGAAACAAAAAGCACAATTATCAAGAAAGTTTTTGGTGTATATAGTAGCACTCTTTTTCATCCTATGTGCATCAAATGTCGTGATAGTACTAATTGAGATGCATCTAAATCAATAGAGATGCATATAATTTAAGTTAATGCCCCTCAAATGTTTTGTTATAGTTATTTTTTATCTTTCTAATTTTACGGTTTATTTTCACCAGATCCCCACCTATCAAAGTATGTATTATTAGTTTTCATGTATGCCAATTTCATCAAAATGTATGTCGTAAAATTGTGAAAACGGCAAAACTGAAACTAACGTTAACATATTATATAACTTTACAAATAATAATTACCGTTTGAAACAAAGGTATAACTGATGTTTCGCATTGAAATTTTCATTTGCGTAAGCTTAATTTTTGTCGTTCAATTTTTTGCTATATGTTTGACCGTAATTGGTACAAATGAAAACAAATTAATGCCGGTGGCCTAAACAATGGTTTTATAAACGGATGACCTTAATACTTTTTAGAACATAAGAAAATTGGTTTAATTTTAAGGTCATAGTTCGGTTGTTTCGTACAAACTCGAGAAAATAGTATAACTCAAATTCGAGATAGTTAGGTGCATATAAATTATGTTTCATGAGCTCGTTAATCATGCATGAGCTGCGTTGTGGGCTGTGTTGTGGCTGTCTGCCTCATCAAGACCACACAAACAAATGTCCATTAAAGTAAGTTCATTAGTAAAAACGGTTATTTAAGTAAAATCATCAGGAAATTGGTTTTTTAAGGTCGCCCATTTCACTAGTTTTTAGATGCATCTCTAGTTTTTAGATGCATTATTATAATATATTTGCTATCTTAAAATTAAGTGCATATACATAAATTAATTTATGTATTTCGCCAAGCTAGCGAATCCTATATAGTTTTCATCCTTTGTGCGTCGAATGTGGTGATAGTACTATTTTGCATTGTTTTCACTATAAAATCACTTTTGAAACTAATTGAGATGCGTTTAAATGAATAAACATGCATATAAATAATTCAAGTCATATGCATCTCAAAGGTTTTGTTATAGCTATTTTTCATGTATGCCAATTTCATCAAATGTATGTCGTAAAATTGTGAAAACGGCAAAACTGAAACTAAACGTTAACATATTACTCCTTCCGTCCAAAAATTATTGTCTTGTTTAAATTTTCAAAGTCAAACTGGTTTAAATTTAACCATAAATATATATTTTTTATTATATAACACTTGATGAAAAATTATACCATTGAAAAGTACACTTAAAACATAATTCATTTATATATTTTACATCAAATATTATATAACACACACAAAAATATTTTAGTTCAAAGTTGAAGAAGAAAGACTAAAAATGTTAATGGTAGAAAATAAATTTGGGGCGCAGGGAGTCTATAACTTTACAAATAATAATTACCGTTCATTGGAATGCCCTTTTATGTTAGAGGGGAGGGAGTGGTAACGCAAAACATGCGTTATTCCTATGTGGACAAGCATCAACGGCGTTGGGCCGCGTTTCTCCATTTCCTAGTATGATGCGTTGGTGAAAATTAGTAACGTACGTTGCAGTAGTAACGTGCGTTACTACGGTTTGAATAAAAAAAATTACATGAACACCCCCTAACATTATTATGTAGTACAAGACAACCGTTTCAATCAAACGGCTAGATTTCAATTTTTTTTTAAACCTTATAAATACAACACAATTATATACAAATATATACACACTTAGCATTCTCACAGTTAACATATTTACACACAATTATGGCTTGTAAACTACCACATACCGTTGAGGAAATGCAACGATTTATCAAAAATGAAACCGAGAATCGCGACTTGGAGCGCCAAAATGCTATTGTTGAAGTCATCAAGAAGTTGGAGGCGGCGAAACAACAAAAAGAACGACTTAGAGAACGCTACGGAGAATGCACAGACATCTCAGCTGATAGGAAATATGTGATCGACAAGTTCTTATACGATGAATATCATAAGGAAGCTGCTGTTATTGAATCACTATGGGTTTGTGTCAACCAGATTCAGGGTCAAATCTCCAACAAAATCCGTTGGAGTTTTGAAGAAAATGTTGAATCTGGTAAGGTTGAAAAAAAACGACATCAGCAACAACAACAAGGTGCATCCAGTTCATCTGCACCAAGATTTGTTGTGCAACAACAACAGCTGCCTCATCTAGATCACTTCCGGCTAAACTTTGAGGAAAATGTGCCGGCTAATGATGGTGGTTGGAACTCTGAGGATGAACGAGAGCTGAGTAGGTTGGAAGCTCAGTTAGAGCAAGAGAAGTTTGCGAGGTTCTCGGCGTATGAAGACGGGTATGACTCCAACAACTCGCAAACTTGGGATCACCCGGACTACAACTGAAGTTAGGTTTATGTTTAGGTGATGTTTTAATTTATGTTTATGTAACGTTTCAGTATTTCTGTTTAGTATGTTTATTTTAAATAAATTAATTTGTAAAAATTGTAAAAAGTGGTGTTGGTAAATTTAATGAATGAAATTGTTGAGGGTAGAATTTGTAAAATTGTAAAAAGTGGTGTTATTTGGTGTTATGATTTCCTGGTATTTTTGGTGTTATGTTATTTGGTGTTAAAATGATGTGGCGCTGACGTGGCAGTGGTGTTGGTGTTATTTGATGTTATCACTCCCTCCCCTCTTATCAAATGCAACTGGCAAAGGTATAACTGATATTTCGTATTGATATTTTCATTTGCGTAAGCTTATTTTTGGTCGTTCAATTTTTTGCTATATATATACTTGAATGTAATTGGTACAAATGAAAACAAATTAATGCTGGTGGCCTAAAAAATGGTTTTTAAAAACGGATGACCAAAATAGTTTTTAGAACACTAGAAGGGTACCCGCGCAATGCGGCGGCGGGTACCCGGTGCCAATACTCTTAACAAGTGGTAAAAAGATGCCTAGCAGAAGCATGCACTCCATTATTAATACGAGTTTCTAAAGCAAATAAATGAAAGAAAAAATAACGTCCTAATGCGCGCAGTATGCAATGAAACACATCTCAAACTCTACACTTGATCGATGAACCCATGGTTCTCCCTTCAGTTAACTTGACTGATAAATCAAATAGGAAGTTTTATTTTAATGTCCATAATTTATGTTACAAGTAAAAAAGTAAATAATGAAATAACATTGCGTATCTGCATTTCTTGTTAGATATCCATTTTTGGTGTCTGCATGTCCCTCCATTTTTGGTTGCAATTTTGTTAATCAAATCATGAGCGATACAGAAAGAGCAAAAATCAAATCAGAAAAAGACCGATGGACCTTAGAAGTCTCGATGTTATTCTATCATTTCCTTCCTTTTTCTCTTGTGTCTCCCCTCATTGCCATTGGCATCTCCCTCTCGCTCTGACTCCTCTCCTTCTCCCTCCTCCCCCTCCTCCTCCTCCTATCCACTCTCCTTTCATCGTCATCGGAAATTGAAGATACATGGCTTTGCCTTTTACTCTTAGCTCTCCCTCCATCAGAACAGTGAAACACAAGGCTCTCCCTCTTCCTCTCACTCCTTTTCCTCTCCACTCTCCTTCCATCGTCGTCGGAATCAGAAGATACAAGGGTTGGCCTTCTACTCTTAGCTCTCCCTCCATCGGAACTATGAAAGACACGGCTCTCCCTCTTCCTCTCACTCCTTTTCCTCTCCACTCTTCTTCCATCGTCGTCGGAATCAGAAGATACAAGGGTTTGCCTTCTACTCTTAGCTCTCCCTCCATCGGAACTATGAAAGAAACGGCTCTCCCTCTTCCTCTCACTCCTTTTCCTCTCCACTCTCCTTCCATCGTCGTCGGAATCAGAAGATACAAGGGTTTGCCTTCTACTCTTAGCTCTCCCTCCATCGGAACTATGAAAGAAACGGCTCTCCCTCTTCCTCTCACTCCTTTTCCTCTCCACTCTCCTTCCATAGTCGTCGGAATCAGAATGGGGAGATACAAGAGTCTTCACGAATGCGTGGTGATTATAATTATAGTTACACTCCGAATTTGTGGATAACCGGATATGAGGATTACGTGGATAGTCATTGAGAAATTTATCGTGGGGACGTTCAATGCTTCGCACCAATACAGGAGCACATGAACCTTCTTCTAACAGCCATATGTGAACATGCTGATTGAAAAAATCCTCTTGTGGAATGTAATGTATCATTGTTTTGTGTGTATCGTAACCAGGTGGTGGTACCTTTCTTTCCCAAGAGTCTTGTACATTGTAGCTTCTCATTACCCATATCTCAATATCCTCATTTTTCTTGAAATTTATATTTGGAAAAGCAAAGATGCATAGACAGTCTTTTATAGTCCCCAAATCCCAATCTGATCGACGGAATTTTGGTTGTGCGATTTCTTTAAATACCTCTTTGGATAAATCAAAAGAAACAATTACTCGCCTCTCATTTAGAAAAATAATCCAGTGAATCGCCCCGTTGCATAAGATACCATTCCCATACAAACATTTATCATCTGCAAATGTACACCAGTGAAACGGCCCATCGCATAAGTTACCATTCCCGAACAAATAATCATAGCCTGGTTCTACAGAAACTGATCTCCAAATGTTTGATTTCAAAGTTAACACTTCAAAAACAAGCTTCTTACTATCTTCATTCTTGAACCCTATTACAACCTTGTAATCGTCTATTGATGAATCATAGCCAAAACCTGACACGTTTGTTGACCTACCTTCTTGATACGCTTGAGGAGGATTTCTGAGTTCTTTCACTTCGTGAGTTGAAGGATTAACGACTAAAAATTCAGAATTGTAACGAGAGATGCATACAAGACCATTTGAAGAACCAACAACCTTACATTCACGTCTTCTCAATATCTCACAATCATCAACACACAAGCTAGTACTAGTCAAAGCAGTAATTCTTGTATCTCCAGTTTCATTATTATCTACTTTATTTTCGACAATGTAGTTAAGATGAGATTTAGTAAAACAGCGACTTGATATCAAGGAATTCCATGACTTACATACACTTTTGCATCGGAAGAGATCTTTAACTTCCAATCTTAGGAGTATCTCTCTATGAATATTAAGGCCAGGCTCTGTCATTGAATCCTTTGCTCTAAACCAAAACGAACAAAATAAATAAATATGGAGTATATTAATCGTAGCTAGGGTTTGGTATTGAATGAATAAAAACAGTCGACATCTTCTTTTATACATTGACATTGTCGGTTACTTACGATATAATCGAATCTTTTCTTTACCTTAACGAGCCTTGTGGTTTATCTTTTTTCTTTGTGTATGTGGGCTGCATTATGGTTGTTTTTTTTGGCTCATCAAAATCACACAAAAAGTATCCATATAAGGCCACCGATTGACGTAATGCTTATGCAGTTATGCATGCATGCTTTTGAGAGGGCCGAAATCATGGTTATATATTAAAGTAAAACGTCAAATAAGCTATTCGATAGTTACAGAGACGTTGTAGTAACAACGCAAAAATTGCTCAGCCTCATTTAACCTTTACCGTTATAGCTTCTACAAGCTTATAACTCATAAAAATAAATAGTTAGAGTGCTTAGAGATTTAGAGTAAAGGTTGAATAACACACTGCACAAGTGGGGAAGCCGGAAGTTTTAGAGTAAAGGTTGAATAACACACTGCTAGATGAAAAAGTTACAAGGAAATTACAATTCCTTGAGTAAATAAGTTAAACAGTAAAATAAATAGCAAAATACACATTATTTTAAGACGGAACAATAATAGCAAAAAAATCTAGACGACATTCTAAAATCTAATCTTGTATCAGTATATGATTCTTTCGTTGATCAAAACATATAATTTTACTCCCATACTAGCGAGTAAACTGTGAAGAAAACATTTAGTGTTATATTTATATCATGATCAATGGACAAATCAAATATAAGTTGATCCCACCACTTATCATATTTGGAAATTAGAAAAAGTGCTTCACAGTTCACACCACGAGAAGCCACCCCAATGCCATTACCGTTTCCGTTTGCTCTCAATGATTTATCTTAACTATATATAATGGAGGAACCTCTTTTCCTCCACTCATGTGAATTCGGAAATAGCAAAAGTCCAACTTGACAACTCATAGAAAAGTACCCAAATATTGACCGTATCATTCATAATAAAAACACATAAATAATATCATGGTGGTAAAAGTACTTGCCATCCAAATATATAAACTTATAAAGTATAAACCATACAATTCCCTTTAGGCTAAATAAGCTTTACAGTATATAAAATAAAATAAAATAATATCATGGTGGTAAAAGTACTTGCCATCCAAATATATACAAATCAAACAATTCCCTTTAGTATGTAAAATTAAAAAAGTGCACAGTATATAAAATAAAATAAAATAATATCATGGTGGTAAAAGTACCTGCCATCCAAATATATACAAATCAAACAATTCCCTTTAGTATGTAAAATTAAAAAAGTGCACAGTATATAAAATAAAATAAAATAAAATAATATCATGGTGGTAAAAGTACTTGCCATCCAAATATATACAAATCAAACAATTCCCTTTAGTATGTAAAATTAAAAAAGTGCGAGAGTATTTGCTTAGATGGTATCGAACTTGTGACCTATAGTGTAAAAGCTGCAGACATTACCATCTACCCAAGCATCACACACACATTAGCAAGTGACAATAGTTTTTTATTTAACTAACAAAACGTTTGAAAGACACTTTTTGGTTTGTTACTTTTGTTGCATTGTTTTGCATATGGTTTACGTGGAGATGAGGTACTCTATCTCTATGATGACACGACTCACCGTCACCACCGCCGTCGCCACCGTATTCCGTCATACAACCACCTTCACTCCGCCACCATCACTTCGCCGCCGGCCAGTTCAACAACAACTGCAGTTCATTTACAAACGCTACGTCATCAATGCTCTTGTTCAGGTAAATTAATTATATACTCCCTCCGTCTCAAATTATAAGTCCACTTTCAAATTTCACAAAGTTTAAGAAAAGTGGGACCCTTACAATACTAACCAATAAAAATTCATTCTCACCCACTTACAAGCATTCTCATTGGTTGAAATTAAAAGTGGACATATAATTTGGGACAACCCAAATTGACAAAATGGACTTATAAAATGGGACGGAGGGAGTATAACATTTTAATTAATTATTTATTTAGTTATTAGGTGGAGGTAATGCGATATAACGAATTCGAGGTATTTTTTTTATATATATTATTATTTGATTTGCTTAAATTTATAGGTTACTAGACGTTCCGTGCGTAGCGACTGACGGTATATAGTAGCGTTAATTTATGTGGAGTAAGTGAGAGCGAAGAAATAGATTGCATTGCATTTTATAAGTAGTGGTATATTAGTCAAACAACATTACTTATTTTTTAAGTTTTAAGCAAATGTGTCTTCTGTTTATATGTACTAGTATATAGATAGAGAAGTAGATAAGCAAGTTAAGGAGTGTTTGTTTAACTTGAGAATTATCATAAGCAATACGTTTGTTTCTATCCAAATAGTACCAAAGAACTTCTTATTCGTATCAAAACCGAGTGTTTGTTGAAGCTTGCACTACATAAAAAAGTTGAATTCTCCACACTTATTTTTTCACGGTATAGTTAACCGTGGCATTTTTTTTTAAAATAAATCATAATTTTGCTACATTTGTATGTGTCACAAATATTTAAAAAAATACTCCACGTATATAAGTGTGAATAATTACAATAACGCTACATTTATAATTGAAGTAAAACAAATTATTAAAAAGTCACACTACTTATATAAGTGTAAGAAAACACTTAAAAAATGCTACACTTATAAATATAAAAATAACTGCATAAGAAAGCCACATTTATAATTGTGAAAACAAAAGCTACACTTAAAAAAATAAATAAATAAATAAAATAAAAGAATAGAAGCTATCCATCACTACACTATAAAAAGAAGCTGGTCCACTGCACTTAAAAAAAAAAAAAAAAAAAAAAAAAAAAAAAAAAAAAAAAAAACTACAGTTTATTCACTACATTTACTCTTACATCACCTCACTATGTAATCGTGCTTTTGTTAATCGCCGTGGTTTCTTAATCGTTTATTAATGTGATTCGTGTTGTACAATTCGATATAACGATTCGGTCCGGATTGCGTTGGTAGAGTTTTATTAATGTTTGCGTTGAACTAGATACCAAAAGCCTTTTAGTTTTTCTGTTGAGTAGTTATTTATAGTTTTTGATTACTATGTGTTCGATGAAATGCATCTCAAAGAACTAGATACCAAAAGCCTTATAGAAACGCTTCGTTTCTGTTGAAATGTGACTGTAAGGAATTGGTAGTTGTTATTGATATCATTGCTTCTGCGATTGTAGTACTGAGTTGGTGTTTGTTTATGTGAAATATGGTAAGGAATCATGATTTTTCCGTGTAATTGTAGTGATGATGATGGAATGAGTATACCTATATTCTGCATCTATGATGTTAATAAGTTTGCCCTAAGTTGTGTATATAACAAAATGGCTAATCAGAGAAAGGATAGATTGGAAACAAAGAAAAGAAAAGCTATAAACTGGAAAATGAAAGACTTTTTATTTCTGGTACATCAAACTTGAGCCATCGAGTACAATATTTATAGATATGAAGCACTAACTACCTGACTGAAAACTAGGAAACCACTACTTACTACTTTACCTAGTCAAAATGTTGAACCACTTACCAAGACTAGGACTTATTCTGCCCACTAAACTATGACTCTAATCAACCAATGACTCAACACATAAATTATAACTAAAAAGCATAACTTTAACATTAAAAATAATAACATAAGTCTGCACTAATTTTTGACATTCCCCCTTAGTGCTGACTCACGGCTAGTAACTCCAAGTGCAGCTCTAAAAAAGTCAAACTTTGGCTTTTCTAAAGCTTTTGTAAATATATCAGCAACCTGTGCGTCGGTAGGAATTCCTTTCAGCTCAATTTCTTGATCCAACACTTTTTCCCGAATGTAGTGATGATGAATTTCAATGTGCTTGGTTCGCCCGTGAAAAACAGGGTTTGAGGCAAGTTTAATGGTGCTTTCATTATCACATTTGACTTCTACAGCATACTCGAACTCTGCCCATCATGTCTCCAACCAACCTTTTAAGCCACATACATTCCTGTGCTGTCATAGTTGCAGCTACATATTCGGCCTCCGTGCTGGATAACGTGACCACTGATTGCTTTTTGCTATACCAAGAGACCATCGCAGAACCTGTGCTAAAACAATACCCTGTAGTGGAATGCCTATCATCTGCATTCCCTGCCCAATCCGCATCAGTAAAGCCGCTCAAACAAAATGCATCTGTTTTCTTATATAAAAGGCCATAGTCAAGATAGCCTTTTATATATTGTAGAATCATCTTTGCAGCCTCTAAATGGGATGTTCTTGGGCATTGCATAAACTGAGAAACTTTTCCAACACAATAAGAAAGTTCTGGTCTTGTGATCGTCAAATAAATTAAGCTACCAACAAGTTGTCGATACTTCTTAGCATCCTTCAACAACGTGCCTTCATTCTTCGTGAGTTTCAGCTTTGGCTCCATTGGGGTCTCTGTTTCAATTGACTTGTCCATGCCAAAACGTTGTAGCAGCTCTTTGGCATATCCTCTTTGAGAAATGAAGTACCCTTGGTCTGTATTTTCAACTCCAAACCAAGAAAATAACCAGCCTCTCCTAAATTCTTCATCTCAAAACGGACAGAAAGATCTTCCTTTAACATAGAAATCTCGACTTCATTATCTCCGGTTATTATCATATCATCTACATATAATAACACTAGCAAGTGTAGTTTCGATTCTAATTTAATAAATAAACTAGAATCTGCATCAGAAACCTTGAAGCCGCAAAAATTAAGGTATTGAGCAACTTTACCATACCAAGCGCGTGGTGCTTGTTTAAGGCCGTACAATGCCTTCTTTAAGCGACAAACATAGTGAGGATGCTCCTTAGAAACATAGCCAGTTGGTTGCTCCATAAACACGTCACGATCAAGTTCTCCGTAAAGGAAAGCATTCTTTACATCAAGCTGCCACACTTTCCAATTCTTATAAGCTGCAAGAGAGAAAATTGTCCTCAAAGTTACCATCTTTGCAACCGGGATGAACGTTTCCTCATAATCGAAACCGTAGCTTTGAGAGAAACCACGTGCAACAAGTCTAGCCTTGCACCTATTAATAGTCCCATCTGGATTCTTCTTTAACCGGTAAACCCATTTACACGTAACGGGCTTACAATTTTCTGGTTTCTGCACCAAAACCCATGTTTGATTTTTGTTGAGGGCTTCAATTTCTTCTTTCATAGCTGCTTCCCAATCTGGTTTACCTTTAGCTTCTTCATAACAGGTTGGTTCTCCAGCAACTACTGCTCCTGTAAAGAAACATGATGTAACGGTGCAATTATTAATGTTTACCTCATAGTCATCGAGGTAAAATGGTTGTCTTTTATCCCTTGTAGGCCGTCCTTCTGTTTGCTCAACATCAACATCACCAGACCCAGAGTTTGATTGGTCTTCATCATAGTTGTGAGAAGTTCCACCGTCGTGTTGTGTAGTGAAACGGGAAACATCCTGACTTTCATTTTCTTCTGGAAAGAACGGAAAAATGTCTTGAACTTCATCAGCAACAGCCTTTTCAACCATATTCTTTTGATTAGCATAGTATGATGATATTTCATCAAACACTACATCCCGCGAAGTGATAAACTTCTTTGTTTCCGGGTCCATGCACTTCCATCCTTTCCTACACGGGTCATAGCCAACAAAAACACACTTCTTTGCCTTCGGATCAAGTTTGGTTCGTTTATTTTTTACTATATGGACATAGCAAACTGAACCAAATACCCGAAAATAATTAACATTTGGCTTTGTTTCATATAAGATTTCAAAAGGAGATTTATCCTTACCCGGCCAAGGAGGTAGACAATTTATCACGTAACATGCACATCGAATGGCTTCTGCCCACAACTCATGTGGAAGACTTTTATCATGTAACCATGATCGGCTCATGGATGTAAGATGAGCTAACTTCCTTTCTGAGACGCCATTTTGTTGTGGGGTACCCGCGCATGTCATCTGCCTCAAAATGCCATTGTTGCTACAAAACTGGTAAAATTCATCAGACATGAATTCACCTCCATTGTCACTTCGTAAGCACTGAATTTTCTTCCCAAACTCCTTTTCCACATTATTCTTAAATTCAACAAATACTTTTAAGGCTTCACTTTTCTCTTTTAAAAACTTCACCCATGCGTACTTTGAAAAATCATCTACCAGCACCATGACATAACTATATCCACTATAGCTTGATGGTTTCATCGGTCCCATCAAATCAGCATGAACAAGCTCGAACATAGTTGGATTTGCGTTACTGACTTCTGGAAAGGAAGGCGATGTGATTTTCCAAATTGACATCCTTGGCAGATTACATCTTCACGAACATGTTGTAAGACGGGTATACCTTCAAGTAGCCTTTTTGAAGAAATTTGCTGCAATAGTTGATAACCTATGTGACCCAAACGAGCATGCCAAATCGCTGCACTATCATTTTGGCTTGTCTTCTTTACATATGATTCACCAGCTGATAACACGAACAAGGAGCCTTTCTTTTCACCGGTCACAATAATATCAGCAGCTAAATTTCTTACATTATCAAGTATCTTCACGTCACTCGGCCCAAATAAAACATATTTCCCAGAATCAGTAATTTGAGGAACTGAAATTAAATTTCTTTTCAAACCTGGAACATGATAGACATCTTCCAATTTAACGGCCCCTTCATCACCAGCTTTGAGCTTTACAACACCTTCTTTTTCTACTGGATGAGTTGAATCATCGGCTGTTATGATGACCCGCTCTTCCTTGTGTTGACGGACCTCCGAGAGAAGTGAAGCATTTCCAGTAACATGGTGAGAGCTACCCGAGTCAACTATCCATTCCTTGTTGTAACTTTCCTCATTGTATAGAACTAGATCTGGCATCGGCTTCGTTACAGTGGTGTCCCTTCTTTCAACTACTTCTGTGACGAAGCATTGTTCCCACTTGAGTTGTTCATTTCCTTCACTTTGACTTGCTACATTTGCATTTGACAACTTCACTCTACAATTCTTTCTGATGTGTCCAATCTTACCACATCTATAACACTTGGGTGGGCCTCTGTGATTTTGTGAGTTGACATCATCGGATTTCCTAGCACTTGCTTCACCTTCAGGTTTCTTGTTCAAGGTCGGTGTGTTCTTTTTGTTATTTTTCCCTTTAGAGAAAAGAACCGCGTCTGAATCAATATTTTTAGCAAGTTGCCTTGCTAAAGCCTCCTGATTCGCCAGAAGATTTTCCAATTCTTCGACAGAAGGTTGTTTTTCCCACCCTTGAATGGAGGTGATAAAGGGAGTATACTCCTTTTTCAACCCCCAAATGAGAAAACGCCATAGTCTCGCTTCACTGATCTTCTCATCTACATCGAGTTCTGAAATTTCAGCACAAAGGCTTTTGACCTTTAAAAAATATTCAGAAATGGACATCCCACCTTGCGTTGACACAGCTAGTTCGTTCTCCAAGAATTGCAATCTGGCTGTGTACTTCTTGGAAAATAACCTTTCAAGCGTCTCCCAAACTTCCTTTGGAGAGGTGATGTCACGAACATGATCAATGAACTCTTTACTAATCGAAGTTCTCAAGGCAAAAAGTGCCTTGCCACACTTAACCTTCCACTTCCTGCGTAGATCGGCATTTGCGGAAGTGTCCGCAGGAATTGTTTCTTCACCAGCAACTAAATCCCATAAGTCTTGACCTTGGAGGAAAGCCTCCATGCACATTCTCCAATACTTGTAATTCGTTCCTACAAGCTTTTCAACACCATAGTGAGTGTTTACATTGTTTCCGCCATTTGACAACTCCATGTTGTATACCACACCTTTCTCTCCACGTAATTTATCTTCTTCAACAAGATCACCAATTTCTTGATAGACAAGAAGAACCGCATATTCGGTTCGGATTGCGTTGGTAGAGTTTTATTAATTGATTATAATGTTTGCGTAACTGAAGGTGTTATTTTCTATTGAGTTGGTTTTTAAAACTGATTTTTTTTTTTTTTTTTTTTTTCATTAGTCTTTTTATTTCATTTCATGTGGATAAAAAACAATTACAATAAGATGGCAGGCAAGCGAGCAACAAGTTGCGCCGCAACCCCCTTTTGGATAGCAAACCCAATCCTACTAAAAATGAAGTTTTGTTTCTTAAGGGTTGACAAATTACTTTGCACAACCCGTTGTACCCTAGTCAAAAACTCTCTTGCCTCCGGAGCAAGGAACCCAAATGTATCAAAAGCAAAAGGGATAAACACATGTTGATTTTCTAAACAAGCCTTCTCGTGTTTAGTAACTTTGCTCGATTCCGCTTTCAACGCAGCTTGTCCCGCAACAAACCCATTGTCCTTGAGCCCAACAAGAGGGGACACCCCTGTAAGATCCACACAAGCATGTTTCCCCCGGGCCCACCCAAACACAAGTACATCCGCCGGCCGTAAAGTAAACCTACCTTCAAGCGGATCCGTCAGAAAGTTCACAGGGGCCTCCTTTTTGGAAGAAATTCCGGCTCGTTTAAGAACATCATACAGAACATCCTTGACCAAATCATGCCTATATTTGAAACCAGGTAACTCCTTGCAATGGACCGTATGATCACCAAAAGAATCCAAACAAACCTTCCGGCAGATTGGGCAAGGCTCATCAACTGGAAACAAAGGGATCATCAGCCGGTACTTAAGGATAGTCCGGTACTCTAAAGCCGACATATGTTGGCCTAATCCTTCAATGGGGATAACTGTCAAGAAATTCTGAGCATGAGGAGCTCGGAGACATTCAAACACTGCTTTTTGGCGAGGGGATAAATCAAACTTCACTCCCAAATTTTGAACGATTCCACTAAATAAGCCACACGCCAAAACATTTTGGGCTTTAGGGGGGGCGGTGTCCTTGTTAGAGAAACCGCTAAGATCGAAATCAGGGAGGGACATGCGCAAGCGATCCATCGCATACCCATAATCAGTGTCAACCCCATCAATACCACATCCCCGAAGAATGTGGTCTTGCAAACTCCAAGATTGCGCCCTCGAGGCCACAAAAGCATAAGTAGATACATCCTCTGCCGAACATAAACCCAACCCACCAAAACGAGTCGGAAGGGATGCTAGCCTCCATTGAAAATCCCCAAAAAAAGGGCCCCCACAAACCACAATATCCTCAATCGCCTTCCGAAGGCCATTGTCAAAAATAGAAACAGCTTCCCCTATATACATAGGTTGGCACATTCTGAGACCGAACAACAGCTTTGCAACACCCATACATGAGCGGAGCAAAAGGAGCTCTGACTGAGGGTCCCGTAGACCTGGGAGACAACTCATTAGTTCCACAGCACGAGAAACCCTTTTCACGGCCAAACCACTAATAAACCCCGCATCCTGGCTAACGGCGCCTCCCAGGAGTTTCACACCCAATGTTGGCCTCCCAATCCCGCAGGGAAACAGCCCATCCTGTACTTTCACCCCATTGCATGACGGCCAAAAAACTTCTGTTTTCTTAATGTTGAGTTCAAGGCCCAGGCGAGGCCCATCGGTCTTGATTATCTCTAAGGCTTTAGCTACCTCTTTAGTGTCTCCGATTATCGTACCATCATCCAAATACCAAGCATGGAAAAGCAGTTTACAACAATCCCTGATCCGGTGAACAAGTGGGTGCAAAACTAAAGCAAAAAGGAGAGGCCCTAAAGGGTCCCCCTGCTGAACTCCAGTGGTGGACCAAATATGGTCATCACCCACATATAGCCTCGTCGACTGACCATATAAAAACTCAACCCATAAGGAAATAGACGGGCATCGAGTCCGAACCTCATGTAGGAGGGTAGTCCGATCCACCAAGTTGAAGGCATTAGAGAAATCAACAGTAAGCATAGCCAACGACCCATCCGAGTGAAACTCGTTTAATAATCTATTCGCACTATGAAGCACGGCCTCTGCCCCACTGGGGACTCCCACCCCAAACTGAAAATCACAAAGGTATTTGGACATCTCCTTCGTTACACCCCTCATAGCCACTTTAGAGACCAGCCTCCTCCAAATCGCGCCAACGGCAATAGGCCTAATCCCATTGTCCGGTTTGAGCAACGGCGTGAGGGGCGCAGAAGCAACAAACTCTGCCAAAACTTTAGGGCACCTCCCCGCCAAACATAAATTAACCACCACAGAGATAGCCTTAAGTAACTCAACGGCGATCGCCGACCCCTCTCCGCAAAATGCATCTAAAATGTGTTGGGCCCTCAATCCATCCCGCCCACAAGACGTCCCTTTTGGGAAGGATTGAATACACCCCCGAACACTGTCAACATCCACAACAAGAGGAGGCTCTGAGAGCAAGGAACTAGGCATGACCGGAGGGGGCAGTATGGGATGCTTAGCCAACAACGCTGTCACAGTATCCGTACCAAGAGGTGCAACCCCCGAAGAGCACAACACTTTAACAGCAGCAGTGAAATGCCCGTCCGCAACTTTCCTCAAACATTGTTTAACATTGGTGCAAACCGCTGAGCTATCAGACTTAGAGGCAAGCTCAACCTTTCCCGTGTCCGCCTTCAAGGGTTGGGCAAAAAGCGATAGGATAAGTTCAGAAAAACCATCTCCACCCCAAGCAGCCAATGACCGCTGAATACTATGGCATTGCAAAGGCTTTCTATTACCAGACCTACGCTCCTGACGGTTAGAAGGCCTAAAAACACGCAATGTGCAACGTGGTAACAACAAAAGTTTTACCCACGCCTCCATAGACGTTGGCATAGCCGCCACCTTACCCAAAGCAGCAGCTAAGGCATGAGAAAACGCCATACGACAACTATGAGGGATGCTCTTAACAGTCGTAATAGGTAAGGCGAACACACGGTCAAGGAGAACCTCATCCACCACCACCCCTCCCAAAGGAACCATTCCCCTCTCAACGTGTGGCCTAGCGATCCCTACTATAAACTCCTCCACATCTCCCGAAACCCACTTGAACCGGATCATCCCATCAGCATGATGGCATGCCCGGCTGAGAGCACGTAAACACATACACTCCCCGCACAACCATTGATCCGAGACCTTTAAAGTCTCCCCAACCGAAACAAACAATTCACAATCTGTGGAGAGCGCCTCTCGCAAGGCCCCCCTCCGATCATCCGATGACAAATGGAGACGCTTAATATGCGTAACCAACCTAGAAAACCCCTTGGACCCTGCCATTCCATCTGGGCAACAATGGAAACCTCTAAATGGACATGGCCAAACACCCACTGAAGAAACACCACACACCTCCATGGAACCCAAAAGGGGAGAAACAAACCCCATTGCAGGGACCGAGAAGGTCCAAGAACCCTAAACCAAACTCATATTTTGATTCTTTGACCAAGACGGTCAAAGGATCAAAATTAAGAGGTTTTGTTTGGTTGAGGCAATATGTCAAACACTTGGTGGGCAAGCTGGAATGGTAAGGAATGAGCCTGAAATTGATTAATGGATTTTTGGAATTGGGAAAGCTGAAATTGAAGCTTATGAATTAACTGATATTGGGGTTTGATAAATGGATTTGAAGCTTATGAATTAACTGATATTGGGGTTTGATAAATTGAAGCTTAGGAATAATAATAATGGAAAACGATTTGGGTGATGAAGTACCGTGATTAAACCTAGACTATGTACTATTATAAATACTAACTGCTTGTAATCTGAATACAATTAGTTAATCAGATCGATAAGAATGAAGGAAATTAAAGATGAAGACTTACTGTGATGGTGGGATTTGGGTGAATAAACGAGTTTCCAGGAATGTTTCAAGGCCCAGGCGAGGCCCATCGGTCTTGATTATCTCTAAGGCTTTAGCTACCTCTTTAGTGTCTCCGATTATCGTACCATCATCCAAATACCAAGCATGGAAAAGCAGTTTACAACAATCCCTGATCCGGTGAACAAGTGGGTGCAAAACTAAAGCAAAAAGGAGAGGCCCTAAAGGGTCCCCCTGCTGAACTCCAGTGGTGGACCAAATATGGTCATCACCCACATATAGCCTCGTCGACTGACCATATAAAAACTCAACCCATAAGGAAATAGACGGGCATCGAGTCCGAACCTCATGTAGGAGGGTAGTCCGATCCACCAAGTTGAAGGCATTAGAGAAATCAACAGTAAGCATAGCCAACGACCCATCCGAGTGAAACTCGTTTAATAATCTATTCGCACTATGAAGCACGGCCTCTGCCCCACTGGGGACTCCCACCCCAAACTGAAAATCACAAAGGTATTTGGACATCTCCTTCGTTACACCCCTCATAGCCACTTTAGAGACCAGCCTCCTCCAAATCGCGCCAACGGCAATAGGCCTAATCCCATTGTCCGGTTTGAGCAACGGCGTGAGGGGCGCAGAAGCAACAAACTCTGCCAAAACTTTAGGGCACCTCCCCGCCAAACATAAATTAACCACCACAGAGATAGCCTTAAGTAACTCAACGGCGATCGCCGACCCCTCTCCGCAAAATGCATCTAAAATGTGTTGGGCCCTCAATCCATCCCGCCCACAAGACGTCCCTTTTGGGAAGGATTGAATACACCCCCGAACACTGTCAACATCCACAACAAGAGGAGGCTCTGAGAGCAAGGAACTAGGCATGACCGGAGGGGGCAGTATGGGATGCTTAGCCAACAACGCTGTCACAGTATCCGTACCAAGAGGTGCAACCCCCGAAGAGCACAACACTTTAACAGCAGCAGTGAAATGCCCGTCCGCAACTTTCCTCAAACATTGTTTAACATTGGTGCAAACCGCTGAGCTATCAGACTTAGAGGCAAGCTCAACCTTTCCCGTGTCCGCCCTCAAGGGTTGGGCAAAAAGCGATAGGATAAGTTCAGAAAAACCATCTCCACCCCAAGCAGCCAATGACCGCTGAATACTATGGCATTGCAAAGACTTTCTATTACCAGACCTACGCTCCTGACGGTTAGAAGGCCTAAAAACACGCAATGTGCAACGTGGTAACAACAAAAGTTTTACCCACGCCTCCATAGACGTTGGCATAGCCGCCACCTTACCCAAAGCAGCAGCTAAGGCATGAGAAAACGCCATACGACAACTATGAGGGATGCTCTTAACAGTCGTAATAGGTAAGGCGAACACACGGTCAAGGAGAACCTCATCCACCACCACCCCTCCCAAAGGAACCATTCCCCTCTCAACGTGTGGCCTAGCGATCCCTACTATAAACTCCTCCACATCTCCCGAAACCCACTTGAACCGGATCATCCCATCAGCATGATGGCATGCCCGGCTGAGAGCACGTAAACACATACACTCCCCGCACAACCATTGATCCGAGACCTTTAAAGTCTCCCCAACCGAAACAAACAATTCACAATCTGTGGAGAGCGCCTCTCGCAAGGCCCCCCTCCGATCATCCGATGACAAATGGAGACGCTTAATATGCGCAACCAACCTAGAAAACCCCTTGGACCCTGCCATTCCATCTGGGCAACAATGGAAACCTCTAAATGGACATGGCCAAACACCCACTGAAGAAACACCACACACCTCCATGGAACCCAAAAGGGGAAAAACAAACCCCATTGCAGGGACCGAGAAGGTCCAAGAACCCTAAACCAAACTCATATTTTGATTCTTTGACCAAGACGGTCAAAGGATCAAAATTAAGAGGTTTTGTTTGGTTGAGGCAATATGTCAAACACTTGGTGGGCAAGCTGGAATGGTAAGGAATGAGCCTGAAATTGATTAATGGATTTTTGGAATTGGGAAAGCTGAAATTGAAGCTTATGAATTAACTGATATTGGGGTTTGATAAATGGATTTGAAGCTTATGAATTAACTGATATTGGGGTTTGATAAATTGAAGCTTAGGAATAATAATAATGGAAAACGATTTGGGTGATGAAGTACCGTGATTAAACCTAGACTATGTACTATTATAAATAGTAACTGCTTGTAATCTGAATACAATTAGTTAATCAGATCGATAAGAATGAAGGAAATTAAAGATGAAGACTTACTGTGATGGTGGGATTTGGGTGAATAAACGAGTTTCCAGGAATGTTTCAAGGACCAGGCGAGGCCCATCGGTCTTGATTATCTCTAAGGCTTTAGCTACCTCTTTAGTGTCTCCGATTATCGTACCATCATCCAAATACCAAGCATGGAAAAGCAGTTTACAACAATCCCTGATCCGGTGAACAAGTGGGTGCAAAACTAAAGCAAAAAGGAGAGGCCCTAAAGGGTCCCCCTGCTGAACTCCAGTGGTGGACCAAATATGGTCATCACCCACATATAGCCTCGTCGACTGACCATATAAAAACTCAACCCATAAGGAAATAGACGGGCATCGAGTCCGAACCTCATGTAGGAGGGTAGTCCGATCCACCAAGTTGAAGGCATTAGAGAAATCAACAGTAAGCATAGCCAACGACCCATCCGAGTGAAACTCGTTTAATAATCTATTCGCACTATGAAGCACGGCCTCTGCCCCACTGGGGACTCCCACCCCAAACTGAAAATCACAAAGGTATTTGGACATCTCCTTCGTTACACCCCTCATAGCCACTTTAGAGACCAGCCTCCTCCAAATCGCGCCAACGGCAATAGGCCTAATCCCATTGTCCGGTTTGAGCAACGGCGTGAGGGGCGCAGAAGCAATAAACTCTGCCAAAACTTTAGGGCACCTCCCCGCCAAACATAAATTAACCACCACAGAGATAGCCTTAAGTAACTCAACAGCGATCGCCGACCCCTCTCCGCAAAATGCATCTAAAATGTGTTGGGCCCTCAATCCATCCCGCCCACAAGACGTCCCTTTTGGGAAGGATTGAATACACCCCCGAACACTGTCAACATCCACAACAAGAGGAGGCTCTGAGAGCAAGGAACTAGGCATGACCGGAGGGGGCAGTATGGGATGCTTAGCCAACAACGCTGTCACAGTATCCGTACCAAGAGGTGCAACCCCCGAAGAGCACAACACTTTAACAGCAGCAGTGAAATGCCCGTCTGCAACTTTCCTCAAACATTGTTTAACATTGGTGCAAACCGCTGAGCTATCAGACTTAGAGGCAAGCTCAACCTTTCCCGTGTCCGCCTTCAAGGGTTGGGCAAAAAGCGATAGGATAAGTTCAGAAAAACCATCTCCACCCCAAGCAGCCAATGACCGCTGAATACTATGGCATTGCAAAGACTTTCTATTACCAGACCTACGCTCCTGACGGTTAGAAGGCCTAAAAACACGCAATGTGCAACGTGGTAACAACAAAAGTTTTACCCACGCCTCCATAGACGTTGGCATAGCCGCCACCTTACCCAAAGCAGCAGCTAAGGCATGAGAAAACGCCATACGACAACTATGAGGGATGCTCTTAACAGTCGTAATAGGTAAGGCGAACACACGGTCAAGGAGAACCTCATCCACCACCACCCCTCCCAAAGGAACCATTCCCCTCTCAACGTGTGGCCTAGCGATCCCTACTATAAACTCCTCCACATCTCCCGAAACCCACTTGAACCGGATCATCCCATCAGCATGATGGCATGCCCGGCTGAGAGCACGTAAACACATACACTCCCCGCACAACCATTGATCCGAGACCTTTAAAGTCTCCCCAACCGAAACAAACAATTCACAATCTGTGGAGAGCGCCTCTCGCAAGGCCCCCCTCCGATCATCCGATGACAAATGGAGACGCTTAATATGCGTAACCAACCTAGAAAACCCCTTGGACCCTGCCATTCCATCTGGGCAACAATGGAAACCTCTAAATGGACATGGCCAAACACCCACTGAAGAAACACCACACACCTCCATGGAACCCAAAAGGGGAGAAACAAACCCCATTGCAGGGACCGAGAAGGTCCAAGAACCCTAAACCAAACTCATATTTTGATTCTTTGACCAAGACGGTCAAAGGATCAAAATTAAGAGGTTTTGTTTTGTTGAGGCAATATGTCAAACACTTGGTGGGCAAGCTGGAATGGTAAGGAATGAGCCTGAAATTGATTAATGGATTTTTGGAATTGGGAAAGCTGAAATTGAAGCTTATGAATTAACTGATATTGGGGTTTGATAAATGGATTTGAAGCTTATGAATTAACTGATATTGGGGTTTGATAAATTGAAGCTTAGGAATAATAATAATGGAAAACGATTTGGGTGATGAAGTACCGTGATTAAACCTAGACTATGTACTATTATAAATACTAACTGCTTGTAATCTGAATACAATTAGTTAATCAGATCGATAAGAATGAAGGAAATTAAAGATGAAGACTTACTGTGATGGTGGGATTTGGGTGAATAAACGAGTTTCCAGGAATGTTTCAAGGCCCAGGCGAGGCCCATCGGTCTTGATTATCTCTAAGGCTTTAGCTACCTCTTTAGTGTCTCCGATTATCGTACCATCATCCAAATACCAAGCATGGAAAAGCAGTTTACAACAATCCCTGATCCGGTGAACAAGTGGGTGCAAAACTAAAGCAAAAAGGAGAGGCCCTAAAGGGTCCCCCTGCTGAACTCCAGTGGTGGACCAAATATGGTCATCACCCACATATAGCCTCGTCGACTGACCATATAAAAACTCAACCCATAAGGAAATAGACGGGCATCGAGTCCGAACCTCATGTAGGAGGGTAGTCCGATCCACCAAGTTGAAGGCATTAGAGAAATCAACAGTAAGCATAGCCAACGACCCATCCGAGTGAAACTCGTTTAATAATCTATTCGCACTATGAAGCACGGCCTCTGCCCCACTGGGGACTCCCACCCCAAACTGAAAATCACAAAGGTATTTGGACATCTCCTTCGTTACACCCCTCATAGCCACTTTAGAGACCAGCCTCCTCCAAATCGCGCCAACGGCAATAGGCCTAATCCCATTGTCCGGTTTGAATACACCCCCGAACACTGTCAACATCCACAACAAGAGGAGGCTCTGAGAGCAAGGAACTAGGCATGACCGGAGGGGGCAGTATGGGATGCTTAGCCAACAACGCTGTCACAGTATCCGTACCAAGAGGTGCAACCCCCGAAGAGCACAACACTTTAACAGCAGCAGTGAAATGCCCGTCCGCAACTTTCCTCAAACATTGTTTAACATTGGTGCAAACCGCTGAGCTATCAGACTTAGAGGCAAGCTCAACCTTTCCCGTGTCCGCCCTCAAGGGTTGGGCAAAAAGCGATAGGATAAGTTCAGAAAAACCATCTCCACCCCAAGCAGCCAATGACCGCTGAATACTATGGCATTGCAAAGACTTTCTATTACCAGACCTACGCTCCTGACGGTTAGAAGGCCTAAAAACACGCAATGTGCAACGTGGTAACAACAAAAGTTTTACCCACGCCTCCATAGACGTTGGCATAGCCGCCACCTTACCCAAAGCAGCAGCTAAGGCATGAGAAAACGCCATACGACAACTATGAGGGATGCTCTTAACAGTCGTAATAGGTAAGGCGAACACACGGTCAAGGAGAACCTCATCCACCACCACCCCTCCCAAAGGAACCATTCCCCTCTCAACGTGTGGCCTAGCGATCCCTACTATAAACTCCTCCACATCTCCCGAAACCCACTTGAACCGGATCATCCCATCAGCATGATGGCATGCCCGGCTGAGAGCACATAAACACATACACTCCCCGCACAACCATTGATCCGAGACCTTTAAAGTCTCCCCAACCGAAACAAACAATTCACAATCTGTGGAGAGCGCCTCTCGCAAGGCCCCCCTCCGATCATCCGATGACAAATGGAGACGCTTAATATGCGCAACCAACCTAGAAAACCCCTTGGACCCTGCCATTCCATCTGGGCAACAATGGAAACCTCTAAATGGACATGGCCAAACACCCACTGAAGAAACACCACACACCTCCATGGAACCCAAAAGGGGAGAAACAAACCCCATTGCAGGGACCGAGAAGGTCCAAGAACCCTAAACCAAACTCATATTTTGATTCTTTGACCAAGACGGTCAAAGGATCAAAATTAAGAGGTTTTGTTTGGTTGAGGCAATATGTCAAACACTTGGTGGGCAAGCTGGAATGGTAAGGAATGAGCCTGAAATTGATTAATGGATTTTTGGAATTGGGAAAGCTGAAATTGAAGCTTATGAATTAACTGATATTGGGGTTTGATAAATGGATTTGAAGCTTATGAATTAACTGATATTGGGGTTTGATAAATTGAAGCTTAGGAATAATAATAATGGAAAACGATTTGGGTGATGAAGTACCGTGATTAAACCTAGACTATGTACTATTATAAATACTAACTGCTTGTAATCTGAATACAATTAGTTAATCAGATCGATAAGAATGAAGGAAATTAAAGATGAAGACTTACTGTGATGGTGGGATTTGGGTGAATAAACGAGTTTCCAGGAATGTTTCAAGGCCCAGGCGAGGCCCATCGGTCTTGATTATCTCTAAGGCTTTAGCTACCTCTTTAGTGTCTCCGATTATCGTACCATCATCCAAATACCAAGCATGGAAAAGCAGTTTACAACAATCCCTGATCCGGTGAACAAGTGGGTGCAAAACTAAAGCAAAAAGGAGAGGCCCTAAAGGGTCCCCCTGCTGAACTCCAGTGGTGGACCAAATATGGTCATCACCCACATATAGCCTCGTCGACTGACCATATAAAAACTCAACCCATAAGGAAATAGACGGGCATCGAGTCCGAACCTCATGTAGGAGGGTAGTCCGATCCACCAAGTTGAAGGCATTAGAGAAATCAACAGTAAGCATAGCCAACGACCCATCCGAGTGAAACTCGTTTAATAATCTATTCGCACTATGAAGCACGGCCTCTGCCCCACTGGGGACTCCCACCCCAAACTGAAAATCACAAAGGTATTTGGACATCTCCTTCGTTACACCCCTCATAGCCACTTTAGAGACCAGCCTCCTCCAAATCGCGCCAACGGCAATAGGCCTAATCCCATTGTCCGGTTTGAGCAACGGCGTGAGGGGCGCAGAAGCAACAAACTCTGCCAAAACTTTAGGGCACCTCCCCGCCAAACATAAATTAACCACCACAGAGATAGCCTTAAGTAACTCAACTATTTGATGTTTTGAACGTTTAAATAAGTGAAGCTGTTAAGTACTCAAACAACTGATTGTCTTATAATTGTGTTATGATGCATCAGACTATTTTTCGTGTTTGCTTATATTTAAAAGTATAAACAGTTTTAATAAGTAGTACCAAACACCCTTGGAAGTGAACGGTGAATCTTATTGTTGTTGCAGTTGGACTAAATATTCATTATTGTGGTTTATTTTGTTTTATACCTTAGATGGAATTTCGTACGGACTTTGGTCGGTAGTGCCTGTTCATCTAGGATTTAAGAACATTAGATCGTGAAGTTATGTTAGGATGTAAGGATGTAAGGATTAATGATTGATTTACAGAAATTGCGTGCTTCTAATAATGTAATGATGGGAGATCACTAGGTGTATGTATCGGAGTTGTGTGGGTGAAAATATGTTGGTTAGATGCATAGGTTCGTATAACATGATTGCACTCTCAGTTGTTTCAGTATTGCATTGCCCTAGCTAGTTAGCGATTGTATCTTATAGGTTAGCATATGTGTGAAATTAGATGTATTGTGTTCCATTGAATAGGCCAGAAGTGTTTAAAATGGACAAAATGATCAGTGGCTATGGCACTTGTGAATCATACCTTGAGTTAGTATTTCCCTTTTTATTTGTTCAATGATATCACTATTTAATGAACCTTTAATCTCGAGATTATATAATATTGTCTTATCATATTTTGATTACTTGTTTAGGTAAATCAATATAATGGACAAAAGTTGGATCAACGCACACATAAAAAGCATTACTTTTAGAAAAGGAGTCGAGTCTTTTATTAATTTCGCTCGTGCTAGAGATATAAGAGGCTCAATTATATGTCCATGCCTTAGATGTTGTAATGATGAATTATTGGAGGTAGATGAGGTTCATGAACACTTAACGGGCTACTCGAGCTCAGGTAGACTTTTCTCCATCAAAAGTTTCAGTTTGATTATTTAACGAATCATGAGCCGAGCTTAAAGCTAGACATAGTATGATTGGCTAGGTTCGACTAGACTCGTTTTACTATTTAGAGCTGAATGAGTCGAATGTGCCTATTTACTCGGTGGATTTAAGAGAACCTTAGGGATTCACATACATGCATATAGTTCAAGCTAAATGACTTGACTCCTCAACATCTCTTAATCCCTTATATATGCTTATTTAGGAGTTTGTCGTCCACTGTTGTATGCATGTTGTAATGGTTATAGATTTTAACAGTGTGTTAACACCAAAGCTGTCAAAAGGTGTTGCCACATCAGCATAACACAGTGAGAATAACACTACCCGTAGTGGTAACACCGGAACTGGGACCCACTAGAAAACACACACAGTCACACACCACATAACACGACGTTATCAAAACAACTTAGGCCAATCTTCGAGAACAACACCAAAGCCACTGTGGTAACGTCTGTGTTGTTGGAGTATGATGCTGAAAAAATGTTGTTGTACCCCTTGCCCTGTGTTTGTGAATATTTTATTGAAAATGGTTTAAAATCATTATGAATAATTAGGTTACTCTATCACTTATATATACCCTTTATGTTTTATATAACTTTTAGCTACATAAAACTTTTAAACAGAATTGGGTCACTTCGCAATGATATAGACCTTCTCAAGCTTTGCTGGTATGGAAGCTGCTTTACGGGAACAATTATGAGCACATTCATGTGAAGAGTTGGAAGGTTCGGCTTATTCTCAAGAACATATATTCCAGCTTCAATACTGCTGTACTTCTTTAAGCTAACATTAGTTAATTATTAAAATCTTAAAGGTTTAAACAAAGATCTTATGATGATGTTAAGTAAATTTGCTAAACTAAAGGCACTGCAAGTGAAAGATATCATTACAGCTACTGATGGCACTAGGAAGGTAAACATAATCATTCTAGAATACCTCTGTACTTGGTCGATGTATGGGACTGTTTGGGTTTGTGTTTTAAAAGTCGAGAATCTTCTCATTAATGATAAAATCTCAGGAGGCTGCAGATTTTGTTTACATTTGATGATGGATTGGTAATAGAGACGGTCATAATACCTAATGGTGATAGCGGGAGAAACACGGTGGCGTTTCAAGTCAAGTGGGCTGTGCGATGAACTGCCAATTTTGCTTCACTGGCAGGCAAGTTTTCCTTCTTATCTGTGTGAAATTATGTCAGTCTTTTTAAGTACCACCAATTTCATCATTTATACAATAAGTGAGCATTTTCCTGAAATATAAAAGTTTTGTTTTTGAAGAGAAATCTAACTGCGGTTGAAATAGTAGAACAAGCGGTCTTTGCAAGACGTCTTTTTACGAGTGAAGTTGGTCCTATCAGAAATGTTGTTTTTATGCTACGTATGCTATTATGTATGAGATAATTCTGATATTAGCAAATTGGAATGATACAGAAACAGTTTTGTTACCATCTTTTAGGAACTGGATCATGCCCATCAATCGGAAGTACAATTTGAAGATACTTCTTGAGACCCTTAGTGAAGAACTGCGCTCAAAACATAAATAGAGTGTCCTATTTGAGTATGTGTTGCTTGCTGGTGTCAACGACAAGTTATATAACAACCAATTTTTAAATCCATTCTTTATAGAATACTTATTGTTAATTATGATAACAGAAACAGTTTTGTTACCATCTTTTAGAATCATACTTCTCCGAAAATGCTCAAATTGATCCTTATAAACCTATATCCAAACACCTCTCGAAGTAACATCACTACCAACTAAAAAGGTTTACATACATACTCTCCTTCACAAAACCTATATGAAACATATGTCTGTGTGTGTACATGTTTCTGTTTGTCATATTCGTACATAATCTCTCTTTGACAAAACAAGTTTTGCTTTTATGTGAACAGATACCATCCTGTCCTTGTAACAACTTCATTTTTCTAGACAACTTTGACTATCAACGGCGTACTATGTAAAAGTATAAAGAATGACAAATGCTTAACTGAGCTTAAAAACATGCTTATGTATTACGAGTATATTTTCCGTATGAGCTATGGATGTGATTTTAGTATATTACTCATTTTATTTTAAACTTATACTGCATATATACATATAAACATGCAATGAGTATTTCTAGGGTTATATTTGTAATTTGATGTATGCCCTGGTTTCCTTTGTCTTCTATTTTTATATCTTCAAAACTCAAGAACACAACATGTAAGCTCAAGTTTGACTTATGATCAAACTTGATGTAAGCTTCACTTGACAAACTCGAATCATTAATTTACCAGCTAACCCGGTTTCGACTCCTGGAAAAATTCATGTAGTGTTAACTCAACTTTGTTTGAATGACATTATTTCTCATTTGAACCAAATTCTATTGTAATCATTTCGGGTTTCAACTCTTTGATCAAGTGAACTTTTTAAAAACGTATAGCTACTCAGACTATAGCCAAAGGTTGGTTTCGAGTCTCGTCATGTCCTGAACGTGATTAATAATCATTCGGACGCCAGCTGCTATTACAGTTCCATTGTTTTCAAAATTCTGGTTGTCAAAAATTGCACACAGAACTCAGACTTAAATTATAGATGAGTCTTTTTAATCATTCACCATAATTGTGTGAGACTATTTGCAAGGATGGTAGAAACAAAGGCCACCTGAAGAGGAATGATTAGGATAGGGGAGGGGAGAGGATGGTGTGTGGAAGGTAAAGGGATATATTGACTTATGTAGTATATGATACAAAAAAAATAGGTTAAAGGTGAACTGGTGACAATTTCTAGCTACACTTTCCCCTTTATCTCCACTTGATATCTTGAGTTGCATGTATTGTTCATATAGTACTACCAGTTTAAAAGTAGCTTTACATCTTTTATACTGTAAATCACATATATCCTCAACCAAATTCTAACCCATTCTAAACTACAAGGTAACTCGGCGATAAGAACACCACCCTTTTAAAGTAGAAGTCAATTAAGGGTTCTAATCCAACATGAAGAAAATTAATCCCTTTGTGGCCACGGAGGTTCACCTGCGCCGACTCCTATGTTCGACAACTACATAATATAAACACACTATTGAACAAAATGTAAACTGTATTGTTTCTGAATCTTGCAAAGTTTTATGAAGGATCAGAATACATTGTTTTTTATAGTTTTATACATGCCACATGGTCGAGTAAGATGTATCTACATAACGGCTCTATTTGAGAAAATCACGTAATGACTTATTATACATATATACTCGGCATACCATCTATGGTTAGTAATGAGGCAGGTAGAATGAGGCAGGTAGAATTGGTATTCACAACCATCACAAATATAAGATAAAACTAAAGAGCCAATATTTAATATGGTCATAGCTATAGATATGATACAACCATGTAAGAAACCATCACACAGACGTTACTAAAAAGCCAAAATCTCTGACTGAACCAGGGACTGGATCTATAATATGAGAGTGGTAAAACAAAGAAGAAGCCAAAATTCATAACTCCAGTCATCCACAATATCAAACTCAGGCACTCAGCTACTCGATCAAGGAATCTTAGGATCTCCCATTTATTGATGAATCAAATAGGAAGTGATAAATCAAAATCAAATACTATGTTACAAGCAGAATCATGGTCGCAAATTTTTGTCTTTCGGTAAACTTACACTAGTGGTTAATTTTTACATTCAATGGGCTAACTAATATACACGACTTCAATTTTTAATGGGTGGGCTATGACCCACCAAGGCTTCCATGTAGCTACGCTATGTTGCACGGGGACGGATACGGAAACGGGGACGGGGACGGAAACGGGTATTTAGAAACGCCAATGTCACAAAATTCAAGAAACGGGTACGGCCAGAAACGTTTGTGTATTTTATATATTTATATATAATTATTAATAAAATCAATAAACATCAAACATCCAACATCAAGGTGAATACAAAACCATGTTTTTTCATGTATAAATTGTTTTTTGTTATTTTGCATATTTGTATAAATTGTTCAAAAAATTAAATTGTATTTCTGATAAAGTTTTGAGTGTCAGTATATAAATGGCATGAAACTTTACATATTTACCCGTAATATGAAGAAAAAAAATAAGAAAATAGAAAAACAAAGTACAAGTACTGTAGTAAATAGTAAACAAAGAGACATTATTTACATTGGTAATATGATAGCAATAGTGTATTGTATTTTTGTTATTTAGTCCCTAAAAAGTAAAAACATTTTCTCTCTCTTTGTTTATTACTACTTGTTCTTCACCTTCTTCCTCATCTGATTTCTTGTTCTTCACCAACAATGTTTTGCAACCAGTCAACCACCAATGATAATAGAAGCCAGAAAATTACTTTTGAATGCCTAGAAACGCGTTTAAAAGACCCCGAAACGTTTCCTGCTCAACACAGTCAACATGAAACGCTTCCTTTTTTTCGGAAACGTTTTTGGCGCGTTTCCAGGCGCTTCTAGCCGTTTCCCGTTTCCGGTACGGGAGACGGCACCCCGACGGCGTTTCCGTGCAACATGCCTACGCCACTTGATATTGCCATCACCTCCGTCATGGGGAGATACAAGGGTCTTCACGAATGCGTGGTGATTATAATTATAGTTACACTCCGAATTTGTGGATAACCGGATATGAGGATTACGTGGATAGTCATTGAGAAATTTATCGTGGGGACGTTCAATGCTTCGCACCAATACAGGAGCACATGAACCTTCTTCTAACAGCCATATGTGAACATACTGATTGAAAAAATCCTCCTGTGGAATGTAATGTATCATTGTTTTGTGTGTATCGTAACCAGGTGGTGGTACCTTTCTTTCCCAAGAGTCTTGTACATTATATTATAGCTTCTCATTACCCATATCTCAATATCCTCATTTTTCATGAAATTTATATTTGGACAAGCAAAGATGCATAGACAGTCTTTCATAGTCCCCAAATCCCAATCAGATCGACTAAATTTTGGTTGTGGGATTTCTTTAAAGACCTCTTTGGATAAATCAAAAGAAACAATTACTCGCTTCTTATTTAGAAAAATAATCCAGTGAATCTCCCCGTTGCATAAGATACCATTCCCATACAAACATTTATCATCTGCAAATGTACACCAGTGAAACGGCCCATCGCATAAGTTACCATTCCCGAACAAATAATCATGTTGTGGGTAAGCACTTTCAATATCAACCCAAAAAGACTCCTCCTGAACCTAAGAATGTGGAAGTCACTAAGAAGAATGCTTCTGATGTGGCAAGTTCGAGTGGAACAAAGATTTCTACATCTAACCAGTTTGATGCTCTTAATATGGAAGATACGGATGCTTTTGGTATTCCTTCTAATGACACCAACAAGGATGTGGATTCTGGTCGTACAATGGAAGTTATTGAAGATAAGTCTACTAAGACAGGTACTGCATCACAAGAACCCCTTGTGAGTGATTTGAAAGAGAAGGAGTCGGTCGTGGCTCCTAAAACTAGTGATTCTTGTACTCCGCCCGCCTCTTCTACTAAGAGAGTTAACCCTTTTTCTAAGGTGGGAGAGATCGAGGTTTCTGATTCTGAAGATGAGGTGGTTGCTAACCCATTTGATGAGTCTGCTAATCTATTCGGTGGTGGCCAAGAGTTTGAAGATGATTATGATGACTATGACTACGATGACTATGCGAATCAAGTTTATGATCTTCCAGGGAATTTGGATGCCTTTAATGCCATTTATGGCACCAAGCTTCAAGGTCTTAGGAAGTAATTTTATTTCGTTATGTCCTATGTTATCATTTGAGTAGTGGTTTGTTTTCTTGTTTAGAAAATAGGAAGTATCTTGTTATGTAAGCTTTATGCCTATGTAACGGGCTGAGATATGGGATTTCACCCATATCCATTGTACTTAAACGTTTTGGTTAATATATTTACCAGGGTGCAGGATTACTCCCCTTTACCCAAAAAAGTTAACACTTCCAAAACAAGCTTCTTACTATCTTCATTCTTGAACCCTATTACAACCTTGTAATCGTCTATTGATGAATCATAGCCAAAACCTGACACGTTTGTTGACCTACCTTCTTGATACGCTTGAGGGGGATTTCTGAGTTCTTTCACTTCGCGAGTTGAAGGATTAACGACTAAAAATTCAGTATTGTAACGAGAGATGCATACAAGACCATTTGAAGAACCAACAACCTTACATTCACGTCTTCTCTCTATCTCACAATCATCAACACACAAGCTAGTACTAGTCAAAGCCGTAATTCTTGTATCTCCAGTTTCATTATTATCTACTTTCTTTTCGACAGTGTAGTTAAGATGAGATCTAGTAAAACAACGACTTGATATCAAGGAATTCCATGACTTACATACACTTTTGAATCGGAAGAGATCTTTAACATGCAATCTTAGGAGTATCTCTCTATGAATATTAGGGCCAGGCTCTGTCATTGAATCCTTTGCTCTAATCCAAAACGAACAAAATAAATAAATATATGTAAACTAATCGTAGCTAGGGTTTGATATTGAATAAATAAAAACAGTCGACATCTCCTTTTATACATTCACAATGTCGGTTACTTACGATATAATCGCATCTTTTATTTACCTTATATATTGTAACGGGCCTTGTGGTTTCTCTTTTTTCTTTGTGTATAAGGCCACCAATTGACGTAATGCTTATGCATGCATGCTTTCAGTTTTCTTCTAAGTGTTGTTCTTCATAAGGCCAAATACTAATGGCAGCCACAAACATTGTGGACACCCCTGCCACATATGCGCCACATAGTTTTTTCTTTCCAAGACTACACCCCAACCACAAACAAGTAGTAAGGCGATCGCAACAACAACAAAAAATATACTCCACAAAAACAGATAATTAAAAAAAAAAAAAAAAAAAAAAAAAAAAAAAAAGCTACACACACAAACAAAATGAAAGTTTCGGTTGGGTAGCCAACCTTGAAAAAGTTGGGGTGGGACTGTAGCCAACCGAAAGATTGAAAAAGTTTTGGTTGGGTGAAGCCCTTTTACCCAAAAGATTGAAAAAGTTTCGGTTGGGTGAAGCCCTTTTACCCAAAAGATTGAAAAAGTTGGGGTAGGACTTGGTTACATCCGGTTGAGCTAATGGAAGGAACTGAGTGAGTTGGGGGTCGGTTGGTTGGGGGTATTCGGTTGCCAATGGCCTAACCGCATATGATAAAAACTAAAGCCATACTCAAATACCAAAAGGTTTGTATCCCAATTAATGCAATGCCGGACTTGAACATCTTTTTTGAGAGGGCTGAAATCAGGGGCGGAACTATTCATTGGTCAGGGGTAGCGGTCGCTACCCCTGAACTTTTACCCGACAGTGGAAATTTTTTTTTAGTTTTATGTTTTTCGTACTATCTTTCGTATTTCGTGACCCCTGAAACAAATTTTCGCTACCCCTAAACAAATTTTCGTACTATCTTTCGTATTTCGCTAGCCCACTAAATGTTAAAAAAAAACAAAAAAAAAACAACTTAAAAAGAAAACCATACAAAAACATACATAAAAAAACATACAAATGAAAAATGGTTACAGAAAAAATTAGACTCAAATTGATAGTAGGCTATTAGCTTGGGCCTTATTATTAAAACTCATGTAGTGAACTAGTGGTCTTGGACCAACTAAAAAAAAAAAAAAAAAAAAGCAATTGACTAATTGTTATCTATTGAAAACGTCCAGAAGAAGGAAAAAAAAAAAAAAAAAAAAAAAAAAAAAAAAAAACTGCGCCCCTTTTGCCTTAAAAAAAATAGTAATTGACTAATTGTTATCTGTTTGACTGCTTCTGCCATTCGATTATTCCCCTTCCTGGCTTCTTGCTCTTGCCTTAGGTAATTTCATTTTTCAAGTTTATTTCAATAATTTCAATAATTTATGAATACTGTATTAGGGTTTTGCCATTTTGGTTCAATTTTATATGTTATTGTGAATTTGTGATTTCTGATTAGATTGAAAAGATTGAGTTTCGAGATAGTTAGGTTCAGATTGTTACTTTGTTAGACTGCTTAGGTAGTTAGGTTTATTATACCCTTGAAAAAATAGTCAATCTTTTACTAGATTTTTATCATATGTGCTTAAATTATATCCGGAAGTTGTCGACGTCCTTTGTTATGTTAAAGAGGAAGGAGATAGCATTCAACAACGAACTAATGCAAAAGGTATTCTATCCTATTTTCAAAAATTTGAGTTCGTTTTTTATGCACACTTGATGGAAGAAATTTTAGGCCACACAAATTGTCTCTCAAAACATCTTCAAAAAAAGAGTCAAGACTTGTTGGAATCGAGTTTGACATATCTAAGATAGTAGCCTTTTCTGAAATGTATCCGGATGATTTTAATATGAACGATAGTGGGTGTATTTTGGGTGAGCTTAAAATCTTTTATCACTCGGTAAAGGAAGATGATAGATTTCTGAATTTGGATGGGATTTGTCACCTATCTCAAGTAATGGTGGAAACCGGAAAAAATCTCATTTCCTTTATTTTATCGGATTTTGAAGCTTGCATTGGTTTTACCGGTTTCAACCGCAACTGTTGAAAGATGCTTTTCTAAAATGAAGCTTATTAAAACGGATTTACGGAATCGAATGGGGGACGAATATTTGAACAATGCTATGGTATGTGGTGTCGAAGGAGAGACATTTGACGAAGTAACGAATGAAGATGTAATGGTTCGTTTTCTAGCTATGAAAGACCGAAGAGGAGAGTTCTGAGATCTATTAGGTATTTGTTTAACTTATTCTATTATTGCATTTTTTTAATTATTTAAATGTACGGTTAAAAAAATTTATGGTTAACTTTTTTTTCGCTACCCCTGAAATTAGTTCCTGGTTCCGCCACTAGCTGAAATCATGGTTATATATTAAAGTAAAACGTCAAATAAGCTATTTGATAGTTACAAAGACATTGTAGTAACAACGCAAAAACTGCTAAGCCCCATTTAACCTTTACCATTATAGCTTCTACAAGCTTATAACTCGGATAAAAATAAATAGTTAGAGTTCTTAGAGATTTAGAGTAAAGGTTGAATAACACACTGAAGAAATGGGGAAGCCGGAAGTTTTGGAGTAAAGGTTGAATAACACACTGCTAGACGAAAATGTTAAAAGGAAATTACAATTCCTTGAGTAAATAAGTTAAATAGTAGAAATAGCAAAATACACATTATTTTAAAACCGAACAATAATAACAAAAAAAAATCTAGAAGACATTCTAAAATCTAATCTAGTATCAGTATATGATTCTTTCGTTGATCAAAACATATAATTTTACGCCCATACCAGCAAGTAAACTCTGAAGAAAATATTTAGTGTTATATTTGTATCATGATCAATGGACAAATCAAATATAAGTTGAGGTAAAACATATAAGAGGAGGTAAACTGCAATATATGAGAGGGGTAAACTACAATAATTCAAAATTGATGTTTCTTTGTCCCAATAGTAACTCATTTTGTGTGAAAATCTCTTTTACCAAATGATTGTGAGTTTAAGTCATACTTAAGACAAGTGAGATAGAATTATGATGTATAATTTGTGAGATAATTAGTTGGCGTTAAAAAAATAATAATAATAATAAATAAAAATAAATAAATAAATAAATAATTAGGATCCTCTCATGTTACTCTTTAATGTTCTTCTCATATTAACATATTGTGAGAGAATATAAATTGGTGGGTCTCATATTTTATCTAACAATGACCCCACAATCTAATTTGCTTTTATGTTATTGGTTCAACTGTTCATTTTGTATTTCAAGCGATTAAAATTGAGTTTAGTTGTTAGGGTGATATTTGATTGGATGATAGTTTAGTTAATGAGTTTTTTGACCCCGATATAGTATGGCCGGGGGTGTTTGTTTAAGAAGATTTGTTTATTTCATTTCGGCTTATATTTCATAAGCTCATATGATTCGGCTTATTTTGATATTTATTGGCTTATATAAGCTTATAATATCATAATAAACTTATATAAGCCCGCGAGTCTTAAAATAAGCTAGAAAATTTAGGCTTACAAATTTACATTCCGGAATCAAATAATCTCAAAATCCTACAAATAAGCTTAAAAAACAACGCTAATAATTAACTAATCGAAACATATCCATAATCGTTTCCAACCAATTTCTGACCACGTCCCACCACTTACCATATTTAGGAATTAGAAACAGTGTTTCACAGTTCACACCACGAGAAGCCACCCCAGAAATGCCACTGTCGTTGGATCTCAATGATTCGTCGTTGGCTAAAGGCTAAAGCTTACAGTATAAAAAAGTTAAGAGATTTTGTTAGTTGGTAATCGGGTATCCAAATATATAAACCAAACAATTGCCTAAAGGCTAATAAGCTTACAGTATAAAAACTTTAAAAAGAGTTAAAAAAAAAAAGAGTCGGGATCTTTGCTCTAATGGGTATCGAACTTACGACCACCATTAGACCAGACATCCAACAGTTTAATAAACGTCCATAGTTTTTTTATATAGCTAACAAATCGTTAGAAATATACTTTTTAGTTTGTTACTTTTGTTGCATTATTTTGTGAAAAAGTTGGGGTTTGATGATTTTCTTAAAAGACATTAAACTTAACATATGATATACATTTTTTTCCTAATAAAACAAAATCATATTGGGAATTTTTCATTTCAAAAAAAATGGATTCATTCCTTTTTTAATAATAACTAGCAGGGTACCCGCGCAATGCAGCGGTGGGTACCCTGTGACTATATTTTGCGGCGAGCAAATATTATTCGGTTAGACGTTTTTTTTTAACAATAATTGTACAAAGCGCACTGGCCTATTAATATTGGCCCCCTTTTTTTCACAATTGCCCATTAACATAATTACTAATACATATTTTCTGTTTTTCACACTGGCCTTGCTTTCTCGTTTATAACAAATTTCAGATGATAACAACCCATTAGTAGTTCAACAGCCCAACCGGTTTAGTATATGTTCAATAACAATCCATATTTTTCTGTTAAGCCCATTAGAGCTAATAAATTCGGATGTCCAGCCCAACAACACCTCAATTCAATCCAAGCCACTTACTATAAGATTTAGTAACCCTAAACACTATTACACAAAACTCACGCCCCCTTTTCTCTCCATTCATACGAACACTTCATCTCCTTCCTCCCTTATAACTTCCAAATCAAAGAAACACATCTCATCTACTCCTTATATCTCCATAACAAAAGACACTTACCTTCCTTATCACTCCTTTTTTTTTCAACAAAAACGAATCTTAAGCTAAAACAAATGAGACACTCATCTCAATCATTATTTGAGATACGTAACTAATATATTTACCTCATGAGAAATTATCAGGAGTAAAGATCCATGCGCTAGATTAGGGGTATCAAGTGGCGTTGGGTTGATATCATCCAACCCGAATACAATTTGTTTGGTTAATGTTGTAACAAATCGTTAATGACTAATATTATTTATACACCAAAATAGAATTTACATAGCGGTTGGAGGCTTGTACATAATGCAATCAAATGTATGCATTTATATGGCTGGGAATTAATTGGAATGGAGGGTTGTACATTATGCATTCATGGTTGTAATTTTTGTTATAGGGGTGTTTTTAATGCTATTAATGTATAATTCATAATCTTGTGGTCTGAATTTGGTTCTATGCTATTTTTTGTTGTACACCATGCTTTGGTGGTTGTAATTATGAAAATTGGGTGCATTAAAGGTTGTAAACCATGCATCAATTTTTGTACATTTGAATTTTTTGGAGAGAAATTCATTCCTCTATTATAAGTAGTATAGATATTTTTATTCTGATTTTTTAAAAAGTATTTTAATTATCAAAGTAACCTTAAATATTTCTAAATTTGTCCATATTTTATAAAAAATAGAATTTGATTTATAATCATTGAAAAAAAGTTACAAAAATATATGTATCAAAAACTAAAATAACGAAATTCAATCCTAAAGTTACAAAAATATATGTATCAAAGTTGTTAAAGTTTTGGGCTGAAACTTAAAATTCAATCCTAAAGTCCCTAAATTCCTAAATAATTCTCAATCAATCAAACTCAACCTTTATCCACACACAATCATCGACGCACATAAACTACATTCCAAAAACCCTTCAGCCGCGTCGCCTTCAAGGTTGAAACCCACAACCTTTAATCGTTGCTCAGCTGGTGTCATGAGAAGTTCAAAGTATTCATTAATGGCGAAAATCCAACTATCAGGATCAACTCCATTGAATTTAGGAACATCTAACCGCATGGATCGCGGTAGCAATCATTGATCTCCACCAGACCCCGATCCATGACATCTCAATGCCAATGTTTTGGCTGCTTGCAACTCTTGGTTCAAAGTTGCAATCTGACTTGTGAAAGAGTCGGACTGCTCCTTCAAAAGTAACTGTATTTGTTGCTCATTCATCGTAGCTCAATGAAAGCACCAATTGATACGACCTACTCGTACCGATAGTAGCACTACTTATAGTGAGTGCAGGCTCCTGTAGAAAGAGAAGAGAATAACAGATAATTGACCGTAAAAACTTAATAACTTTCATTCATCTGTAAACATTAAATACTGGTGTGTAGATAATCCCCACAAACTCAAAGACTTATCCCTAAAAGACTCCAATACTTATCCTAAATACAAACACAGAAACTTATCCTAAAAAGACTACTTATCCTAATACGACTCGAACACACACGACACTTATCCTAAACACAGAATTGTTATCCTGTCGGCTCCTCGTTCCATCCTCTAAACCACTGGTGCGTAACATTCCCCCTTCCTTCAAAAATTACCTTGTCCTCAAGGTTATAATCTGAATTGGCAGTTTCTACAGCTTTCTCTTCATCCGCAATCGTCACCTGCTTGGGATTGTCACCATCATCTTCCATTAATAAGAAAAACTTACTGAGACACTTATGACCTCGCATCCACTTGTTATCACAGTTGAAACATAGCCCTTTGTTCAGGCGTTCTTGACGTTCAGCGGGTGAAATCCACTTGATAGCAAGTGGCTGAGCATTATTGTTGGTGGTAGCTTGCGTGGGTGTTGGTAACATGGGTGGCTTACCCACGTCCACATCAGAACTAGCAACTTAAAAACACGTCGTAGGCTGTCTTTGAGTAATAACACTGGTTGCGACATTAGTTGTGTGTACAACGGAGGGAGACCGTTGGTCTTCTAATCGCGCTTCAGTAATGCATGCCAAAGAAAAGGCTTCGCCAAGTGTAGTAGGCCTGGAGACCAGAAGTTCCCGTTGCAGGTTCGGCTTAAGGCCGGATATATAGAATGATATGAGTAAGTTTTCCGAGATATCCGTGACCCGATTCATGAGCTTTTCAAACTCACTCTGATATTGTGCAACCATACCCATTTGCAAAAGCTTGGACAACGTACCCTGAGGATCCTCATATTTAGAAGGACCAAAACGGTTCCTAACACTCTCCAAAAACCCATCCCAACTGTTGATTAATTTGTTACGAGTCATCCACCGAAACCATTCAGCCGCGTCGCCTTCAAGGTTGAAACCCACGACCTTTAATCATTGCTCAGCTGGTGTCATGAGAAGTTCAAAGTATTCATTAATGGCGAAAATCCAACTATCAGGATCAACTCCATTGAATTTAGGAACATCTAACCGCATCGATAGCGGTAGCAATCATTGATCTCCACCAGACCCCGATCCATGACGTCTCAATGCCAATGTTTTGGCTGCTTGCAACTCTTGGTTCAAAGCTGCAATCTGACTTGTGAAAGAGTCGGACTGCTCCTTCAAAAGTAACCGTATTTTTTGCTCATTCATCGTAGCTCAATGAAAGCACCAATTGATACGACCTACTCGTACCGATAGTAGCACTACTTATAGCGAGTGCAGGCTCCTGTAGAAAGAGAAGAGAATAACAGATAATTGACCGTAAAAACTTAATAACTTTCATTCATCTGTAAACATTAAATACTGGTGTGTAGATAATCCCCACAAACTCAAAGACTTATCCCTAAAAGACTCCAATACTTATCCTAAACACAAACACAGAAACTTATCCTAAAAAGACTACTTATCCTAATACGACTCGAACACACACGACACTTATCCTAAACAAATATCCTAAACACAGAATTGTTATCTTGTCGGCTCCTCGTTCCATCCTCTGAACTGCTGGTGCGTAACAATTTTGTCACCTGCCAACACCGAAACACTTGCCTAACAATAATTAAATTTGGCCATTTAATTGGTTAAAATCGGCTCAAGTTCATTATCAATAAAAAAATATCACAAAACACATATCTAAAAAAAAAAAAAAAAAAAAAAAAGGAAATGTAATTTATAAAACTTTATAGGTTAAATGTAACGTACCGTTACATTCAGATTGACCAATACAATTCTAATCATGTACAAAATTTCATAAAATATTTAATCTTAAATTCAGTTTTATAAGCTTATGTACAATAAAATACACAATTTTAAATAAATTTAATAAATATCATCCACATTTTATATCTTTAAACAATATTTATTATTGATGATCTCATCACAACCACCATCACAATTGTTGTTGTTGTTATTGCCACCACTCCACCGGCAAGCTTGCTCTACTTACGTATTTTTCTCATTCATCATGGATTTTTTCCTCTTACAAGGTGTTGGAGTTGTTATTAGTAGTATTTAAATAGAATCATATTCTTTTATTATATAAAAGATTTAAATAAAATCATATTCTTATTTTATACATCAAACAACCAAAACCAAAAAGTATTTATGATCAGAATGAAAAATCATATTCTTATTTTTAATATAACAAGTAGAACCATTTAAGTCACGTTAGATTGTTTGTATTCTATTCGAAAATAATACATTATTAAACATTATGATCTTGATGACTTCGGACCATAGCTAAAAGCTTTAATTGGTTTTAAACCAACAAGTAACCATCTTGATCCCCTATCAAAGGTAAACCAAACCTGATATTTGGCTTGATATTTGGCTATGTTTATTTGGCACTTTGTCATTAATACATTTATGCTAATTTGTATTAGCTTTAAGCCTTTAATACATTTGTCATGATTAGTTATGTATTAGGAGCCTTGAATATTGAACTTTTTGAATTAGATGGCATGGTTACTGCTGGTATAGTTTGACATAGTACCTTTTACGGTAATCATATGATATGGTTACTGCCAAGTGCCATCACATGTTTTCTTTCAGAAACTTATACGGGGGTTTAACACTTTTTTAGGGCCCTAAAACTTCTACTAGGAGCAAAACAATATTCTGATGTGATTGACATATGGTCATTGGGCTGTATTATGGCTGAATTGTTATCTAAGCAACCATTATTTAACGGGAAACAAAATTTGACCAGATTGACGGGGAAAGATGAGCGTATATTTGTAGTCATTGATGAAATATAAACACTTAATAGCAATTGATGAGCCTTATCTTTTCAGATATTAATTTTATATAAACTTTATCTCTTGCACCACATCTTACTAATCATCTATTGCATTGTCACAATTATATTTTTGTGTACAAATGCAAAGTATTAACGGAATTCCTCTAATAGTCAGGTTAACGAAGTTGGATGTGAAAGACGTTCACTTTGTTTCATGAAGAAAAACCTTGCCGCAATAAAAAAAATCTCTACAATGCATTAAAAAATCCCTACATCGATTGAATTATTTGATGATCTTCAAAAGGGTTTTGAAGATTGTTCTGCTTAAGAGTTATACTATTCATGAGGTTATTAATTTTTTTTTTATAATTATTTTGTTGTTGAATTATGTTGATAGATTATGGGAGAATTAAAATTGATTATGGTGTTATGTTTGTTTGTTTTCAGATTGTTATCAGGCACCAAGGTTTTGTTAGGATAGTTTAAATTAATTAATTCTCGATATTCATCTCAAGGTATATGCATGCTTTTTTTATATCTAAATATTTATGTATATATTTATCTGACATTGGGATTGAATGTAGAGGAATATAGCTATTTGATTGCAATGATGATTGCCTATTAGTAAAAATTTCATGTGTAAGAAAGCTTAGGTTTGATTGGTTAGTTGTGACTTGAAACACAACAAAGAGATAATAACCTCCAAAACGCAATACCAAACACCCCTTTAGTGACTTGAAACTTTCCTTTTGATTCTTAGAAGACATGTAAATCTTGGTTTCATGAATATATTCATTTTCTTAACTATCTAAGAAAGTAAAGCTATACATTTGGTGAAGATGATCTAAACAATTAGAAAATTGAAAAATTGTGTGCTCATGACGACTTGCATAGTATAGAGGTAGATAATTTCAAACTACCGTATGCGTATATTAAATGGAAATAGGCATGTTGAGTAATTGGACAAAACAGTTTGGTTAGTTCACAAACAAATCAAAAGAGTTGATTGGTTGAATGAAAATATTTATATTACAGTAAATAAGTAACCCTTAGTTTATGATGTTTAGAATGGGTATTATAATTTATTCCAGAACATCTTTTACCTCCAAACATAAAACAAGTAACCCTTGTCAGTTTAATTAAAATGTGTGCAGAAAATTAAAGAAAGTCAATGTTAAGCCTATAAAGTTCATAGAAGACCTTAGAGATTTGAGATTTGTCAGATTTTATCCTTGCATCAAGTTTACAAAAATGGCAGATTCAGTCCTTGAAGTTTCAACAATTACAAATTTGGTCCTTGTTAATTACTAGTTCTAAATTATGAAATTACTAATACAAAAGCCAAGTCCAAATCACAAATCCAAAAAAAACCAAGTCCAAAGCCAAAAAGCCCACTCCCTTTTGAGCCCAAACCCATGCTCGGTCAACAAAATTTACCCTGGGTCAAACTCACACCAATAAACAATAAAAATTATTATTCCCGACCCCCAAATGTTTTTAACCCAGAAATTCCCAATTCCACATGAACCCTAGTTCCATTAACCCTCCAATTAACCCTTGTCAGTTTAATTAAACATCAATTACCCAATCATTGGGGCTTCTAGAAGAAATCCCACGTGCACAGGAGGTATCAATGAGTGTGATTGAGAGTCACATGGACACTTGGCAAACGGCTATTGGAGCTAACACATCATATTCCCTCATTGGATCCGTTTTCTAGAAGCCTCTGACACCCTTCTGACAAGGAACGTGCATAAATGGACATGTGGCAGCTATTGATTGGTGAAGACACATCACTAACGCTGTGTTCTCGAGTTATTCCCTCATTGGATCCATTTTCTAGAAGCCTCACCCTTCTGACAAGGAACGTGCATAAATGGACATGTGGCAGCTATTGATTGGTGAAGACACATCACTAATTGTGATCCAAGGGTTGTGGAATGATCAAAGAAACACAAATCTCATCTGAGGGCTATTAGAAGATGAGAAGAAGCACATTTTCACCTGGATTGCCAGCATGGCAGAAGTTGTTTCTCTTTCTAGATCATTTTTTCTAGTAGTATAAATAGAGGTGCTCACCTTCTCATTTGGAGTAGTTAGTTTAGCAGCGAAGCTCTGCCATTTTTATTTCAAATTGTATTTAGTTTAGTTCCTTGTATTGTATTTCAATTTAGTTTTATACTCAGTTTACTTTCAGTTTTATATAGCTTAAACATCATCACCTTTCAATTCAGTTTTCATCTTATTCAAAAATTCATAAAAATCAGAAAATAAAAAAAATATGTTTACCTTTTCTTAGTTAAGCTTACAACTAAGCTTGTTTATCTTTTATACAATCCATTTAAGCTTTCTAGCTTATAGTGGATCTGTTTTTAGTCAATATTCACAATCAAGCATTAATAGTCAATAAAAGTCAACAGTAGTGAGAAAATGGTGAATCCTGGGGAATGGTGAATCTAGAGACAGGCAAGCTCAGTGAGCCCCCTCTGTTCAAGCTGAGGGGGATTTGCTTTGGTAAAATTTCTTATTTGAGCTCATATTCATAGCATCTGTTTGATTTTAGTGTAATAATTGTAGTTACTGTTTCATAGATTTATATTGATGAGATTGTAGTTGTAGTTGTAGTTGTATTACTTGAGCTTGTTTGATCATTTGCTCATTAGTTTTGATAATAGTTAAGTTCTAGTTGTTCATTTGTTATATCTGTGGATATGTGATTATGAGTTTGAGTTGAGTATAGTGATAGATTTGAGTTGTTGTTATTCATATTAGAGATTGGAAACTGTTATTGATCATTGATGGTGGAATTTGAAATTGAATTCAGAAATATGAAGTGTTATTTGACAGATATGGGGTGTTTGGATTAGGATTGATCTGAGTTATTTAGAGGATTAGCTGCTTAGATTTCTGCATACTTAGCTTTCAATAGGTCTAATAAGCTCAGTTATTGCATAAAATTAGTAGGAACTTTTGGTTAAAGTCAAAATAAGGTTCAAATCATAGTTAACTGTTAGAATTTGGTTAATCAGTTAGGATAATTGTGGATTTAGTTATAAAATGGTTTAGGTTAGTCTAAAATAGTGTTTATAGAGCTTAATACAACATTATCAATCAGAATAGATTGTTTGAATGTGAATTTGGTCAAAATGCTCATGCACTCAAAGAGTCAACTCTCTCAGGATTGATATCTCAACAGCTTGCTGATCCTAGGTTTAATTAGGTGTGCAGTTGAGAATAATTGATAGGGCTTTTAGGTTTTCTAGTATCTCAGTAGGCTAGTTGAGTTTTTGCCCCAATAAAATTCCATTTTAGAGCTTATTTGGACTGCTTTATCAGACCTGCAAATAAGGTGTCTAGAAACTATTAAGCTGAATTGAAATAAGGACTGCACTAGTGAGTTTGGAGTTGTAATCTGTACATCATTGAGATTTCTGAGCTTATTTGTTGAAGTTGAAGTGAATTACTTGATTACTTGGACTCTGGCTTATTCTGTCACTCATCTGCTTATCCATTTGCTTATTGCACATTGCTTATTGTATCATACTTGAGTTCTCTGAGCTTATCATGATCTGAGTTGAGTTTATTGAGCTTATTTGAGTATAAGTAGCCTTCTGTATCAGTTTTGCAAAGATTGGTCGCAAGTGCTTATTAAGAAGCACTTGTGATAAGCAGTTTTGGTCTCAATAAGCACTTCAACAGCTTATTTTATTTTCTAAATTTTTCTCATAGTTTCTTTTAATATTTTAGAATTTCTGTTAATTTTTCATATTTTTCTGATTAGATTTACTGTTTTTCTCATTTAATTTTAGTTAAAAATCAATTTTTAATTACTTTTTATTAGAGAAAAATCATAAAGGTTCTGAAAAATTCCAAAAATATTTTAGATATTTTTTTTCTATTATTTTAGAATTTTCAAAGTTAATTTTGCATTTTTCACTTTTATTTTTACATTTTCTCTATTTTTAATTACATTTAATATTCTAAAAATAGTTTTTAATTCATAGAAAATAATTAAAAAGTAAAAAAAATATTTTTTCTTTTTCTCAAAATTATTTTAAGTAGTTTAAGATTTTTAGAAATTTATTTCACATTCTTAGGATCATTTTTCAATACAAGTTACGTTTTAATTCGTACGTTACGTTTTTAGAATCGCGTTTGATTTTCCATTTTTAGATTTTAGACCTTTGTGCATTAATTGATTGTACCTTCTGGATATTTAGTGGTATCTTTTCATAATTTGGATTCCATAATCAAAATTTGCACTATTCCACTTTTCACGACACGTTTTCACGAATCGAAATTCACGATTCCATTCACTCCTTCGCTGGGACTACGACCCGGGGAAATACTTTCCTAAGTGTTTCTTTGGAAGAATAATTATACTATAATTGAACAATCAATAGAATTCCTCATCCTTCAGAGGCCCAAGTAAGCATAAGAGTCTAGACAACTGGTACATATATGCATAATCTCATTTCTATTTACTTTGTTTTGTTTTTGTCATTGATGTTTATTTACTCTGCCATAATAAGCTATCAAACAAGCCATAATCATGAGTAACAAAGTGAGTAGTAGCAGAATCTTCAATTGCTAAAACAACAAAAATCATGGCTTTTGGGAAAAAGAAACAAGCTGCCATGTTCTTTATTTTCGTCAAAGCCTATATATAAGAAAACACATAATTAAAGCCAAGAAGAAAAATATTTACACACAGAGTACCCAAAGGAATGTAAATTACATTTTTGTTACGGCAATAAGCTGATAAGCAACTTATATAAAGCTTACTAGAACTCCTAGGGATAGGCTTATACTGTATTGACCAATCAACAGTTCCTATCTCTAAGGGGGCGTTTGGTTGGGGTAAATTGAAGGCAATTGAGGTAATTTGAAATTAAAATTACTCAAATAGTCTTGTTTGGTTCATAATAAAAACATGGGCCCAGTAATTTTAATTGCATTAATAAGGCTAAAAGTGGGCTAATTTAATTTCCTTCCACTTGGGAAGCAATTAAATTTGCTTAGAATTTTAAATGGCATCATTTACATATCTTGAACCAAACGCCCCCTAAGGGTATTTTTTTTGGGTAAAACTCCTACAAATAGGCCTTTACTAGCCAGTTGCTATTCATTTGAATGTTGATGAAACACTCATGTTCCTGGGTGGTAATGGCATCCCTAATATAACTAATAAGTATAAAGATGTAAATTGTGCTCAACTTACACAATCTTATCTTTACTTTGTCAGTTTCTCGATTGTTGGTTAAGACTAAAATAAAATATCTTTTGAGTTGATAGGATCAAAAGGTTAGTTGGCATGCAACACCATTTGAGCAGAGATTAGAAAATTCATTATTGGAAAGAAAAAAAAGCGCATCCCGACGAGGTAAGCCATACTCTATGTGGCCTCTTTTAATTTGTTTGTTCACATTTCTTCTCTACCTAATTTGGCATTATATTCTACAATGGTACTTAGTACACTGAAAGTTATAGAAATACCAAACTGGGCATTTTGCATTCCCATCTCATAAATAATTACCTTACTTAAAATTTAAGGCAGAATTATATATGTTGGTGATGTTGAAAAGGTATACTTTAATATATGAAGTTTCCAAGTGTATAGTAACTACCTTAAAGGAATAAGTGTTGCATTTGCGGGTATGACAAAATAAGTAACCAATATATGCATGCTTTTGGTGGTTACGTACTTGAAGATCGAAGATATCAGCTTCTATACTAGATTGGATCCAAATATTGCTTCAACTGTTTGCACAATTACGTAATGGCTTAACTCCACTTTTTGCACATTAGAACGTTCTCTTTGGTATATGCTAACCTGATCAAGGATATTGTAATTAGGCAACATGTGCATCATATGAAGAAATAAACGTATAGTTTTAGCATTACAATAAAATTAGCCAAAAGGATATTTTCCAAGACTTAAGTCCTTACTTCTTAGCTTTAGTTATCGTGAAGTCCACCTCTATGACAAGTTCAAGGGGCTCGCATGCATGGTTGCGTTATATAGATATAGATAGTCAGAGCTAACAATCAAGTGCTAAAAATCAGAGAAAAAAACATCCCTGCAATTCATCCATTGCTTCAAGCTTTATAATGACTCTTAAAAATGTCGTCAAACCACTTATTTCATACGTTATTACTAAATTGAATAGTTTATCCAACAAACTAAATTCCCTGCTAATTTTGGATTTTGAATAACCATGGTTTTCGACCTTTTGGCCGACTCAAACCATTAATGAAGTGATCAATGTCTTTAAAACTACAAGGCCCATAAACTAGGTAAATCCGTGTTAGCTCACCGGTATCACTATATGTGTGTAGTTACGATCTGATATAGGAGTTCCAAGCTGATTTAGTAGGTTAAAATGGACACCAATTAAATCACTGCATGAAATTCAGTGGGTTCCAATGGGTCAGTCGTATTGGTCATCAGGACATTGCTACATATGCCTATCGTGTCATGTTGGAAGGTTTGATTTTCTCGGAATGTACTCACATATGGTGCTAAAAAGATTCCTCAATGAGTTTCAGGACTAACAGAAGCTAGCTATTATGGTGCAACAAGATGTTTAAAGTTTGAGCAGGTAAAAACTATTAACATGTGTTGTTAACATAAATGATATGCTTTCTAGATAGAACAAAGTTTTTATTTATTTGTAAAAAAAAGATTAGGCACTCTTTTGTAGTTTTTTATTTGGCGTATATTTTTATTAGAAGCTTCCTAGGCCATATGATTGACCTAAAAACTATATATGTACATGTTGTAGCAAAAAGGCATTTACTTTGAAAGTATTGAAGGTTCCCGAAGTCGAACAAAAGATATTACAAAGAAGACAGGCCTTATGTGCAGAATCAGCATACCCGATGCTATCAAGCCGGGAATAAAAACAAAATTAGTTTTTCAAATGAACAAGTCTATTGTTCCACTGCTTCTGAACCTTAGGGCTACGGCTCAAAGCCATCAACAGTTATTAAATTTAACGGTTACTTATGACATAAAGTTTTATAGTTTATTGTTTCTTGGTGGGTTATGATTGGTTGGTAGCTATTGAGATAAATCTTCGGTCAGTTTTCATGATCAACCTATTGTGACTAATGTTGCCCTTGATAATTCCTAAGAGGATCTTAATTATGATCAGGTAATTGTAGTTTCTTTTTTGTTTTTGAAGTCTAATGTTTGTAACATTTCCATAATATTGATCTGTGCTTTTGTATAATGGCTAAAGTTTAGAACTTTAACTAAAACATAAATGCAATACGACTAAGGATCAAATGAGAAGAATCCTTAAAATAAGAAGGATGAGAAATGACTATAACTACACATTAGAGATGCATCAATTTGAATTAAATGCATTCTTAATCTTTTAGATGCATCACAATATATTTTTTAGCAAAAAAGTAGATGCATATACATATATTAGATGTATTTGATCAAGTTAGACGAAACCTATGTATTTTTCGTCTTCTGCGGGTCAAATTTGTTGCTAGTATACTTTGCATCGTTTTCACTTCAAAATCACTTTCGAAACTTATTGTGATGCATCTAAATGAATAAAGACGTATCTAATTCAAGTCGATACATCTTAAATATGAGGTTATAGTTATTTCTCATTGTTCTCATTTTAAGTTTTCTTCTCATTGGATCCTTACCCAATGCAATACTCCTAACATTTGCCTATAATGATGACACAAATTTGTTAAGGTTTTATGAGTCACATGGGTCAAATGGGTCACGTTAAGTCGATGAAAATATAGTTTTTAATAGGTATCAAAATGGGTCACATTGGTCAAATAGGTAACTCTTAATTGCAAGTTGATACTAGGCGATATGTTTTACTCATATGAAATGAGGCATACGCATAGATGACCATACTGTTGTGGTTTTAGATTCCCTTATTCGTATGTAGTTATCTAACTAATATTATGAATGAATTGTTAAGTTACTCCTCCATTATTGATCCGGTTATGGTAATAATGTAGCAACCTCTTCTGTTAAGCATTTATAATGGGCTTGCAAGATAGAGAAACATAAGAAACGGCCCACTTTATACTTACAAAAAAAATCCCGTGCAATGATCAACGACGTGAAACGACGCACCGCTGCAACGTGGCGGCCAGTTGCCCACCTCAAATAAACAAAATACATTATTCAAAAAATTAGAAAATATCCCGCGCGTGCGCTGGCATTATATCTAGTTGTATCTGACATGTTTAACCTTTGATGATGATATATCTAATAGACTATTTAAAATATGTTTCGACAACCACAAAATATAAACACACTATTGAACAAAATGTAAACTGACTAGTAGTTCAGAAAATGTAGTCTAGTTGCGGTGTCTATTCTGTGTTGAAGTCAGGGTATTGCTATAACCTTCACGATGAGGCCTTGCCTTTTCAAGGAAATGTAATCATGGGGTTATGGTTTTGGTGATATAAAGGGTGTTAGTATTGGTTTAGTACTGCTTTGTTTCTGTTTGTTTGTAGCAGTCTTGTATGTCTTGAGACTTTGGGCATGTCCATATATAGTTCTCCTACCTAGGGGTGGCAATTTCTGACCCGACCTGAAACTGACACGAAAATTAACAGGTTCGGGTAGAGCTAAATAGATTGTGGGTCACGTTTGGGTCGACATATCTAACCTGTTTATTAAACAGGTCAGGTTCGGGTTGGGAATAAAATAAACGGGTCGACCCGCCAACCCGTTTAAGTTTTTTTTCTTAATTAAAAATTATTTATATTTAATTATACGGGTTAAATGGGTTAAACGAGTCGACCCACTAACCCGTTTAACCAATTTAACTCTAACTTTTGTATATAAAACGGATTAAATGAGTCAACTCGAAACCCGTTTAACATATTAAACCCATGTAACCTATTTAACCTGTCAACCTAAGTATATATACGGGTTAAATGGGTCAGGTTCGGGTTACGTGTAAACAGGTTAGGGTTGACATAGCTGACCCGATGATTTAAATGGGTCAGGTTCAGGTTGGGGTTTTCTGACCCGCCAACCTGACAACCCGAACCCGCCAACCTGAACCCGACCCGAATTGCCACCCCTACATCCTACCTATTTATTGTATAGCTCTGTTTCTAATATATTGATACACAAACTGATTTAGATTTGTTGATTCTGATTCTTGCAAAGTTTTACGAACGATCAGAATATATATATATATATAGTTTTATACATGCTCATGACCAGCAATCCAACAACCAGATCATCAAAGACATGCCCCGTGGTCGGTAAGATGTATCTACATAATGACTATATTTGAGAAAATCCCGTAATGACTTATTAAACATATAAACTCGGCATAGCATGTATTGTTAGTAATGATAGGAGTCTTTAGTGACAGGTACAACGAAAGAAAATTGCAGAGTTTAATGAGGCAGGGAAACTTGGAGATAACAACCATCGAAAATATAAGATAAAACTAAAGAGCCAATATTTAATATGGTCTTAGCTAAATATATGTTACAACCATGTAAGAAACCATCAAACAGATGTTACTAAAAAGCATATCTTCCACATAATCATGAATTGGATCTATAATGTGAAAGTCGTAAAACAAAGAAAGAAACAAAGAAGAAGCCAAAATTCATACCGCAATCATCCACAATATTAAACTCAGCTACTCAATCAAATTAAGAATATAAGGATCTCCCTTGATTCATTGATAAATCAAATAGGAAGTTATAAGTGAATGCCAAATATTATGTCACAAGTAAAGAGTAGATCATGAATTAACATCATTGATATTGCCATCACCTCCGTCACCATCACCCATGCCATGGGGAGATACAAGGCTCTTCACGAATACGTGCGCATCAAAATTATAATTACAATCCGAAATTGTGGATAAAAAGATATGAGCATTACCATGGAGATGTTCATGGTGGGGACGTTCAATGCTGCCCACCAATACACGAGCACGTGAACCTTCTTCTGAAAGCCATATGCGAAGATGATGATTGAAGAAATCCTTTGGCGGATTGTAATCCATCATTGTTTTGTGTGTATCGTAACCAGGTGGCGGTAACTTTCTTTCCCAAGACTCTTGTACATTGTAGCATCTCATTACCCATATCTCAACATCCTCAATATCCCTATAGTCGTATGCTGGACTAGCAAAGATGCATAGATAGTCTTTCATAGTCCCCAAACCCCAATCTGGTGGACCCAATGTTGGTTGTGGAATTTCTTTAAAGGCCTCTTTGGATAAATCAAAAGAAACAATTACTTTCTCGTCATTTTGATCAAACGAAGTCCAGTGAATCGCCCCATTGCATAGAATACCATTCCCATCCAAATTATCATAGCCTGATTCTACAGCAACTGATCTCCAAACATTTGATTTCAATGTTAATACTTTAAAAACATAGTTGGTCTTAGATTCATTCAGGAACCCTGCTACGACCTTGTAATCATCTATGGATGAATCATACCCAAAACCCGACACGCATGCACACTTATACTCTAGAGGAGGATTTCTTAGTTGTTTCACCTCGCGAGTTGAGGGATTAACGACTAAAAATTCAGTGTGATTAACGACTAAAATTCCAGTAACGTCACAAGAGACGCATACAAGACCACTAGAAGAACCAACAACTTGACATTCATGTCTTCTAAGGTACCAAAGATCTTCATATATCATTCTAGTACAAATGATCCTTGTATCTCCAATTTCATTGTTATCTACTTTCTTTTTAAGATTGTAGTTAAGATGAGATTTAGCAAAACGAGGACTTGATATTAAGGAATTCCATGACTTACATACACTTTTGTATCGGATGAGATCTTTAACTTGCAATCTTATGATATCTCGTTAAGATTGTAGTTAATATGAGATTTAACAAAGCGAGGACCGGAGATTAAGAAATTCCATGACTTACATACACTTTTGCACCGGATATGATCGTTTACTTCCAATCTTAGGAGTATGTCTTCAACAATATCAAGGCCGGGCTCTGTCATTGAATCCTTTGCTCTAAACCAAAACAAAAAAGATATATAAACATATGTACTAATCGTATCTAGGGTTTGGAATTGAATGAATAAAAACAGTCGACATCTCCTTTTATACATTCACATTGTCGGTTAATTCTCTCTTAAGTATAGTAATGATATAAACTATCATATCTTTAAACAATCGTATCTTTAAACTAACAATAACAGAATTTGTAATTTATAACAAAAAATTATAATTTACATAATTAAAATTGAGGTTAGGGTTATTACTTATCACACTCGAAAGCTGCAAAAGGTTATTAATGATGAACCGAAGACCGAGTTTCGGAGGTGTAGCGGTTGCTGCGATGGAGTTCCGGTGGTGTTGTGGTTGTCGCGATGGAATTTGCGGAGGTGTTGTGGTAATGGCGTTGTTACTAAACGAGGGATGTATAAATATATCCCAATCAAAGACAAAGTTACATAAATTACCCTTGGATTATTGCGAGTCTTCATTTTTGGCATATAATTTATAATACAATCTATGAATTAAGTCATACTCAGTCACATTCTTATATATTTTTATACGTGTTTATTGGGTAAGGATTCAGTGAGAAGAGAGCTTAAAATGAGAAGAATGAGAAATAACTATAACCACATATTTGAGATGCATCGTCTTGAATTAGATGCATCTCTATTCATTTAGATGAATCCCACTTAGTTTCGAAAGTGATTTTGAAGTGAAAACGATGCATAGTAGTACTAAAAACAAATTTGGCCCGCAGAGGATGAATAATACATAGGATTCGTCTAACTTGATGAAATACATCTAATACATGTATATGCATCTAATTTTTAGCTAGAAAATATATCATGGTACATCTAAAAGATTAGGGATGCATCTAATTCAAGTCGACGCATTTATAATGTGTATTTATTGATATTTCTCATCCTTCTCACTTTAAGGTTTCTTCTCATTTGATCCTAAGTCCGTGTTTATATAAGTTTTTGTATTACGCTTTTATTTACGTTTTTATATATGAATATATACGTTTTTGTATACGTTTAAAGACATATACAAAAATGTATATATACATATACAAAAACTTATATAAAGACGTATACAAAACATATATAAAAATATGAGTCACTTTATTTTGCACTCTAATTTTGGTGCAACTGCATACCAAGGGACAAATCCCCACCATCCATCTATATTGATTTAATGGTGGGATTAACCTAAGATTAAATAAGGAAACATAAGTCCATATTATTTTTTTTCTTTTTTCTTTTTGTCTTTATTATTATTATTATTATTATTATTATTATTATTATTATTATTATTATTATTATTATTATTATTATTATTATTATTATTATTATTATTCAATTCATGTAGCTTTTTTTTCTTTTTTAGATTCACTTTTTTCTAGTTTAAGTTTTTTTTCGTTTTCATACGTCTTTTAAGATGATTTTCCCTATCACAAAATCAGTGTACTTTAAACCAAAGATGGACCTTTATGGAGGCAGGGGAGGGTCCCGGCCTCCCAAAAATTTGCGGTAACCTAGTGTAAATATTATAGGTTTTAGGGGTAATTTAGTTGAGGTTACAAACAAATTTCTGATTCGGCCCCTCCAAAATAAATTCGCCCCCCCTAAAAAAATGTTCAAGTTCCGCCACTGCTTTAAACTAACAATAACAGAATTTGTAATTTATAACAAAAAATTTATAATTTACATAATTAAAATTGAGGTTAGGGTTATTACTTACCACACTCGAAAGATGCAAAAGTTGAATGATTGATGAATTGTGATTTGTGGATTGATGACAAAAGTAATATTGATCTAGTTCAAGAGTTACCGGCGAAGTCGCGGTGGTTTAGCGGTTGATGCGATAGAATTCCGGTGGTGTTGCTGCGATGGTGTTCCGGTGGTGTTGTGGTAACGAGGGATGTATAAATATCCCAAGTAAAGCCAAACTTACATAAATTACCCTTGGATTATTGCGAGTCTTCATTTTTGGCATATAATTTATAATACAATCTATGAATCTTCCTTTCTGGTATATTTGTGAAATTTCTTTTATCAATACATGCTATGGAGGAAATATAGACATATGTGAAGTCATTCATTAAGTTGTGACATAAAGAGCGACCTTTTTCTTGAAAGTCGTGAGTCAATGACTCATTTAGCCACGTCTATATGGATGTCGTCCAATTAGCGACTTGGTTTGCAATATGTTCTTAAATGTCGCAAAAATAACGACACAATTTGCGACAACGTCATTTGGAAACAAATTGCCACTTACTTTGCAACACAGTTTTACGACATGGATGAAGTTGGAGTCGCTAAAGTGTCGCTAACATGACACCAAATTGCGACTTGAGTAGATACGTGCAAAAACATGTCACTAAAAAGCCTTTTTCTTATAGTGAGAAATCATGGTTATATATTAAAGTAAAATATCAAGTGAACTTTTTAAAAATATAAAGCTACTCAAACTATAGCCAAAGGTCGGTTCTGAGTCTCGTCATGTCCTGAACTTGATCGATTTCATGTACTTTATGTAAACATGATTAATAATCATTCGGACGCTAGCTGCTTTTACAGTTCCATTGTTTTCAAAATTCTGGTTGTCAAAAATTGCACACTTTTTACAAAATTGGATACACTTTTTGTAGACTCGAATTAAATTGGGAAAAATATTTATTAATGTACCATACTTGTCACAAAGTTTTATAGTTTATTGTTTCTTGGTGGGTTATGATTGGTTGGTAGCTATTGAGATAAATCTTTGGTCAGTTTTCATGATCAACCTATTGTGACTAATGTTGCCCTTGATAATTCCTAAGAGGATCTTAATTATGATCAGGTAATTGTAGTTTCTTTTTTGTTTTTGAAGTCTAATGTTTGTAACATTTCCATAATATTGATCTGTGCTTTTGTATAATGGCTAAAGTTTAGAACTTTAACTAAAACATAAATGCAATACGACTAAGGATCAAATGAGAAGAATCCTTAAAATAAGAAGGATGAGAAATGACTATAACTACACATTAGAGATGCATCAATTTGAATTAAATGCATTCTTAATCTTTTAGATGCATCACAATATATTTTTTAGCAAAAAAGTAGATGCATATACATATATTAGATGTATTTGATCAAGTTAGACGAAACCTATGTATTTTTCGTCTTCTGCGGGTCAAATTTGTTGCTAGTATACTTTGCATCGTTTTCACTTCAAAATCACTTTCGAAACTTATTGTGATGCATCTAAATGAATAAAGACGTATCTAATTCAAGTCGATACATCTTAAATATGAGGTTATAGTTATTTCTCATTGTTCTCATTTTAAGTTTTCTTCTCATTGGATCCTTACCCAATGCAATACTCCTAACATTTGCCTATAATGATGACACAAATTTGTTAAGGTTTTATGAGTCACATGGGTCAAATGGGTCACGTTAAGTCGATGAAAATATAGTTTTTTAATAGGTATCAAAATGGGTCACATTGGTCAAATAGGTAACTCTTAATTGCAAGTTGATACTAGGCGATATGTTTTACTCATATGAAATGAGGCATACGCATAGATGACCATACTGTTGTGGTTTTAGATTCCCTTATTCGTATGTAGTTATCTAACTAATATTATGAATGAATTGTTAAGTTACTCCTCCATTATTGATCCGGTTATGGTAATAATGTAGCAACCTCTTCTGTTAAGCATTTATAATGGGCTTGCAAGATAGAGAAACATAAGAAACGACCCACTTTATACTTACAAAAAAAATCCCGTGCAATGATCAACGACGTGAAACGACGCACCGCTGCAACGTGGCGGCCCGTTGCCCACCTCAAAAAAATATTTTCGGAAAAAAAAATCCGGGTTAAATAAATTTCGAGAAAAAATATTTTTGAAAAAAAATTATTTTCGGAAAAAAAAATATTTTCGAAAAAAAATATTTTCGGAAAAAGATATTTTCGAAAAAAAATATCTTTGAAAAAAAATTATTTTCGAAAAAAAATATATATTTTAAAAAAAATTGGAAAAAATGGGGACGGTAGACACAATTTTCTCTAAACAACAGGACCATTTATGTAATTTAGCCAAAGGACATTTGATGCAATTTTAAAAAAATCAAGGGTTAAATGGTAACTACATATTTTTTTTATCTTTATTACGCAAAGAAAGACAAAAATGTCAACTTTAGTGTACTGAAAAGCTATTTTTTTTTTGTTCGCTACACAGAAGTAATATTTGTGACAAGTATGATACATTATTAAATATTTTTCCTAATTAAATTATAAATGAGTTTTCTTAATCAGATACAATTTTTACAATATCGGTACACATTCAATACATCTTAATTCTCATTAAAAACATCACGTACACTTAACATATACACTATCAGACATGCTTAACCTTTGATGATGATATATCTAATAGAATAATAAAATATGTTTCGACAACTACAGATTATAAACACACTAATGAACAAAATGTAAACCTGACTTAGATATATTGATTCTGAATCTTGCAAAGTTTTATGAAGGATCGGAATATATTGTTTTATAGTTTATACATGCCACGTGGCCGAGTAAGATGTATCTACATAACGACTCTATTTGAGAAAATCCCGTAATGACTTATTAGACATATATACTCGGCATAGCATCTATGGTTAGTATTGATAGGAGTCTGCAGTGACAGGTACAAGGAAAGAAAATTGCCGAGTTTAATGAGGCAGGGAAAATTGGAGATCACAACCATCGAAAATATAAGATAAAACTAAGAGCCAATATTTAATATGGTCTTAGCTAAATATATGTTACAACCATGTAAGAAACCATCAAACAGATGTTACTAAAAAGCATATCTTCCACATAATCATGAATTGGATCTATAATGTGAAAGTCGTAAAACAAAGAAAGAAACAAAGAAGAAGCCAAAATTCATACCGCAATCATCCACAATATTAAACTCAGCTACTCGATCAAAGAATATAAGGATCTCCCTTGATTCATTGATAAATCAAATAGTAAGTTATAAGTGAATGCCAAATATTATGTCACAAGTAAAGAGTAGATCATGAATTAACATCATTGATATTGCCATCACCTCCATCACCATCACCCATGCCATGGGGAGATACAAGGCTCTTCACGAATACGTGCTCATCAAAATTATAATTACAATCCGAAATTGTGGATAAAAAGATATGAGCATTACCATGGAGATGTTCATGGTGGGGACGTTCAATGCTGCCCACCAATACAGGAGCACATGAACCTTCTTCTGAAAGCCATATGCGAAGATGACGATTGAAGAAAACCTTTCGCGGATTGTAATCCATTATTGTTTTGTGTGTATCGTAACCAGGTGGCGGTAACTTTCTTTCCCAAGACTCTTGTACATTGTAGCATCTCATTACCCATATCTCAACATCCTCAATATCCCTATAGTCGTATGCTGGACTAGCAAAGATGCATAGATAGTCTTTCATAGTCCCCAAACCCCAATCTGGTGGACCCAATGTTGGTTGTCGGATTTCTTTAAAGGCCTCTTTGGATAAATCAAAAGAAACAATTACTATCTCGTCATTTTGATCAAATGAAGTCCAGTGAATCGCCCCATTGCATAGAATACCTTTCCCATCCAAATTATCATAGCCTGATTCTACAGCAACTGATCTCCAAACATTTGATTTCAATGTTAATACTTTAAAAACATAGTTGGTCTTAGATTCATTCAGGAACCCTGCTACGACCTTGTAATCATCTATGGATGAATCATACCCAAAACCCGACACGCATGCACACTTATACTCTAGAGGAGGATTTCTTAGTTCTTTCACCTAACGAGTTGAGGGATTAACGACTAAAAATTCAGTGTGATTAACGACTAAAATTCCAGTAACGTCACAAGAGATGCATACAAGACCATTAGAAGAACCAACAACTTGACATTCATGACTTCTAAGGTACCAACGATCTTCATCTATCATTCTAGCAGAAATGATCCTTGTTTCTCCAATTTCATTGTTATCTACTTTCTTTTTAAGATTGTAGTTAAGATGAGATTTAATAAAACGAGGACTTGATATTAAGGAATTCCATGACTTACATACACATTTGTCTTTATTATTATTATTATTATTATTATTATTATTATTATTATTATTATTATTATTATTCAATTCATGTAGCTTTTTTTTCTTTTTTAGATTCACTTTTTTCTAGTTTAAGTTTTTTTTTCGTTTTCATACGTCTTTTAAGATGATTTTCCCTATCACAAAATCAGTGTACTTTAAACCAAAGATGGACCTTTATGGAGGCAGGGGAGGGTCCCTGCCTCCCAAAAATTTGCGGTAACCTAGTGTAAATATTATAGGTTTTAGGGGTAATTTAATTGAGATTACAAACAAATTTCTGATTCGGCCCCTCCAAAATAAATTCGGCCCCCCTAAAAAAATGTTCAAGTTCCGCCACTGCTTTAAACTAACAATAACAGAATTTGTAATTTATAACAAAAAAATTTATAATTTACATAATTAAAATTGAGGTTAGGGTTATTACTTACCACACTCGAAAGATGCAAAAGTTGAATGATTGATGAATTGTGATTTGTGGATTGATGACAAAAGTAATATTGATCTAGTTCAAGAGTTACCGGCGAAGTCGCGGTGGTTTAGCGGTTGATGCGATAGAATTTCGGTGGTGTTGCTGCGATGGTGTTCCGGTGGTGTTGTGGTAACGAGGGATGTATAAATATCCCAAGTAAAGCCAAACTTACATAAATTACCCTTGGATTATTGCGAGTCTTCATTTTTGGCATATAATTTATAATATAATCTATGAATCAAGTCATACTCAGTCACATTCTTATATATTTTTATACGTGTTTATATAAGTTTTTGTATTACGCTTTTATTTACGTTTTTATATATGAATATATACATTTTTATATACGTTTAAAGACATATACAAAAATGTATATATACATATACAAAAACTTATATAAAGACGTATACAAAACATATATAAAAATATGAGTCACTTTATTTTGCACTCTAATTTTGGTGCAACTGCATACCAAGGGACAAATCCCCACCATCCATCTATATTGATTTAATGGTGGGATTAACCTAAGATTAAATAAGGAAACATAAGTCCATATTATTTTTTTCCTTTTTTCTTTTTGTCTTTATTATTATTATTATTATTATTATTATTATTATTATTATTATTATTATTAATATTATTATTATTATTATTATTATTCAATTCATGTAGCTTTTTTTTCTTTTTTAGATTCACTTTTTTCTAGTTTAAGTTTTTTTTTTCGTTTTCATACGTCTTTTAAGATGATTTTCCCTATCACAAAATCAGTGTACTTTAAACCAAAGATGGACCTTTATGGAGGCAGGGGAGGGTCCCGGCCTCCCAAAAATTTGCGGTAACCTAGTGTAAATATTATAGGTTTTAGGGGTAATTTAATTGGTTACAAACAAATTTCTGATTCGGCCCCTCCAAAATAAATTCGGCCCCCCTAAAAAAATGTTCAAGTTCCGCCACTGCTTTAAACTAACAATAACAGAATTTGTAATTTATAACAAAAAATTTATAATTTACATAATTAAAATTGAGGTTAGGGTTATTACTTACCACACTCGAAAGATGCAAAAGTTGAATGATTGATGAATTGTGATTTGTGGATTGATGACAAAAGTAATATTGATCTAGTTCAAGAGTTACCGGCGAAGTCGCGGTGGTTTAGCGGTTGATGCGATAGAATTTCGGTGGTGTTGCTGCGATGGTGTTCCGGTGGTGTTGTGGTAACGAGGGATGTATAGATATCCCAAGTAAAGCCAAACTTACATAAATTACCCTTGGATTATTGCGAGTCTTCATTTTTGGCATATAATTTATAATACAATCTATGAATCTTCCTTTCTGGTATATTTGTGAAATTTCTTTCATCAATACATGCTATGGAGGAAATATAGACATATGTGAAGTCATTCATTAAGTTGTGACATAAAGAGCGACCTTTTTCTTGAAAGTCGTGAGTCAATGACTCATTTAGCCACGTCTATACGGATGTCGTCCAATTAGCGACTTGGTTTGCAATATGTTCTTAAATGTCGCAAAAATAACGACACAATTTGCGACAACGTCATTTGGAAACAAATTGCCACTTACTTTGCAACACAGTTTTACGACATGGATGAAGTTGGAGTCGCTAAAGTGTCGCTAACATGACACCAAATTGCGACTTGAGTGGATACGTGCAAAAACATGTCGCTAAAAAGCCTTTTTCTTATAGTGAGAAATCATGGTTATATATTAAAGTAAAATATCAAGTGAACTTTTTAAAAATATAAAGCTACTCAAACTATAGCCAAAGGTCGGTTCTGAGTCTCGTCATGTCCTGAACTTGATCGATTTCATGTACTTTATGTAAACATGATTAATAATCATTCGGACGCTAGCTGCTTTTACAGTTCCATTGTTTTCAAAATTCTGGTTGTCAAAAATTGCACACTTTTTACAATATTGGATACACTTTTTGTAGACTCGAATTAAATAGGGAAAAATATTTATTAATGTATCATACTTGTCACAAATGTTACTTCCGTGTAGCGAACAAAAAAAATAGCTTTTCAGTACACTAAAGTTGACATTTTTGTCTTTCTTTGTGTATTATGACTATTTTACCCTTTCAAATTACCTAAATGGTCCCTGTGTGTTTGCGAAAATTGCATCCATCGTCCTTAGGCTAAATTACATAAATGGTCCCTGTCGTTTGGAGAAAATTGCGTCCACCGTCCCTTTTTTTTCGAAATTCCTTTTTCAAAAAAATTATTTCGGAAAAATAAATATTTTCAAAAAAAATATTTTCGAAAAAAAATATTAAAAAAAAATCGGGTTAAAAAAATTTGAAAAAAAATATTTTTGAAAAAAAAATATTTTCGAAAAAAAAATTGAAAAAAAAAATATTTTCGGAAAAAGATATTTTCGAAAAAAAAATTCCGGGTTAAAAAAATTTCGAGAAAAAATATTTTTGAAAAAAAATTATTTTCGGAAAAAAAAATATTTTTGAAAAAAAATATTTTCGGAAAAAGATATTTTCGAAAAAAAATATCTTTGAAAAAAAATTATTTTCGAAAAAAAATATATATTTTTAAAAAAATTGGAAAAAATGGGGACGGTAGACGCAATTTTCTCTAAACAACAGGGACCATTTATGTAATTTAACCAAAGGCATTGGATGCAATTTTAAAAAAATCAAGGGTTAAATGGTAACTACATATTTTTTTATCTTTATTACACAAAGAAAGACAAAAATGTCAACTTTAGTGTACTGAAAAGCTATTTTTTTTGTTCGCTACACAGAAGTAATATTTGTGACAAGTATGATACATTAATAAATATTTTTCCCAATTAAATTATAAATGAGTTTTCTTAATCAGATACACTTTTTACAATATCGGTACACATTCAATACATCTTAATTCTCATTAAAAACATCACGTACACTTAACATATACACTATCAGACATGCTTAACCTTTGATGATGATATATCTAATAGAGTAATAAAATATGTTTCGACAACTACAGATTATAAACACACTAATGAACAAAATTTAAACCTGACTTAGATATATTGATTCTGAATCTTGCAAAGTTTTATGAAGGATCGGAATATATTGTTTTATAGTTTATACATGCCACGTGGCCGAGTAAGATGTATCTACATAACGACTCTATTTGAGAAAATCCCATAATGACTTATTAGACATATATACTCGGCATAGCATCGATGGTTAGTATTGATAGGAGTCTGCAGTGACAGGTACCAGGAAAGAAAATTGCAGAGTTTAATGAGGCAGGTAAAATTGGTGATCACCACCATCGAAAATATAAGATGAAACTAGAGAGCCAATATTTAATATGGTCTTAGCTAAAGATATGATACAACCATGTAAGAAACCATCAAACATATGCTACTAAAAAACATATCTTCCACACAATCATGAATTGGATCTATAATGTGAAAGTCGTAAAACAAAGAAAGAAACAAAGAAGAAGCCAAAATTCATGCCACAATCATCCACAACATTAAACTCAGCTACTCGAATAAAGAATCTAAGGATCTCCCTTGATTCACTGATAAATCAAATAGGAAGTTATAAGTGAATGCCAAATATTATATCCCAAGTAAAGAGTTGATAATGAAATAATATCATTCATATTGTCGGCCATCACCATCACCCATGCCATGGGGAGATACAAGGCTCTTCACGAATACATGCTCATCATAATTATAATTACATTCCGGAATTGTGGATAACTGGATATGAGCATTACAATGGAGATGTTCATGGTGGGGACATTCAATGCTTCCCACCAATACAGGAGCACATGAAACTTCTTCTAACAGCCATATGTGAACATGATCAGACAAATTTCTGCGGGGAATGTAATCCATCGTTATTTTGTTCGCGTCATAACCAGGTGGCGGTAACTTTCGTTCCCAAGACTCCTGTGCATTATAGTTTCTCCTTACGCATATATCATTTTCCTTATTTTCTGGTCGAGGAAAGATGCATAGACGGTCTTTCATAGTCCCCAAAGTCCACGAGTCATATTGATCATCCACTTTTGGTAAGGGGATTTCTTTAAAAACCTCTTCCGATAAGTCAAAAGAAACAATTACTTTCTCGTCATTTTGATCAAACGAAGTCCAGTGAATCGCCCCATTGCATAGAATACCTTTCCCATCCAAATTATCATAGCCTGATTCTACAGCAACTGATCTCCAAACGTTTGATTTCAATGTTAATACTTTAAAAACACAGTTTGTCTTAGATTCATTCAGGGATCCTGCTACGACCTTATAATCATCTATGGATGAATCATACCCAAAACCCGACACACATGCACACTTATACTCTAGAGGAAACCCAAAACGTGACACACATGCACACTTATACTCTAGAGGAGGATTTCTTAGTTCTTTCACCTCGCGAGTTGAGGGATTAATGACTAAAAATTCAGTAACGTTACGAGAGATGCATACAAGACCATTAGAAGAACCAACAACTTGATATTCACCATCTCTCGAAGCAATGATCCTTTTATCTCCAATTTCATTATTATCTACTTTCTTTTCGACAGTGTAGTTAAGATGAGATTTAATAAAACGAGGACTTGATATTAAGAAATTCCATGACTTACATACACTTTTGTATCGGATGACATCTTTAACTTGCAATCTTAGGAGTATCTCGTTAAGATTGTAGTTAATATGAGATTTAACAAAGCGAGGACTCATGATTAAGGAATTCCATGACTTACATACACTTTTGCATCGGATATGATCGTTAACTTCCAATCTTAGGAGTATGTCTTCAACAATATCAAGGCTGGGCTCTGTCATTGAATCCTTTGCTGTAAACCAAAACGAAAAAATAAATAAATAAAAATACTAATCGTAGTTAGGTTTGGAATTGAATGAATAAAAACAGTCGACATCTCCTTTTATACATTCGCATTGTCGGTTACTTACGATATAAATAAACGGGCCTTTTTTGCACAAAGCTACTAGACAAAGCACAACTGGACAAGAATATTCGTTATTGTTAACCATTAATAAAGTATCACAAAGGCACAATTGCACAAAGCTACTGAAGTAGACAAATGCACAATGTTTAGTGTTTTCATTACTTAAAGTAAGTATTAAAGATTTAAAGTATCACAAAATTGTTCAAAGCTACTAGCCTACTAGACAAGGACAAGATGATTTTCCCTATCAAGCTATCACAAAATCAGTGTACTTTAAACTAATAGGGTAATACAATTATACAAACTAAGAGCATCTGCAGCGGATGGTTTTAGTAAAAGCTTTTTACTATTAGAAAAAAATCTTTCAAAGACTTTTTTCCATTGCAAACTTGGGTTTTTCCAATAGCTTTTTAGTATGACTTGGTATCCTTCAAGCGGTTGAAGCATTTCTAGAGCAATAGCTTTTTGAAGCATTAATTAGAATCACTGTTTGGTATTATAAAAATAATAAAATTAAATGAGGAAAAGCTTTTCAATGTTTAACCACTGCAGATGCTCTAACAATAACAGAATTTGTAATTTATAAGAAAAAATTATAGTTTACATAATAAAAATTGAGGTTAGGGTTATTACTTACCACACTCGAAAGATGCAAAAGTTGATTAATGAGGAAAATTTTTGGGGAAAGAATTGAAGGTGTTCAATTTAGAAGATTGATGAACCGAAGATTTGATGAATTGTGATTTATGGATTGATGTGCTCGACTGTTCCAATTCCAAAGATGACAAAAGTAAGTGTGCGTTTGGTTTGTAAAGTGGGATTGAAATTGGATTCGGATTTAAGAAAGATTTGAAAGAAATAAAAGAGAGAGAAAATATAAATTATATATATGTTTGATAAGTTTTATTATTTTTGTTTGAAATAAAAAAAGTAAAAAGTAAGAAAAGTAAAAATAATATGTTGCTTAAAAAATTCATCAAATAAAAAATAAAATTTGATTGGTTGGATTCAAAGAAACCTACCAAAATAGGTTGGTTTCAAAATTTGAATCCAAATGCCATAGTAGTGGAATCAAAATTATACCAAACAAAGGATTCAAAAATTCTTTGACTCAAGACCCCCGATACCCTTATACCAAACAGACCCTAATATTGATCTACGAAGTAGTCATTGTTTTAGAATTATGGGCTAAGTCTGGGTGGGGGGGGGGGGGGGGGGGGGCAAGCTAATTTTTTGGTGGAGGGCAAGTCTAATAATGAAAAAAAAAAATACATTGAAATTTGTTGACTTTTGGCTAACTATAGAAGGCAATTGACCCCATCTTTTTTAGTATATAATAAAACAAACCTCTAGTTAAACTTTCGTATTTTAAGAAAAAATTATTTTCTTAATAAGTAATATGTTAATTAATTATTATTTTTAATTTATAATTTTATAAATTCGTTTTATTGATATACTACACAATTAGAAGATAAATATAAAAAGGATATATACAAAAAATATATATAAGATGCAACTAACAATATGATTAAAGTTTTTAAATGATTATTTTTAATAATAAAAAACTATAATTAGAAATCATAAATCAAACAAAACAAAGATTAAATTATTTAGTTTTTAATAAACAAAAATATGTCATTTAAAAATATTTAAAAAAAAAACCCGCGCGTGCGCAGACATTATAACTAGTACTAACAATGCACATTCGTCCCTGATGTGGCCTGCATTATGGCCGTTTTTTCTTTGTGATAAGGCTACATATTGACGTAATGCTTATGCATGCATGCCTTCAGAATTCTTAAGTGTTGATTAACAACATATGATAAAAACTAAAGCAATACTCAAATACCAAATGGATTGTGTCCCAATGGAGTGGCCGATCGAACTTTAACATTTAAAGTGAAATGTCAAGGAAACTATTCGGTAGTTACGAAGACTTTGAAGTCAATATGTAAGATGGGGTAAAACATGCAAATTAAGAGAAGGTGGTTCTACCGTTAAGAAGGGGTAATTAGACAAATCAATACGTAAAAGGGGGTAAACTATAATGACTCAAACTTTTTCCCTTGTTTTAATAGTAACTTGTGTTGTGTTAAAAGCTCTCATACCAAATAATTGTAAGTTTAAATTCTGCTTAAAAGATGTGAGATAGATTTATAATGTATAAGTTATAAGATAATTAGTTGGCGTTAAATAAAAGCCATACTCAAATATAACACTTGCATACTACATAACGATTAAAAAAACTCATCTAAAAATGTAAGTCGAGTTTACGTTCAATGTTACCTAACCGCAATGTCAAAAACATTGGAACCCATAAGGAGCAAGCGTTTTGACTCCCTTCCATAAAGTAAAAGAAATCGTTCCAGTTCAGAAAAAGACGAGACTTAGAACCCAAATCTACTTCGTTAGAGTTCGATTCAAAAAGAAAAAAGAAAAAAAAATTGCGTTTGCCGGGAGTCGAACCCGGGTCTATTGCTTGGAAGGCAATTATCCTAACCGTTGGACTACAAACGCTGTGATAACTTAATAACACAGTATTATAGTTTCTAATACTTGCATGAAGTCTACTTTACCTCAACGAGTTTAGATCTTATAAATATTGACTCAACTAATTTGTTTAGCTTATTAACAACCGAAACATACAATGCATCATAGAACTCAGACATAAAACACATCTAGCAAAATCTTTAAGTCCATTGCATAACCAAAAAATACAAATAAAATTTGTTTCACAGATCTAAGGACGAGCATTTCGACCCGAATCCTGGAACCGTACCGGTACCGTATCGAAACGGTATCGTTCCCGATATACGGTACGGTACCGGGACTAAGAAATAAGGTGTAAAAAAATCGGGACCACTAATTCGGTACGGGACTGGTACCAAATCGAGAAACACCCGAATAAAAACGGGAAAACCCCGATTTTCTGGTACCGGTACCGGTATCCGAATCACATTCGGTACGGTAACGGTACCACTATTTATGCTCGGGAAAAAATCAGTACTACTAATTCGGTACGGGACCGGTACCGTGCTCATCCCTACACAGAACTCAACTTTCAAGAGCATGAGGAGCCTAACCACGAGCTCACTGAAAGTCTGCCAAGTCACCCCGACTCCACTACATTTGCTTTTAGTGGACGTTTATTTTAGCTTATTTATAGGCTAATGAGCTTATGTGTTTTCGCCTTAATTTTTTCTAGCTTATTTTGCGACTTGTGAAAAATATAAGTTTATTATGTCACTAATAATAAACCGAAAACAGCCAAGCTAATAACCTCATAAATAAGCATAAACAAACACCAAATAATAGTTTTTTGCGTGGTATATGAATTCCGTGTCCATAAAAGTTACTCGTTTTCTAACATCCCTCATATCTGGTTTTGTACTCTCTCCATCCTAAAATAAATGCTCATGCTTCTATTTTGAAATGTCTTAAATAAATATCTACTTTGTGTTTCAAGTTTTCAACTAATCAAATATGTGTTTAGTTGGTAAGATAATATTTAATTGGTGGATTGACTCGTGTATTTTATGAGGATGTTTGTCAGCTTATTAGTTTATTTTATTATAGCTTATATTTCATACGCTTAAATATCTTAGCTTATTTTAATATTTATGAGCTTATTATATCATAATAAATTTAGAGTTAACTACATTTTTGGTCCTCGTGGTTTACCGGGTATAACACTTTTGGTCCAAAATGAAATTTTGTAACGGATCTTGTCCAATATCCGACGACCCGTAACACTTTTGGTCCAAATTTAATAACATCGTTTGTTTGACCGAGTTTGACTGTTAGATATGAGGGCAATTGTGTCATTTTGTTTATTCTATGAAAAAAAATGTTATGGGATTACCCACCCTCCACTAACAAAAACACATTCACCCAACACATAAACACATTCACCCCCTCTCTCTCTCTCTTGTTCTTCCTCCTTCCCAGATTCACATACTCCCACATCCGGCCAAAAATTACCGGCCACCACCCCCACCTCCGGCGACATACCAAAACTTGACATACCACTGGCCACCATACTACTCTTCATCTTCTCCCTTTTTTCTACTCTAAACATAACATCACCATCAATATCCTCAACCCCGTGCCACCACCGCACCTCCACCACACTCTTTATCAAAACCATCATAAACACAACATCGAGAACAAAAGAGTGTCAATTGTTTTCGAAAAGAAAGAAGCACAAGAAAGGGTGATTCAAGTTTTATTCGTAACACAAAACATATTAAGATTTGTGTTCGTCAATCAAGAAAATAAAAAAGGTGAGATCCGTTTTTTTTTTTTTTTTTTTTTTTTTTTTTCGAGTTCGAATCTTTGTTGTTGTGGATATGGAGGTAGGTTTGAGGGTTGTTGTAGTTAGTTGTTGTGGTGGTTTCGTGTTGGGATGGCGGTGGTGAGGATTTGGTGATGGTTGTGGTAAGGATTTGGTAGTGGTTGTGGTGAGGATTGCGGTGGTGAGGATTTGGTGATGGTTGTGTTTACCGATTTGGTGATGGTTGGGGTTGAGGATTGCGGTGGTGAGGATTTTGTGGTGATGGTTGTGTTTACATATATTTGTTAGAGCGGGATTTATTCATTTAGTGGTTTTTGGTCGCCGGAATCTCGCCGGATTCTGGGTTTTTGGTTGCCGGAATCTCTGTCCGGATTCTGGATTCTGGGTTTGATTTATTCATTTAGTGGTTAGAGTGTTATTGTTTTTAAATAATAATAATAATAGAATTAAGTAAATAATAATAATAATAATAATAATAATAATAATAATAATAATAATAATAATAATAATAATAATAATAATAATAATAATAATAATAATAAATAAATAGAGGAAAGGGCATTTTAGTCATTGTACATCAACATTTGAGGGTATTTTAGTCATTTCGCATGTTTTTAACTAGTCAAACTAGCGGTCAACAAAAATTGGACCAAAAGTGTTACGGGTCAGCGGATATTGGACAAGATCCGTTACAAAATTTCATTTTGGACCAAAAGTGTTATACCCGGTAAACCACGAGGACCAAAAATGTAGTTAACTCATAAATTTATATAAACTCACGAATCCTAAACTAAGCCAGTGAATTTAGGCTTATGAAATATAAGTCGACTTATGGCTTATGGCTTATCATGACTAATCTAAGGGGGTGTTTTTTGGGCTTATATAGCCGGCTTATGGCTTATTTAGTTTTAGGCTTAGATTTCGCAAGCACACTTTTTTGTGGTTTATTTAGAAACTTTTCTACTTATATAAGTTTATTATGATATATACTCCCTCCATCCCAAATTTTATTGTTCACTATTGAATTTTTTAGTCTTTTTTATTCAACTTTAACCTTAAATATTTTTTTGATTGTTATATAATATTTGATGCAAACTATATAAATTGATTGAGTTTTAAGTGTACTTTTCAATAGTATAATTTTTTTATCAAGTATTATATAATAAAAAATATATATTTATGGTTAAAGTTGAACCAGCTTGATTTTGAAAATTCAAACTGGACAATAATTTTGAGACGGTGGAAGTAATAAGGTTATACAAAGTTTCAAAATAAGGAAAAAAAAAAACAATTATAGTAATAAAAAAGAAAAAAAATAGTGAACTTATGTAACATAAGCCTAAAACCAAGGTAATAAATATCGCGAGACGTGGCCTGGCGGCATGGCCAAAAACCTCATGCTTTAATTGTCAAAAGGAAGCTTTTATGTTTATAAAACGTGCATAAGACCGCATAAAATATGAAAGTATTTATATATTTACACGTCAAATAATTTGCAACACACTCCCCCCTAAATATATCAATCATTTCCGATACCACCACTCCCTCAAGATATATGAACCTAAAACTTATTCCCAAACACCCTTGTATCTATTAATTACTCCATTCAAAAACCAAAAACCAAACACCTTGATAGATAGATAGCGTTATTTCATTTCATACTACCATGGAGATGAGCTGCCACTCTATCTCTATCATGAGACGACTCACCGCCGCCGCCACCGTATTCCGTCGCACAACCACCGCGCCGCTCCGCCGGTCATTTTCAGTTCGTTCACAAACGCCACGTCATCAATGCTCTTCATTATCTTCTTCTTCTTCTTCTTCAGGTTAATTAATTATATATAACATTTTATTTATTTATTTATTTATTAATTAGTTTATTTAAAGTTATATATTTATTGTAAATATATAGGAGTTGATGCGAATAATAATGAGTCTCGGAAGATTTTGTTGAAAGGAATGCGATACGGCGAATTCGAAGTATGTAAGCTATAGTTGTTTGTTTTATAAAAGCGTTTGTTAGTATAGTTGTAGCTGTAATTATAAAGTGTAAAATGACAGCTTTATTTTATTAGTGTTTATAATAGGAGTGTTTTAAAAAAATCTATATATAAGCTGTGGCGGAACCATGAAAATAAGATGTGGGGTGCAAAAGAATTTTTATTTGACAATAGCAACAAAATGCGTAAGAAAAAAGTAGGATCGAGATGATAAATCGAGTATTGTTAGTTGGAGATGAATGATTTATAAGGTTTCAACACATTTTAGTATTTAGGTGGAGGGCAATTTGAATTTTCGTTGAAAAAATAAATAAATAAAAAATAAAAAAAAAACCCCTACTAAAATCTTATCTTTTTCGGCTAGCCATGGGGGGCGCCGCCACCCCAAACCCACTATATAGGTCAGCCCTGTATATAAGTGTTTTGTACAAAAAAAAGGTATCCAATTCTTAGTATTCAGTTTCTTATAATTTTGTACAAAATATTTCGAAAGTTAATATAATTCACCTTTGCACCAAAAAAAAAAAAAAAAGGGTATCCAACGGCCAAGGATAAGGAGATTACTTCTAGAGAAAGACCTCTAACACTAGTGATATAATGTTTATTTAACTTTTAGCCTTGTGTATTAAACTATATGGCAGTTTCTAATTAAGGTACCGTATTATCAAAATGATCAAAAAAAAAAAAAAAAAAAAAACAAATGTATTTAACTTTCATTTTTTGTCCGATAAGGGTTACTTTTGCAAAATTATTCAATAACATGTTGACACGTGTCGTGTCAACAAGATAACGTCTAAAATGTAAACTTACCCGTATTGCACAAAAAATATCACTAGTGTCGGTGGTCTTTATGGAAGTAGTCTCCTTATCCCTTGCCCTTGTGTTAAGGTATGGCTGGCTATACCCTACCTCTCCTGTACCCTGCTCCGGTGAGATTGGGTATTGTTAGTCCAAAAAGCTTGTGACCAGATATGTTTGTTTTGAAGTTAGATTTTTTAAGTAGTTTCAAATTACTCTTCAAAGTAACTTAGAAAAAAAGAGGGTGTTCGGGATTGTGTATTTTTAGTGCTGATTGGCTTATGGCAAAAATTCTAAAAGAAAGAAGTACAAGCCAAAATTATGCATTCGCAAAGAGGTTGGATAAGCAATCCTGAATACCTTTGAAACGACTTATTTGTATCAAAAAGCAATATGACGATAAGCACTTCTAATTAGCAATCCAAAACCGCAATTGGATATAAGTCATGGCAAATGAATTACATTGATACTTTGTAGTTGCTAAGTTGATATCTCGATTTAGTTGCAGATTGTCACAGATATTGCACGATCCGGCAATCGTAATAATGATGGTGTATTTAAATGTACATACGATAATTATATCGAAAATAGTTTAGAATCAGCATCAATAAGCAGTTAGTTTTTTATCCTGTGGATCAAAAGGCTCAAAATGTGGAGGCAGGGTAGTAATGAATACTAGAAACAGTGTTGGTGTTAGAATTATTGTGAAACCTGTGATAATTTAGTTTTCATAAGCTAGTTTGACTTTGTAGATATCTACATTTTTTAGTTTCAGATGCAATAATCCGTCAATCTCATGTTGTCATGAAAGTTGTGATGTTTGTTTTCGCATGTAGGTTTAGGTAAGTGTTCGGTTTTCAGTAAAGTATCTAAAATAGCCCTGTGTCAATATGAAGTCATGGAATATTTGAAATTCTGAATCCAAATAAATGGCATAAACTGATGTTTTTAACCTGATAATGATAAAGTAGGTATTGTATCACTCATATATGGCCCTTAAAATTTCAACAGAATTGGGTCACTTCCCAAGGATACAGACCTTCTCAAGCTTTGATGGTATGGAAGCTGCTTTACGGAAACAATTCAAAGAGTATATGGGCACATTCATGTGAAGAATTGGAAGGTTCGGCTTATTCTCAAGAACTTATATTCCAACTTCAGTACTGCTGTACGTTTTTAAACTAACAAAAGTTTATTATGAAAAAACTTATAGGTTTAAACAAAGATCTTACAATGATGTTGACTAAATTTGCTAAACTAAAGGCACTGCAAGTGAAAGATATCATTACAGCTACTGATGGCACTAGGAAGGTAAACATAATCATTCTAGAATATCTCTGTACTTGGTCGATGTATGTGACTGTTTGGATTTGTGTTTTAAAAGTTGAGGATCTTCTCATTAATGATAAAATCTCAGGAGGCTGCAGATTTTGTTTAGATTGGATGATGGATTGGTAATAGAGACGGTCATAATACCTAATGGTGATAGGGGGAGAAACACGGTGTGCGTTTCAAGTCAAGTGGGCTGTGCAATGAACTGCCAATTTTGCTTCACCGGCAGGCAAGCTTTCCTTCTCATCATGTCTTTATTTATAATGTTTCTGTAGGAAACGTTCCACTTACACTTTCCAAAGAGGTTGTAACATGATTTGTTATTGTGTTTGTCTTATAAGCCCTTAGTACTCGACTACTAATAACTTCTCGTCATGATTTTAGTTGTTTGGAGTTGAAATAACTCACTTTAATTTCTTTGTTTAGTGTTATGTGGTAAAAATAGAACCAATAAGAGATTAAGTATGTTAAATAGTGAGTCTGCTTTGATCTAACTTATATCTGAAAATGGTTACAAAGGACTGTTAAGATCGTTAGGATCAACATTTTCCGTCCAATTCAGTTTTTCACTGAATGTTCCCTGTATAGATGATGTCAGTCTTTAAGGACCAGTTTCATCAAATTTTACGGTAAGTAGCCATTTTCTTGAAAATCGAATCTTTGTTTTTCAGAATGGGCTTGAAGAGAAATCTAACTTCGGCTGAAATAGTAGAACAAGCGGTCTTTGCAAGACGTCTATTTACGAGTGAAGTTGGTCCTATCAGAAATGTTGTTTTTATGGTACGTATGCATTATGTATGAGGTAATTCTGATATTAGTAAATTGGAATGATACGTAAGAAAACTCGGTCATACTCAGTCTAGTTATGACTGCACTGAATTTGTTGCCTTTTTGCTAAATAAGTTTTGGCAGGTCAAAACTAAAGTAGTTTGTTTGACATTCAAAGTCAAAGTAGTGATATTGACTAGTTTATGTTTTACATGTAGGGAATGGGTGAACCACTTCAGAACGTGGATAATGTGATAAAAGCTGCAGATATACTGGTTGATGAGCAAGGTCTTCATTTCAGCCCGAACAAGGTTACCATTTCAACCAGTGGGCTTGTACCCCAGTTAAAGCGCTTTCTTCGCGAGTCTAAATGTGCATTAGCCGTTAGTCTGAATGCTACAACTGATGAAGTAATGTTCTTGATCCATTTAGTTACTAAACGTTTGAATTCCTTAGATGGCATTTTCGACCCGTGTACTTATAAATGGGCCACTATTAGTTGTGTTTTTTCTTACCGTCTGCAATTATCTCATAGGTTAGGAACTGGATCATGCCCATCAATCGGAAGTACAATTTGAAGATACTTCTTGAGACCCTTCGTGAAGAACTGCGCTCAAAACATAAATATAGTGTCTTATTTGAGTATGTGTTGCTTGCTGGAGTCAATGACAGGTTAGAACAACCAACTTTATAGAATACTTGCTGTTATTTTGATTACAGAAACAGTTTTGTTACCATCTTTTTATTTTAAACTTATATCGCATATATACATATAAACACGCAACGAGTATTTCTAGGGTTATATTTGTAATTTGGCGTATGCCCTGGTTTCCTTATATATTGCTTTGGTCTTCTATTTTGCAGCATTGATGACGCAAAGAGAATTATTGATCTTGTTAAGGGCATTCCCTGCAAGATAAACCTCATAACCTTCAATCCACACAGTGGGTCCAACTTCCAACCGACGACAAATGAGAAGATGGTTGAGTTCAGAAACACATTGGCTGAAGGTGGTTGTGTTGTGCTCATAAGACCGAGTAGAGGAGATGATGAAATGGCTGCTTGTGGTCAACTCGGGAACCCAGGTGAGTTCCAAGCTCCTTTGTTCAAAGTGCCACCAAGGTTTCAAGCATCGTTAGAGAGGTCTATATGACCATTTTAAGGTGTACCTGTTACGGTAAGTGTAGTATATACATTATGAAGATGAATTTATAGTTAGTCGTATTCATTTGTTTGCTTTGTGATGTGATGGAAAATTCTCGGATGCTGGTCTTATAATGGGTAATGGGTCAAATGTGTTCGGGTCAAAATGGTTTATTTCTGTAATATCTTCCAGCCATGTTTTGTCGCAAAAGAACTATATTATCATCAATAATAATTCAGAGTTTTGCTTTAAATGATGTAAGAAGTGTATTGCATTAAAAATACATTCCGACGAAATGAGCAAATGCAATAACAAAAAGACAGCAGCGTATGTCAACCGCTTAAATCAAGGTCTTATACTAAAGCAAAAAATTTATCATCTTGTGACTATAGAAATCCTTTAACCTCCATTGATAATTTCTTAGCCTTCTCGTCATTTTTGAAATGGTCATGTACAGGCTGAAACCAACAGACGACACACATTTAATACTTATAAATTGATACGAAACTAATGATAAGAAAACAACCTCGATGTTGACATAACAAAATGTACCTGCAAAATCCTATTTGAAGCTTTTGATAGTGCCGGTTTTAGATCAGCAGGATGTAGGTCTCCTTAGTAATCAGCAATTACTTCTTCGTAAGTCGTAGACCCTGATTTTAGAAAGATACACCAGGTAAATGAGTATCGACCATTGATGCAAAACCACTAATCAAATACCTAACTAGCAAATGAGAAAGAAGCATGCTAAAGTTTGACAGAAACTCACTTGTCACCTCCATTTTTCGGTTTCCTTTCAACCTTGAACTCTTTAAACCAAGGGAATACAATGTGTTCGATGTACTCGAGGCATAGGTTCCCTTTCACAACCTTGGGCAGACAGTATGCTTTCTTTATCTTTAGATTAACCTCAGCCTTTAGCATTCATCATGGCATCATGAACAAACAGTTGATAGTATCTGAGTATAATGTGAGGATTTTAAGAACTTGGTTAGACTAGTTAAAACATCAAAAAGAACATTTAGTGTGTGATAAGTAACTTCAAACTAATTCCTCAAAAGTAGATGCAACAATTTTAACCCATCAAACTATAAATGGGTCGATTTGGGCTGAGATTTATCTCTAATGGGTCAAATGGGTTGAGCTATAATGTTTAGGTACATATGAAAGAAGTTTGCCTCATTTGAAATGCATTTAGGAACAGACCTCTTAGATGGCTTTATTAATAATATGTAGAACATAACTAATTAAAATTAGAAAAACTAACGAAAAACCAAGGCGTTCAAACTGAATCGACCCATTTTGGCATGTTAAACAGCCTGCCTGACAAACATACCTCATTATCGTCCATAAATATTGCAGAAGAAGCATTGAATTTTGACATCTTCTCTTGTCCCTTCAACAAACCCGGAAGCATGTCTGCATAACAAAATTATGGAATGAATAAATCAAGTTTATTGCGTAACGACAAAACAGATTAAGATAATATTTAGGCACTTACGATGCAACAATATGATAGGCTTGCTGTCATCACGGAACACTCTTGCAATAACACCCACATTTCTTTGATCCATCCCTAGTTGACAGATATCAGCCTATTCCAGTGCAATGAATAGAATTGTTAATCGACTCATCAGTGCTACAAGATATAACTACCATCAAAACAGACTAACGAAGTATACCTTACTGATAACTATATCTACACATCGCATGCAAACGCAGATTAACTTGTCTGTAGTCAAATCAATCTGCTCACTTTCTCCCATTTCCGGACAACACCTGGAATCATTAAGGGATAATCAGTGACGTTAGAGTTGCTTGATAACATTTAAACCAAACACTAAAAACAAATAATTAACATTTAAACCAAACACTAAAAACAAATAATTCTCTTACCCGTTTACCGCAGGCAGGCTGTTTCGACAAGCAAAATCCATCACTGTTTCCCAGTACTTACGTGGTCTTGAATTAATCTCGTCCGAAGACCATATGAACTCTACTTTCTCCATATCCATCCCTACCGCTATCCATATTTCCTTAAAGTAATTCAAACTTTTTTTAGTTTGGCTGATCTCCGCCCAATTTTTGGTCCGTTTGAGCATACCAATCTGCTATCCAGATCTTTACTTTGCAACCGGCAGAAGTCAGCTTATTGAATGTTGATCGTCTTCATGATTCCCTAAGCTATATGCATTCTGCCAAAAGGTTCAAACTCATCGAAGCAAACGGGCTCAGAGTTCTTCGTAAGAAAATCCTTGAGTTCTTCCTCTTGTTTGCATTCTTTGCCAATACTCTTCAGAATTCGAAGTTTTTCATCCACATCCATCCTCTCGGACGGAACCAGGACACAGTTTGACCAGGTGTATTTACGAAAAAACATACAAAACCAGGAACACAATCTTTTTAGACTAGGTTCATTAAAAAAAAAAAAAAAAAAAAAAAAAAAAAAAAAAAAAAAAAAAAAAAAAAGATGTTTTTTACAAAAATTAAAACTACGCTGCAAAATTCTATGGGTGTCCCGGAACCCACCATGGTTCCGTCCTTGTCCATCCTACACACACATAACACCAAAGTCACTCAATTCGAAAGCCTTAAACGTGCGCTCCAAATGTAAAGCACAGTTTCAATGATTTTCATTTCTTCTATTACAACATTGATGTCCTACCATCTACAAGTTGAAGTTATTAGTTATGCCATACGTGAATATTAGTTGATTTAGTTACCATTAGTGTTCGTTTAAAAGGATCAAAATACCACCACTAAAGATACTTGCAGAACAGCTAGTATACTAGTGCATTCACGATTCTCCTTTGATATGTGGGTTTAGGTATAAATAGCAACTTATTATCCTTATTGTTGAATGTTGACCCCAATCCAAGATTATAAGAGGAGTTCAGGTATGGCTGAGGCAGAGCAAGCCAAATTTGATTCAGAATATCAGTCTGCTACACAGAGATACATTTCTACCTTACCTATTGAAAGACAGAAAGAATTGGATGCTGCTGTTCAAAATTTTGATGAGTCAGACTGGCAGCATATTGGAGAACAAGTGATTGCTGCTCCTGACTTAGCTGCAGAAATTCTTGGTGATAAGGTGGATAAAAAGGACTGGGTTTCTGAAATTGTGAAAAAGATGAAGTTGAGGAAGAAAGAAGCTGATGAGCAAAGAACCAAAGCCAAAAGAGATAAGCCCATGACTCAAGCACAACAAAGGGACTATATGAGAACATATGTGAAAAGTCAAAGCAGTGCTTTATATAACAATGCTTGGACTAGGAAACAAGTGTGGGCACTTTCAGATGAAAAATTGGTCCAAATGTATAATAGAATCAAGTCTAGGTGTGACAAAGATGGAATGGGTGCTCCTAAGAATGTTCCTACCATTCTTGCTGATGCTGGTTCATCTGTTCATATAGATATTCCTGTTGTTGCTGATAAGGTATCTTTACCTGCCACTTCTGCTGATGTACCACATGTTGCTGCTTCATCTTGTATTGATAAAGGTAAAGCTAAAGTGATAGCAGAAGATCCTCCATCTAGAAAGAGAACCAGGAAACAAATGGAGGAGGAAAGGTTGGGTGAAGAGGCTGCTAAGAGGTTAGATGATGAACAACAAGCTGACATGGCAAGATTTCATGAGATTAAGGAAAGAGAAGTAGAGCTTCAAGCTGCTAGAGCCAAACAGATGAGGAAGGCTATGGATGAACAATATGCATCTGCTGCACTTGATTCTTCTCAAGATTCTACTGATGAACAATTGGATAATCCATCAGTTGAAACTGATGCTGCAGAAGGTGTATCTACTGAAGCTCCTGATGAATCCTCTTTACCTCATGATGCCATTTATGTTCCTGGAAGAAGAGCTAAGAGAATGGCTAAAGTCAGAAATTCACATTCAGCACAAAGACTAATAGATGTGAATGTTTCTGATGCTTCATTTATCAAAGAAGGATCCCCTGATGACTGGCCTGAGGCAATTAGAGATGTTTTGGTTCACTGGGAGTTGTCTAAAAATGGGCAGATCAATACCATTTATAGACTAGATAAAACTTCTCTATCATTTACATTTCTACAAGAAATACTACATCTTGTGGATCATCAAGATTTGCTCACTCTCAATGATTTGGTTCATAAATTCTATGCAAATCATACTCCTACAGGGCCTGGATTGTATTTATTGGGTGACCTCAGAGTGTTGTTTGATTCTTCTACTCCCACTGGTGCTGGTTATGACATATGGAAAAACAATCAGAGATGGAAGGTTCAGAGTTGGAAGTTTTATCCTATGCCATATGTTCATGTGTTGGAAACTACATCTGGACTCAGACTTATTATGGATCTTGGCAAGAGGTATCCTTTGACAGTGTCTCTGATGGAGAAAATGCTTCAACAAAAGTTGGAGATTTCTCCTGATCCAGTTTGTATAAAAAAAAAAAAAAAAAAAAAAAAAAAAAAAAAAAAAAAAAAAAAACTAACATTTTTTTTTGTATAGCATTGTGTATGTTGTATGCAGGTTTGGTGTTAATCACACTTTTTCTGGTTATCAACTTACCTGATGTTGACTATTCCATCAAAAAGTTGGCTAGTCCAAAGGGTACAGCTTTGGTAAAGACACATCAAATCTGTTGATAGCTATAATGGTTTGCTCAAAACCATAGGGTACTCAACTCACCCATGCTTCATTGCTGAGAGTTGAAATGGTTGTCAATTGACCATGGATTTTTCCTTTATGGATTCCAAATAATTGGCTAGCCCACATGTATATGGCTTGTGGTAAAGGCAGTGGAAAACCATATTTGGTAATCAGTTGACCAAGATGATTTTTCATCAAATAATTGACTAGTCTTGAGAAAACGGCTACAGGTAAAGACGTCTCAAATCCGTTTATAGCTGATGATTTGCTAAAAATCATTTGGTCATCAGTGTACCCTAGTTTTAGAACTTAAAACATTTGGCTACTCCAGTAGTGATGGCTATTGGTAAAGAGACATCAAATCCATTATTTTCAATGATTCACCTCTCACAGGAGTTAACACACCTGGATGTGATGAGAATAGTATGAAACTAATTTGTTTTGATGTACATTTAGTCATTTGTTGCTGCAAAGAATGGAGTTTTCAAGTATGTGATGATCATAAAGATCCTGCTGATGATGATTCTTTGCTGATGATGTTCGATTTCAATCCTCTTGGTATGTAACTTCAAAGATCTATCAAGAATCTTGAACTTAACCATGTCAAATTCAAGATTAGGGGAGGATTGTTAGAAAAACAAAACTCGCAAAATTTCCAGAATTTTACACATGACGCCGTCAGGAGTGTGACCTGCAGAAATCTTTTCGTTAAGTTTTCGGAAAATTTCTGAAAAAACTTATGTCCTACTTCCTGGAAAATCCTGCAAAACATCATTATGACTCGATACAAGCATTTGACTCTAACAAATACTAATACACATGTTCATTTAATATTGTGGCGAATCATGATCAATTTCGTTCTTATAAACAAATTTGGGGTTTCCCTTTACACTTAGCTTTTGCAAAATACCTTTATATGAAGTTAAGACGAAGTTAAACAACAAAATAAAGCATTTTCACAATTTTAGTTTGAAACATGATCTACCAACAATAAAAATAAAGCATGCATACGGAAGCAAGTAATAATCAAACAAATCGAACAAATAAAAACACACAAAACATGGGTTGCCTCCCAAGAAGCGCTTTTCTTTATTTACGAGTCTTGTAGCTAGACTCAAGGTCATGGGCTATTACGTGACCTCATCATCAAATGTTACATCCTCTTCACTAATCATCTCATTACTACTTTCTTGATAATGTTTTACGCGTTGTATGTTGACAGTGAACTCTCTATTTTCATCGACCATTAACACAACAGCGCCTGTTTTAGAGGAACTTTTCACTGTAAAGGGTCCATACCATCGAGACTTGAGTTTCCCGGGAAATAACCTTAACCGAGAATTATACAATAGAACTTTGTCTCCTTCTGAGAACTCCTTAGGTTTCTTAATTCGCTGGTCATGCCATCTTTTCGCCCTTTCTTTATATGTAACGGAGGATTCATACGCTTCTAGCCTTTACTCATCAAGCTCATGGAGTTGCAAGAACCTATTCGTTCCAGTGACCGTATAATCCAAATTACATGCCTTAAGTGCCCAATAGGCCTTGTGTTCAAGTTCCACCGGAAGGTGACACGCCTTGCCATAAACCATGTGGAACGGGGTCATTCCAATAGGTGTCTTGTAGACCGTTCGGAATGCCCATAGGGCCTCATCGAGTTTAAATGACCAGTCCTTTTTGTTTTGATTGACCGTCTTTTCCAATATTCTCTTAATTGCCCTGTTGGTGTTTTCGACTTGATCGTTGGTTTGTGGGTGATAAGCGGTGGACAACCGGTGGGAAACTCCATACCTCTTCATGACCTTTTCCATTTGCGCATTGCAAAAGTGGGTCCCCCTATCACTAATGAGAGCTTTAGGAATACCGAACCTAGCAAACAGCTTTTTTAGGAAATGAATAACTACCCTAGCATCGTTGGTCCTAAGGGCTTGTGCCTCTACCCATTTTGAAACATAATCAATGGCCACTAAAATGTATTCATTCCCCCCTGAAGATGGAAAGGGTCCCATGAAATCAATGCCCCAAACATCGAAAACCTCACAAACTTGTATAAAATTCTGAGGCGCTTCATCTCTACTTGATATATTCCCAGCCCGTTGACATGCATCGCATGCCTGTATCATCTCCTTTACATCACGAAATATTGGGGGCCAATAGAATCCCGCATCGAAAATCTTTCGTGCGGTGGTGTTTATCCTATGATGGCCCCCGGAAGGGCCCGAATGACATTCTTTCATGATCTTTATCGCTTCTTTTCCCGAAACACATCGCCTAATGATTTGATCAGGACATCTTCGGAATAGGAAGGGTTCGTCCCAGAAGTAGTATTTTAGTTGGGCAAAGAACCTTTTCTTTTCGTGTCTAGTCATGTGTTCCGGAATGAGCCTGCTTGCAAGATAATTAGCATAATCAGCATACCATGGTTCAGAATCTGTTATTGACATGAGCTGTTTGTCAAGGAATGAATCCCGAATCTCACTTTTATCAAGCTCACTAAGTAGGGGATTTTCAAGACGAGAGAGGTGATCAGCAGCCAAATTCTCTGCCCCCCTTTTATCACGAATTTCAACATCAAATTCTTGTAACAACAAGATCCACCGAATTAGTCGTGGTTTAGCATCTTGCTTAGCAAAAAGGTACCGGAGAGCCGAATGATCAGTAAAAACGACCGTCTTTGAAAGGACAAGATATTGGCGGAATTTGTCGAAAGCGAACACCACGGCTAATAGTTCTTTTTCGGTGGTAGAATAATTCTCTTGCGCGGGATTCATAGTTTTGCTAGCGTAGTATATAGGTTGGAATTTTTTGTTACACCTTTGGCCTAACACTTCCCCAACAGCATAGTCGCTAGCACATGATTTCGAAAGGTAACTCCCAATTGGGTGTAACCATGATTGGGGCTTGCGTGAGTTCCTTTTTCAGGAGATTGAATGCATCCTTGCATTCTTGAGAGAAATCGAAAGGGGCATCCTTTACAAGCAATTGAGTCATTGGCCGAGCTATTTTAGAGAAGTCTTTAATGAATCTCCTGTAGAACCCAACATGACCCAAGAAGCTACGTATTGCTTTAACAGTCGTGGGATAAGGTAATTTAGATATAGCTTCAACCTTTGCTTGGTCCACCTCAATCCCATTTCCTGAGACCTTATGCCGTAGCACAATCCCTTCTTTACCATAAAATGGCATTTCTCCCAATTTAGGACCAAGTTGGTTTCCTCGCAATGTTTGAGCATTTTTTCGAGGTTAGCGAGACAGCGGTCGAAAGAGTCCCCGAAGACTGAAAAGTCATCCATGAAAACTTCCATGCTGTCTTCCATTAACTCGTGAAAGATTGCCGTCATGCATCGTTGAAAAGTGGCGAGAGCGTTACACAGCCCAAAGGGCATCCTCTTAAAGGCGAATGTTCCATAAGGGCAAGTGAACGTGGTTTTTTCTTGGTCCTCAGGGGCTATGGGGATTTGGAAATATCTTGAGGATCCATCCAAGAAACAGTAGTACTCGTGCCCGGATAATCTTTCCAACATTTGGTCAATGAACGGGAGGGGAAAGTGATCCTTCCTGGTGGCATCATTGAGCTTTCTATAATCGATGCATACCCGCCAACCAATAACTGTTCTCTGGGGTACCATTTCTCCGTTGTCATTTTTCACCACAGTCATTCGTCCTTTCTTTGGTACAACCTGTATAGGACTAACCCACGGGCTATCTGAAATCGGGTATATCAGCCCTGCATCCAAGAGTTTTATAACTTCTTTTTTCACCACCTCCTTAATGTTGGGATTCACCCGCCTCTGGGGTTGCACGGCTGGTTTATAATCTTCTTCCATAAGAATCTTATGTGTGCAAAAGGTTGAGTCAATCCCAAGGTTTTCAAAATCGGAATCCTACCCAGGATCGTTTTCGTCTTTGCAAGATCGTGATCGTAAGATCGGATCGGGATCTTAAGATCCTACTATAATGTCATTTTCTTAATAGTTTTTATAATAATATACATATTTACAAATTATTATATATTATAAACACAAAATTATATGAATGTTCCATTTAAATGTTGTCTTAAATTATGATTATGAAATGTTTAATAAGATTAACATGTTTTTTAAATTCTCTAAAAAATAATCTAGAAATTTGCAGTTTTTTAGTTTGTTATACGAGAAAAGTAGGATCGGATCGGATTAGATCTTAAGATCCTATGGTCAAGATCGGGATCCTATAAGATCTTAAGCTTTCAAAGATCATATGTAAGATCGGTATCGTTTTTGCTTTGCAGTATCGTAAAATCGTAAGATCCTAAAATCAGGATCGGGATCCTGACAACTATGGTCAATCCCCTTAATGTCGGCTACACTCCACGCAAGGACTCCCTTATATTTCTTTAGGACTCCTAAGAGTCTATCCTTTTGCTCATATTCGAGGGAAGAGTTTATGGTTACTGGCAGTTGATCCTCTCCCTGGAGGAAGGCATACTCCAGGTGGTTTGGGAGTTCCTTAAGTTCTAGCTTAGGTGGTTCGATAATGGAGGGTTTTAGCTTCTTCTCGGGTTTACGGAGTTCGAGCTGTTCAGTGGTCTCTTGTCTGGGATAGAAGGAGACTGCATTAGCGCCCTCCGTCTTCTCCTCTTCTATTATGGGGAGGAAACTCTCATCCCATAACCAGCCTTTTTCGATTTGTTCATCAACACAGTTGTCAATGACATTAGTTAGTTCATCGACGTCTCCGATGAAATAGAGCCGGTTAGCTGCTTCGAGAGATAGATTCATAGTGTCTTTAATATCGAAGGTCAAGCTATTGGTTCCTACTCGTAAGGTTAACTTGCCATCGTGAATATCAATGACTGCACGAGCGGTAGCAAGAAAGGGTCTCCTTAAGATGATGGACACCAGGTCATCCTCCTCCATCTCCAAGATCACGAAGTCAACCGGAAATTTGAACTTCCCTACTTTGACTAGCACATTCATGCATATCCCTAAGGGATATTTGACCGATCTATCGGCTAGCTGGATGTTCATATGGGTAGGCTTTAGTCCGAAATATCCTAGTTTGAGGAACATGGAATGGGGCATGAGGTTGATGCTTGCCCCTAAATTGGCAAGAGCATTCTTTATTGATAGAGATCCTATGGAACAGGGCAAGGTGAAGCTGCCTGGATCGTCTACCTTTTTTGGTAGCCCTCGTTGGGTCACCACCGAACATTCTTCTCCCGGAGTCACAAGACCCTCAAGAATCTTTCGTTTGGCAAGCAATCTTTTGAAGTATGAGCTATATTTGGGCATGTGATAGCAAGCTTCAAGGAGAGGTATGGTGACCACTGAATCTTTTGGATATGACAAGAATCTCTTATTATCGTTTTCAATCTTCTCGTTTTTTAGGCGGGATGGAAATGGGATTCTCACAGGTTGGTTAGGTGGAGTTGGTGAAGATGAGGTCACCAGAGGTGGTTGTTCAGGAGTCTCGTTGCTCACATTACCTTCCACCTCGTGGGGATCGTTTGGCTCAATGGTGGCAGGATGTGGGCTCGGATAAGGAGGGTCCTTGGTTGTTGTTCCAGCTCGAGTAATCACCGCGAGCAATGGATCTTTTTGGCTTACTAGGGGCCTGTTATGGCCATCGAGGGTGGCATTAAGCTTATTGAACCATTTTTCCATGTCATTCTGTTGCTCAGCGATGAGCTCGTCAAGCCCTTTCAATTGTAAGCCTTGTTGGCATGAATATTATGATATTTAATCTAAACATCCTCTTCATGTTTTGATGATGACAAAGATGTAAATTACAACATATAACGTAAAGTGCTTAAGTTACTTGTGATCACAATTCATCTATGCATTCATACGTCAACAAGCCTCGACATCTCAACGTCTCAAGTATGCTTCAACAATCACTTAAGGTATGTACAAACAAATGTCTAATACATTTTATGATCAAAGGGATGTTTATTTAAATAATACAAAGTTTATAAAATTAAATAAACTCATTATATATTTAGAAAAACACTTTTGGTAATTAAAGGAAAATGTTTAATTCATAATAAATATATGAATTCAAATTTTTAACCAAAATCAGTTAGTTTTTCACCAAATAAACTTTCCCAAGAAAAAAACAAGAAAACTGACGTTTTCGTATGGGCGGCCCCCATAATTTTAAGGGGGCCGGCACACAATTAAAGGGGCCGGCCACGCTCCCCTGTCAGATTCTGTCAGAAATTTTTCCCTATAAATACCACCTCAAACCTGGTATTTTTCGCACCTTTTGCATGAAAATTTTCAGTCCCAAACCTTTCCAAACACACTTCTAAATCCTTTGATCATAAGTTTATTATACTCTGTTTCAAGTGATTCAATCCCTCATCACTCAAAGTACAAGAGAAGAATCCTCCCTATCATAAAGCCAAAGATGTATTAGAGTCTAGTTAGTGTTTATGTGAAGTTGTGAGTTATGTTTATGTAATAAGTAGATCAAGATGATCTTACTTAGTAGTGAGTCAATGAGTGAGTAAGAAGTAGTGGGAAGAAGTAGTAGTGTGGAGAAGTAATGTAGTTGTGAAGAAGTAGGTGTGTAAATAAGTAGTGGAGTATAGAAGAAGTTGTGAAGTAGTCGTGAAGAAGTCGTGTAGTGATCGAAGTCGTGTTGTGAGATTGGTTCTAGCTACTATTAGAACTCGACATTTAGCTTAGTGTCGTTAAATGGTGTAAGCAAAAGTTGTGTAAGGTTTTCTCCGCCAAAAGGGAGCTTGTTGAGTAGTGAAGAAAACTCTCGAGTAGGTGACTCGGGGAGTGGAGTAGGGCAAGGAAGGTGTCCTTTTAGCCGAACTACTATAAATCATCGTGTCCGGTTTGCATCCTCTTTCTCTTGTCTTTTCACAGTTAATCTTGCATTTCTCGCTTTATATCTATGCTTGCAAATATGTGTTGATTGTTGCTTATATTGTCATGATGATTGATTGTGGTGTAGTTACAAGTTAATATTGTGATAGGATATATAATTGTATGGTATGGTCTAATTGACTTATATATATTATTAACACTTCTCATGTTGAGTTTAACTTAATCGATAATTTGATATAAAACGTTTTAAGATTTTAAAAGGAAAACGTATTCACATAAAGATTGACCAAAGCTTCATTCATAAAACTAAGTTTTGAAAACTAATCCAAAAGCTCACATATATAATTGATCATATTGATTATATGTTGTTTTCACACTAAACTCTAATTGAAGGTTTTTCAAACAAACAATTGAATAAATTTGAATCAACATTTTGAAACCAAGTTTTTATAAAATCAAAAAGAGGGGAAAACTATTCAACCCTCCTTCTAGTTTTCCACAAGCCTTTTTTCTGAATAAAGTGACCAAGGTCATCCTCAAAAGTGCTCCTGGTTTTGTATTCTGGGCCTTCCTCTCCTTCTTTTCTTTTCACCAGATTCCCCCAAAGGGTGTAATCATCGTTTTGGTAAAAAGGCGAAAGGGAGGGGTCAGCGTAGATGTCATGTCCCGACAAACACGCATGTTCAGTCGTGGTTTCTCCTCCGCATTCCTCTACCTCGTGCGGGCCCCCCCAGTAGTCGCAGACCAAGTAAGGATTTGAAAGTTGTTTAGTTGCTCGCGACCCTGCAAGGTATTCCACCCTTTTGTGAATTTTTCTTAGCCGATCTGAGGGTGTTTGTGTGATTTCGGAAGTGCTCATAGTCAAATCGGGTTCATCCCAAGTATCGTCCTGGTCTTGAGCATATTCCTCAATCCTATTCCACCCTTCCTCGGCGCTTAAATTAGATATTCTCCCTTTTCTTGAATTATTGATTCCGTTTTGGTCGTTTGAGGGGACATTGTCGTAGTAGATTTGGACCAGAAGCCAAAGTTCGATGCCATGATGGGGAACTTGTATTATTAAATCCTTGAATCTAATCTATGATTTATGGATGGGTTCGTCCTTTCCCTTTCGGAAACGGAGGATCCTATCCCTAAATGCTGAGGTTTTTCTTGCTGGGAAGAACTTCTCATAAAACTTGGATTGGGGGCTAGAGGGTGTGAGGTGATTATCTGAATCTTCTTTAGAAAGGGCCTCATCAAAGTTGATAGCTATGCTAGATTGTTCGGGTGTTGGGAGAGATTGCCTTAGCTTATGCATTTCCCTTTCGGGTTCTGCATATGGCAAAACGAGATTTCTAACGGAACTACGACTCCTAGTGACTCTAAGGTTAGAGAGATCTTCATTTGCCATGATGGCGGATGGTAAAGGTTACGAACAAAGACAAGAAGAAATGAGATAGACTAAAGAAAACCTAAAAATAAAAATAAAATCTTACTAGAAAGGAATCTAGCAAGTAGACCTAATAAAAAGAAATCCTAACCTAGACAATAACTATTTCCTGGCAACGGCGCCAAAAACTTGATGTACGTGGGGATCGCACCCTCGCAACAGGTTTTACCTCTCAAGGGATCTTGAGAAGCTTACAACCCCCACCAGGCAGTGTACCTGATCGTTGTAGTATAGTATAATGACAAGTACCGGGGGATTGATCGTTTAACTCAGGAATAGTGTCGCTAGTATTAGAAAGTCTACTAAACTAGGTCTAGAGGTGAGAGATGATTCTTTTTGTATTTTTATATTTTATGGAAAGCAATTAAAATCTCGGGTTTTGAATGAGTGGCCGAAATTAGTTGCTAGCCAACTAACCCAATTAATCTAAAGATGCAATCAAAATAAAATAACAAAAGTGAAATGAAACTATTATACTAATGTGGTGTAACAATAACGAGGAAAGTTATGTTTACTTAGGTTTCATTACTCCCTAGATATCTTTTACAGGTTGATAGCTTGTTACAATTGCATGGATGACGGGTCATATTCCTTAATACTAGTCGTAGGGCCGTGTACAATATTCCCTAACTCTATAGGATCCTACTTCACTCCTATGTCGAGCCGTTAGAAGCTCCTAACATGGGATCATTAGAATTCTCCTACGCATTAAATACAACCAAAAATCGTAGTACACCTCCGATCATGTTTCTTAAGATGTTCAAGCAAGTTACCAATGGAAGTCTACCAGTTTTCTTAAGCCTAACATCGAATACAATCATCCGTAACAATTATAAACAAACAATCAACCCATAATCAACATATAGGTTTCACTACATCCAAACAAACACAAGAGAAATCTAGCCTAGCATGTTAAATAGAAGACAAGCGTAAGATATAATCAAACAACACATAGACATATTGAATGATTTGGAATAATACTTATCTTTAATTAAACATGAAATATTCAGAGGGTTGAAACCCTTGAAAAAGCTGGAAAATTTGAACTAGGGTTTTTCCCTCAAAGTTGCACACTAATGAATAAAATTTGGAAAACTATATGTAGATTTTACAAGGTGACGGCGTCATGTGTTATGTTGTGACTCCGTCAACTCACCGCCATAATAAAATCGTATTGCCTAGATCTACTTGTGACGCCGTCATGTGTAAAAATGCTCTGGGCCGTCACTTATACTTGGACCATGACGGCCTTAGGTGACGTCGTCATCTCTTATGCACAAAAACTCTCTGGATCGTCACATGTATTTTCCACATCCAACTCTTTTGTAACTCTTGACGCCGTCATGTGGAGAGCCTTGACGCCGTCAGGTACTATTCCAGCAAGGAAAATTGAGACTTTGCCGTTTTCTTCACTTTTATGCTCCAAAAACGTCCAAAATGCTTCCTTTTCCAGATTTCTCTCCAAAAGTACCTAAAATGACAAAAGGAACGATTTAGGGCAATATTTGATCAAATAATTACGAATTCGGGCTTAAATGACCCCTTAAAAGCGGTACACTTTTCGCCTCATCAATAGCCTAGTCTTACCGAGTCTTACCTGGTTCTAACTGGTCTTGGCCAGAATATTCGAGTCTTACCTGGTTCTAATTGGGTCTTGGCCAGAATAGCCGAGTCTTACCTAGTTCTAACTGTGTCTTGGCCAGAATAGCCGAGTCTTACCTGTTTCTAACTGGGTCTTGGCCAGAATGGCCGAGTCTTACCTGGTTCTAACCGGGTCTTGGCCAGAGTAGCCTATTCTTAGCGAGTCTTACCTGATTCTAACTAGGTCTTGGTGAGAATAGTCGAGTCTTACCTAGTTCTAACTAGGTCTTGGCCAGAATAGCCGAGTCTTACCTGGTTCTAACTGGGTCTTGGCCAGAATAGCTGAGTCTTACCTGGTTCTAACTGGGTCTTTTCTAGAATAGCTGAGTCTTACCTGGTTCTAACTGGGTCTTGGCCAGAATAGCCTAGTCTTACCTGGTTCAAACTGGGTCTTGGCCAGAATAGCCTAGTTTTACCTGGTTCTAACTGGGTCTTGGCCAGAATAGCTGAGTCTTACCCGGGTCTTGGCCAGAATAGCCGAGTCTTACCTGGTTCTAACTAGGTCTTGACCAGAATAGCTAAGTCTTACCTGGTTCTAACTAGGTCGTGGATGAATCGAGTATCTCATCTTATGAGCCTCATCCATGATCAACTTTCTCACATCTCCTACTAGTGGAACCCGTATTCGATCCAAGAAATATAATCTACCATCCTCCTTTCTCTCAATTTATTGGTCTAACCCATGCAACATTTCAGTCATAGCGTTCTCATCCTTGAGAGCTTCTTCTTGTGCCGCCAATATCTTACTCTTAATTCCTAACTTCAACTTCATGCTCATAGCTCGCACACGTTTAGGCTTAATCCTTTCCTTCCTACTTAACGCAACAGCCACCACATTCACTTTTCCAGGATGATAGCGAATCTCACAATCATAATCACTAAACAGTTCAATCCAGCTTCTTTGGCACATATTTAGCTCCTTTTGAGTAAAAATATGTTGAAGGCTCTTATGATCAGTGTAAACAATACTCTTTTTGCCATACAAATAATGTCTCCAATTCTTGAGAGCGAAAACTACCGCACCAAGCTCTAGATCATCAGTGGTATAATTCTTCTCATGAATCTTGAGTTGCCGAGATGCATAGGCTATCACTTTCCCCCTCTGCATTAATACACACCCAAATCCCTGATTTGACGCATCACAATACACCACAAAATTGTCTGGTCCATCAGGTAACGTCAAAACAAGTGCATTACACAAACTATCTTTTAATGTCTGAAAATCCATCTCTTGATCATCTCCCCAAACATACTTCTTATTCTTCTGAGTCAACATAGTGAGGGGCTTGGCAATCTTTGAAAAATTCGCTATAAATCTCCTGTAGTACCCTGCCAATCCTAAGAAAGAGCGTATCTCAGAAGGTGTCGTAGGAGCCTTCCAATTCTTGACCTCTTCAATCTTACTAGGATCCACATGTATACCTCACTATTCACCACATGTCCAAGAAAATGCACCTCCTGTAACCAAAACTCACATTTCGAGAACTTGGCGTACAACCTCTCATTCTCCAGCAAACAAAGTATCAACTTTAGATGTTCTCCATGCTCTTCCTTCGTCTTAGAATAGATTAGGATATCGTCGATGAACACAATTACGAATTTATCCAAATAGGGCTTACATACACAATTCATCAAATCCATGAATACCGCGGGTGCATTTGTCAACCCAAATGGCATAACCATGAACTCAAAGTGTCTATAACGAGTTCTAAAAGCTGTATTTGGAATATCCTCCTCATACACTCTTAGCTGATGATAACCAGAACGCAGATCTATCTTTGAGAAAAATCGAGCACCTTGCAACTTGTCGAAAAGATCATCAATTCTAGGTAGCATAATGACCATTGAAAGAAAATGTACCAGTGACGATGTTCGGGTCTTGGCGCGCCTCATTTGCATTTATAGTAAATGCCTTTCCTTTAGATGCATTCATGTTAAACCCTTGATCTTGACCTCCTTCAATGGCCAACTGATTTCCTGACAGTCCAGGTGCCTTATTCAGCTTGGGACACAAGTTACGGAGATGATCCATACTACCACACTCATAGCATGCCTTACGATTATACCGTGCGCCAACCGAGTTGATAGGAGCCGCTTGAGTAATCACCGCATGGCACTCTCTAGCAAAGTTTCCAGGTTTGTTACACCTGAAACACACACGACATGCAACGTGCTCAGGATGACTACCAGTGCACTTAGCAGATCTAGGGGCATTACCAGCATATCCCCTCCTATCATTGTTTCCAACCACAACCGTAGAAGTTGTTCCCACATTACCTGCTGCCATCATAGGATTCGTTGCTAAGAAACCCTTCTCATTTCTTCCTCTCTTGCTGTCACCATAAGAACCAGCCGACTTACCAGTTTCAGTCTCCTCTCTCTTCTTCTCGCTTGTCCTTGCGAGTGTACCACTCCTAACTGCTTCATCAGTCAGTGCTCTAGCTTTTTGAATGGCACTTAGGAGTGTCGCCAGCTCTGTAGCCCTAACCATACTCCGAATTTATGGAACCAACCCCACGGATATATTTATCGATACACTTCGTTTCAGGAGTTACCATGTGGGGGACCATCCTAGCTAACTCGTAAAGCCTGTCAGTGTACCCTGTGTGATTAGCTCCTACCATTGCATGGTTCCAATATTCCTCCTGTAGTTTCTGCATTTCATTGCTTGGACAGAACTCCTCCACCATCAAGGCTTTAAAGTTCTCCCAAGTCATCCCCAACGCCACAACTCTACCCCTAGCTTAGAGTTGCGTATTCCACCAAGTCAATGCTTTGTTAACCAAAGAACTAGCCTCGTACTTAACTTTCTGGCCCTCAGTACAGCCACTTATATCCATTACTGATTCCATTTTCTCTATCCATCGAGTGAGAGCAATCGCACCACCCTTACCATCAAATTCCTTGGGCTTACAAGCCATAAACTCTTTGTTGGTACACCCATTGTTACCACTCCCTCCACTTCCAGCGCCATCAGGGTGAGCACCATTACCTATTTGCGCACTCAATTGGCTTACAATCTCTGGCATTAAAGCTTCTAGTTGTTGATTGATCAATTGCTGAAAGATAGGGTTGCTATCCCCAATAATGGGTGTCGGCTTCTTTGGCTTCTTTGGTGTTTGGTAAGCTCCACTTATTGGTGACTTAGTGATAAGACGTCTTGGTCTTCTTGGCGCCATTTCCTAAACATGCAGGACATTAGAACCATTAGAGACCGTTCACAAAATTTCCACAATCCTGTAATCATACTTAACACATTTACTTCCCATCATATGGGATAACCATAACAAACAACGAAGTTAAACTCAATGCTACCACACGTAAGCATTTTACTCATGTGTTCCACCTCAGCAGGTGTTGAAGCACATAGATTACAGTGCCGCAACTTTGAATAGTCTGAAGTATTTAGCCAAGAGACAAGATTACAGTGCCGCAACTTTGAAAGCATCTCAACTTCAGCCCAAAACTCGGGTGCTCCCTGATTTGAGTTAGGATCCAACCGCTTAATCGCAGAAACAATAGTTGCAGATCCATTAAAGATGGTACCTCTGTATACCTTTCCAAATCCACCCCTTCCAATTACTAATGATTCATATCAAACACTGCACGCTAGCTTCCGCTATATCCATATGATTCGTTTATATTAGATTTTTGTAACTAACTGATGCGTGCGATATGTCAGTGTAGCATAGGGTGTTTAAGCCTTTTCAAGTTTTACATTTATATTTAGTCGACTTATTACTAACACACACACTTAACGAGCAGTGTACCCAATCAGTATGCATATAGTGGTTAGTAGAGTGTCGAACACTAAGAATGGAACGTAATATCTAGTTGATTTAACCAATATTTTAATATCTAAGTTAGTTTTACAATCCTAATCTAATAAAAAGGGGTTCAGCCTGAGAGGCTGGCACGGATTTAGTAAATAATAAAAAGTTAAACTAATGAGAACGACTCAGCGAATAGCAATCACGTACACAGATAGATAATTGAGACACGTAAGAAGACCTGTCCTTATAATAAAGTAGCTTTTCACTTGTTATATTGCTAGTTTTATATGATGAGTATCATAATCTAATCTGTCTCGTTGGATCCAATATATCGGCGAGTAAACCCTTAATGATTACGTATGTTTATCCTACCTTCTAGACACTAGATAAGTAGGCGAGGAACAGGTATGGTAGCCCAGAAGACACAACCAAACACAGAGGTTATCAAAACACAAATATAATTCACCAAAAACATCAATCATATAAACTTTAACCGATGGGAAAACAATTTTAAGGGGAGCAGTATGGTGGCCACAAGCCTATCAATCATGATGGATTAAAGCTTACTAATGCAATAAACAAAATTACTTAATGAATTATACACATGCAGGACCTTCTTATGGCTCTAAGATCTTTGTTTGGGGTGTGTCTTGTGATGCTTCTTTGACTGGATTCGTCTCCTTAGGGTTTTTTGTACACCAAACTCGTATATGTGTTGGGGTATTTATAGGTACTGTCTGAGGGGTCGATGTGGCGCATGTTAATGACAGATGCGGCACATCTACTTAACTTCGCGTGGGGTCCAAGATTATTAAATTATGGAATATTCGTACACCTCCTTTAGATGCGGCGTAACTTCTTTCTCAATGCGGTGCATGTACTTTAACGTCTTGGATAGTTTTTGGTGAAGTCTTTAGCTGATACGCCGTATGTTGTAAATGAGATGCGGTGTATTTTGGAGTAGATCAAGTTGATTATTCTTCGTTGACCAAAGTTTCATATGCGGCGCATGTTGTAATAGGATGCGGCGCATTCTTCAAAGTCAGGCAATGGTCTTCGAATTCATCTAAGTATGATGTTGCAACGTATCTGTTGAGAGAGATACGACGCATCTCTTGAATTTCAGTAGACTTTTTAAATCTTGATCATTTAGCTTCATAATTCGTCCAATATCATTAACTTTCACCTATTGCTTGTTTTTACCTGAGAATCACTAAAGTAAACATAAAGGCACCAATTCTCATAAAAAAATAATATTAAACAAGTCAATTAAATAGGATAAATAATGCTAATAAAATGTACTTATTTGATGTCATCAAATATCCCCCCACTTGAACTTTATTTGTCCTCAAGTAAACCTTTAGAATAAGCATAATAAAAATGTATCCTTGATAGGATATTTTTACATTTAAGCACTTATTCGTTTTATCATAATTGCACGGCCAAACACTTAACCAATTAGAAACAAAATATATTATTAATAAAAGCAAATCTAATCGTTTAACTGTCCGGACGTGATGAATATTCTATCATATGCTTGACAAGGATACACATCTCCCCCACTAAAGCAAAGGAGTAAAAAGTCTAAAGAGGTAAAAAGGGTTTTTGGTTCATGGGTTAAACCTAGCTTTGTTTGAACATTTCTTGCATAAACTTAGTAGATTGCTGGCGCGAGTCCTCGACGCTTTAACTAACGGATGGTCACTAGTATGCTTCATGGATCGCTGGCGCGAGTTCTTGATCTTTTAAATGACGGATGGTCACTAATATGTTCCTTGGATCGATGGCGCGTTACTTTCATAATGGATGGTCACCAAGTTGCACACCAGATTGCTGGCGCATCATTTAATCAATCTTAAACTCGGATGGTCACCAATTCACACACCAGATCGCTGGCGCGTTAGCTAATTAATCTAATACTCGGATGGTCACTACCTTATTCATACATTTAATATTCTTACTTGGACATCATCATATCCGGATGCTCAAAAGCTAACAACGAATATATCAATACGGTTGGGTATGGATAACATTTAGGATATAAATTGGTGTAAAATAAAAAATACAAAACAAGAAACAAATGGATTAAAGTCCTAAGTGTGGTTAGAATACTTCCCTACCATCCCATGAATAAGACTCATATCATTGAATAACTCACGCTTTGACTCTTTTGTAACTCACGCTTTTGGTAGACACGAATTATACTCAATAAAATCTTATACAAAGAATAAACAATCCTTAGTTGGCGTTCCCATAACGTCCAACTCCCTTTCAATCCATAAATATAGTACAACAATAGTGGTGATATCAACCACTTAATACAAAACTTTTCATTGTTGGTTTAAATAAACTATCAACTTCTTCTTTCTTTTTCTTTTCTCATTTTTTCGGTATTTTTTCTTCTTTTTTTTAACTAAAGGTGTAAAATTTCACCACAATTCCATCACAATAAATCTGGATAATTTTTCCTTACTTTTCAGGCTTTCAGACATAATGTAATAGTGAAAGTAGTAAACACACGAAAAACTGACTAAAAATATACAATATGTACTTTCACTCAATTGCATTGTGCAATTTCCTAACCTAACCAAAGATAATGAATTTACGCACACGAACACAGGTAACGCAAGGAAACACACTTTGCCAAAGCAACTAACCACGAACTTAAATCTACAGGGTAGGCTAAGGTGTAAGGTGTAACGAAACAATTTTTAGTTTGTGTAAGAAACGAAAGGAATGGCTCTGAGGGTTTTTCTAGGGGTATCTTACTCTAAAAATGAGAGTAAACAAGGGTTTATACGAGGGTTAAATAACCATTGTAGTTAGTTAATATCACAAAACATATAAAGGTTTTTTGGTGCAATCCTAAAATTTTACCAATTTACACAAGTCACTCCAATTATAAAAATAATACTTATTATGGTGGTCTCGAACAGTATACAAGTCAAGTTTTAAAGTTTACAAGTCACTGGCACACTCATAGATTTGTGAATTTTGAAATAACAATTTTAAAATTAAGGTCTTGTGTGCAGCTATGCAACTTAGATTAAACAAAAACATGCTAAAAAATTTTAAAATTTGATATATTTAGCGCAAATTAAAGCATATTCATGAAAAATAAGGAAAAGTAAGAGTTAAGTAAAAGTTCTAATTCTCCACCCCACCCCCCACTTCAGTTAAACAACGTCCTCGTTGTTTATTAAAGTTAAAAACAAAGGAACTTAAAAAGAATTAGAACGAAAAACTCCCCTGAGATTTGCTCGGTTTGATCCTCCATTATGCATTTGCGAGCAATAACTATAAATACCACCAATTATACACCTGAGTGTAAGAAGATCGAAACTTGTATGAAATTCATTAGTGGTTAGAAAATAAAAATACAAATAAAACTGTAAATCATCAGGTCAGTCGATGCGCCGCATCTTATTGAGGAAGATGCGCCGTATCGAGCCTGGAATCAGTACGGGTCAGAAAGATTAGATACGTCGCATCCTTAGCTAGGGATGCGCCATATTAAATAAACTGACAAAAAGTTCATAGTTCAGAAAATAAAATGCAGAAAAATAAAGACAGATATGACATGTGTAGTAGATACGCCGCATCTATTAATAGAGATGCGCCGCATCTGCTACAGGTCTGACAGACTCGACAGCAAAAATAGTAAAAATAAATCCGGGTTGTCTCCCGGTCAGCACTTTTCTTTATTCCAGAGTCTTCAAGTTAGACTCGCGTTCAGCTTCTATTTTGTGTCATTAAAGTCGTCAGCTGCATCGTGCTCTCTTATCCTTAATCCAGTAATATCAAGTGTATCTTGTCCCTCATGGATTTCCACTTCATTCCTTCTCAAAATCTACACAAGTAAACTTCTATCCCTTTCGAGTAGTGATGACAAGATAATAGATGGAAAATTCTTATTTATATGAAGGCATAAATATTCTAGATGAGGGGGTGACTCAACAAATATTTCATTACGTTCCTTAACCCTTCTGCATTTTCTAATAACATCACATTCATTCAGGTTAGGGTCCACACATTCATATAATCCAATCATGTAAACATTCTTAATTATGCTCTTGACCGGATTTTCACACTTATAGACTAGTTTCTCATTCCCTACTCGTAATGATATTTTTCTTTTAAACACATCAATTTTAGCATGAGCAGTAGACTATAAAGGTCTTCCAAGGATTAAAGGAATCTTAATATCCTCAGGCATGTCTAGTATTATAAAGTCTACGGGGAATACAAAATCCTCGATCCTAACTAGAAAGTTTTCAGCGATCCTCACAGGTTGTTTTACCGTTCTATATGCCAATTCAATAATCAACTTAGTTGGAGCTAATTTTCCTAAACCTAAAGAGGTAAAGGTTCTAAATGGCATGACACTAACACTGGTTCCTAAGTCAGCTAAGGCATTATTGAAATACATGTCATTAATTGAACAAGGTAGAGTAAAACTTCCTGAATCTTTTTCTTTATGAGGCAAGGCATTGTAGTCTGTTGCAGAGCACTCTTCTTTCACTGCAGCCTTGATCTCCTCTTCAATCCTTGCTTTTTCCTTGAGCAATCTCTTGACACTGATTAAAGAGTTAAAGAAATATTGGGGTTTCAAAACATCACCATTCTTCAATCTTCCAGGGAAAGGTGCGTTAGGCACGACTTCTTCAGTAGTAGTGATAGCCTTGACATGATCTCTTGGATTAGTTTCAGTTGAGCTTGGTAAACTTCTGTATCCCCTTTCTTGAAGTACTTTGCTCATATGACCGATTTGTTGTTCAAGTGCTTTGATCGAAGCTCCTTGGTTCCTTATAGTAGCATCAGTAGAAGCTCGGATTTCTTTGATCATAGCAGTATTCTCTTCATGTCTCTTGGTAACATCGGCCATTATTTGCTTCAAGGGGTCATCCAAAGTCTGCCTCCTTTATTGATATGAGGGGTTTCCATTATTTCTTTGGTAATAACCTGGAGCAGCTTCCATGTATCTTCCTGAAGGTTGGAATGGTTATCCAAATTGTGTGTAGTAGGCCCCTCAAATGTTTCATCATCCCTTGACGGACAATCTTTAGTGTAATAGGGACCATGGCATTTTTCACATCCAACTTGGGCAGCATAAGCTCTTTCATCTCTCTTCTTAATCTATCTACTAAGCTTGTCCAATTGAGCTTGAATTGCATCAAAACCATCAGATTTAGTGCTGATTTTAGACCTAGTAGAGGTTCCATCGTGCCACTTCTAAGAATAATCAGCAGCCTCTTGAATAGCTTTCCTACCATCAGTTGTACTCATTTGAGGTACAGCTCCCTTAGCATCCATCTGCTGTCGAGTAGGCACGTCCAAAGCTTGATAAAACAATATTATTTCCTGCATAGGGGTTAGATAATGTTGAGGACATTTCAATAATAGTTCCTTGAATCGTTCCCAAGCACGATAGAGAGTTTCATCGGGCTCTTGCTTGAAGTTATTGATAGCCTCCATCTTTTTAGCAGTCTTTGCAGGTGGACAATATCGCTTGAGGAATTTGCTCTTTAAGTTTTCCCATTTGTCAATTGAACCAGCAGGTTCACTCTTTAGCCACCTACTAGAAGCTCCTGTAAGAGAAATAGGGAAAACACGAAGCTTAACTTGGTCAATTTTTAGTTTCTCATTAGTTAATAGATTTGCAATTTCAAGGATCTTTTCAACATGATCATTGACATCTTCATTCTCTGATCCACTGAATGCATTCTCTCTAAGTTCTTTGAGAAATTGACTCTTTAATTCAAACTTAGTATTATCATCAAACTTTTATTATCATCAAACTTTGGTTTAGCAACTCCCGAACTATAGTCCGCTCGGGTCTTATTCATGTATTCCTCCATGGTAGTGTTTTCACCCATTGTTTCAGTTACTTCTACTTCACTAGCTTCCTCTTTTTCAGAAAAGTAATCGAGTTGGGCTCGAGTAATCTAAATCTCTTATGTTGAAAAGCCTTTTAAGTGAATGAAAGACTTTCTCAGGTTCGTCAAAAGGTTTGGTGAGTTCTTTAACAGAGCTCCGGGTCATGCATTTCCTGAAATCCAACACAAAAGCATAGTAGGATAGGTTTTATGAAGTATAAAATCAGAAAACAAGTAATGAAATCGGATTACGAAAAAATAAAAGAAGCTGATATCTGCTGTCGATGCGTCGTATCCCAGAATTAGGATGCGTCGTATCTTATTACATTAAAGATTAAATTAGTCTTTTATTCAGAAAAACGATACGTCGTATACTCGTATCTGTGAAAACAGATGCGTCGTATTTCAGTTTATAAATTCAAATTTTTGTTTTTAATAAATAAATAGATGCGCCGCAACTGTAGAAACAGATGTGTCGTATCTCGTTAGCGTTTTGAAATTTTTCTGAATAAAAACAGAATACTTCGTATCTAGGGGATAGATGCGCCGTACTTCGAATTTTAAGTTTACACTGTATATTAAAATAAAAAACGCAATGCGTCGTATCTGATAAATCAGATGCGTCGCATCGTCTAGATCAACAAAATACAGCAGAGAGCAGTAATACAGAAAAATAAAAATAAAAATAAAAATTACAGAAAATAAAAACAAACAAACAAACAATAAAATATGCAAAATATATAATGAATGCAATCTATACTAATATACAACAAAGTTAGTGGTTAGAATCTAATTAAAATATTAATCAAATAAACAGATATTAATAATTCATTCTCCGGTAGCGGATCCAAAAACTTGATGCGTGCGATATGTCGGTGTAGAAGAGGGTGTTTAAGCCTTTTCAAGTTTTACATTTACATTTAGCCAACTTATTACTAACACACTATGTAGTTATCTCGGTCAAACATCTCGTATTGTTTAAGGTCCGATATTTGAAATAGCGGTTTTCGCGGTGAGATATCGTTTTTTATATTATAATTTATATATATTTTTAATAATTTTATTAGTGATTTTATTACTTTTAATTATATATCTTTTATATATACTAGAAAGGTGCCCGCGCGATGCGGGGCGGATTGTTGGGGTGAAGAGGAGGGAGGTGGGGTGGTGGGGTGGTGGAAAGTGGTTGTTGGGGTGGTTGTTGAGGTGGTTATAAATTGTTGTGGGTGGTTGTTGAAGTGGTTATAAATTGTTGGGGTGATTGTTAGAGGTGGTTGTTTCCATAATTAGTAAGTAAAAGTCTGAATTTTTAAGCCTTTCTAATTATAGAATAGTCCCAAATACATTATATAGTAGTATAGATATTGCAAGATATAGTGATTTTAATTAGTTTTGGGCAACTTTTATTAAAGTCTATTGAGTTTTTTGTTGCGCTTCTTGTATAAGACTTTTAGTGGGCCAAAAAACCACTATATTATTAAGGGTTACACAATTTTTTAACACAGCCCCCACTTCTTATCTCTTTCCTCTCTCCTTCTCACCTTGAAAAAAACCAAGTTCATTAAAATAAAATGAAGAAAACTAAAACACCAAAAATGTGTTCCAATCAAAATCATATGCACCGATATGAAAAAAGAAAAAACCCATATCTCAAGTTAATCAACAAGATATCATTGAAGTTGCGTGAAAAAAAAAACAGAGATACGGTCATTGACCGGCGTTGACCAAGGGTTCAACATCAATCTCGGCCAATCTACAAAATATCGCCGATTCCAAAATATCGCCCAATATCGCCGATATTATCGGATCCGATATTTTGGGGCGATATTTTGATCCGAGATTTTTTTAGGAGCGATACACGAGATATCAATGATATATCGCCGATACTAACTACATAGCTAACACACACACTTAACGAGCAGTGTACCCGATCAATATGCATATAGTGGTAAGTAGAGTGTCGAACACTAAGAATGGAACGTAATATCTAGTTGATTTAACCAATATTTTAATATCTAAGTTAGTTTTACAATCCTAATCTACTAAAAATGGTTCAGCCTGAGAGGCTGGCACGGATTTAGTAAATAGTAAAAAGGAAAACTAATGAGAACGAATCAGATAATAGCAATCACGTACACAGATAGATAATAGAGACATGTAAGAAGACCTGTCCTTGTAATTAAGTAGCTTGTCACTTGTTATATTGCTAGTTTTATATGATGAGTATCGTAATCTAATCTGTCTCGTTGGATCCTATATATCGGCGAGTAAACCATTAATGATTATTTATGTTTATCCTACCTTCTAGACACTATATAAGCATGCGAGGAACAGGTATGGTAGCCTAGAAGACTCAACTAAACACAGAGGTTATCAAAGCAAAAATATAATTCACCAAAAACATCAATCCTATAAACTTTAACCGATGAGAAGGCAATTTTAAGGGGAGCAGTATGGTGGCCACAAGCCCATCAATCCTGATGGATTAAAACTTACTAATATAATAAACAAAACTACTTAATGAATTATACACATGCATGACCTTCTTACGGCTCTAAGATATTTGTTTGGGCCGTGTCTTGTGATGCTTCTTCGACTGGATTTGTTCTGTACACCAAACTCATATCTGTCTTAGGGTATTTATAGGTTCTGTCTGAGGGGTCGATGCGGCGCATGTTGATGACAGATGCGGCGCATCTACTTAACTTCGCATGGGGTCTAAGATTATTAAATTCTGGAATATTCGTACACCTCCTTTAGATGCGGCGTAACTTCTTTCTCAATGCGGTGCATGTACTTTAACGTCTTGGATAGTTTTTGGTGAAGTCTTTAGCTGATACGCCGTATGTTGTAAATGAGATGCGGTGTATTTTGGAGTAGATCAAGTTGATTATTCTTCGTTGACCAAAGTTTCATATGCGGCGCATGTTGTAATAGGATGCGGCGCATTCTTTAAAGTCAGGCAATGGTCTTCGAATTCATCTAAGTATGATGTTGCGACGTATCTGTTGAGAGAGATACGACGCATCTCTTGAATTTCAGTAGACTTTTCAAATCTTGATCATTTAGCTTCATAATCCAATATCATTAACTTTCACCTATTGCTTGTTTTTACCTGAGAATCACTAAAGTAAACATAAAGGCACCAATTCTCATACAAAATAATATTAAACAAGTCAATTAAATAAGATAAATGATGCTAATAAAATGTACTTATTTGATGTCATCACTAACTTATATATGTTGAGTTAAATTATGATTCGACCAATTTTACTCATGTGTTCCGCCTCAGCAGGCGTTGAAGCACATACAGAAACATACAATCATGCCCCAACAGAAATATACAATCACGCCCCAATGGGGCTCCCCGATGGGGATTGGGGCGGACTTGGGGAGAACTTTGGTAATCGGGTTCGGGGATGGGGATGGCCGCCCCAGCCCAAACCCGCCCCGTTGCCATCCCTAGCCCCGACCATGGATAAGTGGGGTTATTTCAAAAGTAACCCCATCTACTTAGATGGGGTTAGTTTAAAAATAACCCCATCTACTTAAAAAGTAAACCCATCTACTTTGATGGGGTTAGTTCTAAACTAACCCCACCTACATAGACTACAGTGCCGCAACTTTGAATAGTCTGAAGTATTTAGCCAAGAGACAAGATTACAGTGCCGCAACTTTGAAAGCATCTCAACTTCAGCCCAAAACTCAGGTGCTCCCTGATTTGAGCTAGGATCCAACCGTTTAATCGCAGAAACAACAGTTGCAAATCCATTAAAGATGGTACCTTTGTATACCTTTCCAAATCCACCTCTTCTAACTAACTTGCAATTAAAAGCAAACACGATAACCCGGCCCGATTCCTAGCCAAACCCGATAACCCCATTCCTTATCGGGTCGGGTTGAGGGTTAGTATTTTTTGACAAAACTCGAATTGACTCGACCCGACAACACCCGTTAACCCAATAACCCGAGCCGATAACACCCCTAGCCCCGACCATGGATAGGTGGGGTTATTTCAAAAGTAACTGGTCTTGACCAGAATAGCCCAGTCTTACCTGTTTCTAACTGGGTCTTGGCCAAAATAGCCGAGTCTTACCTGGTTCTAACCGTCTTGGCCAGAATAGCCTAGTCTTACTGAGTCTTACCAGGTTCTAACTGGGTCATGGCCATAATAGCCGAGTCTTACCTGGTTCTAACTGGGTCTTGGTCAGAAAAGCCGAGTCTTACCTAGTTCTAACCGGGTCTTGGCCAGAATAGCCGAGTCTTACCTGGTTCTAACCGGGTCTTGGCCAGAATAGCCGAGTCTTACCTGGTTCTAACCGGGTCTTGGCCAGAATAGCCGAGTCTTACCTGGTTCTAACCGGGTCTTGGCCAGAATAGTCGAGTCTTACCTGGTTCTAACCGGGTCTTGGCCAGAATAGTCGAGTCTTACCTGGTTCCAACCGGGTCTTGGCCAGAATAGCCGAGTCTTACCTGGTTCTAACTGGGTCTTGGCCAGAATAGCCGAGTCTTACCTTGTTCTAACTGGGTCTTGGCCAGAATAGCCGAGTCTTACTTGGTTCTAACTAGGTCTTGGCCAGAATAGCCGAGTCTTACCAGTTTCTAACTGGGTCTTGGCCAAAATAGCCGAGTCTTACCTGGTTCTAACTGGGTCTTGGCTAGAATAGCCGAGTCTTACCAGTTTCTAACTAGGTCTTGGCTAGAATAGTTGAGTCTTACTTGTATCTAACTTGGTCTTGACCATAATAGCCGAGTCTTACCTGATGCTTACTGGGTCTTGGCCAGAATAGCCGAGTCTTGCCTGATTCTAACTAGGTCTTGGCCAGAATAGCCGAGTCTTACCTGTTTCTAACTGAGTCTTGGCCAGAATAGCCGAGTCTTACCTGGTTCTAACCGGGTCTTGACCAGAATAGCCTAGTCTTACCGAGTCTTACCGGGTTCTAATTGGGTCTTGGCCAGAATAGCCAAGTCTTACATGGTTCCAACTGGGTCTTGGCCAGAATAGCCGAGTCTTACCTGGTTCTAACTGGGTTTTGGCCAGAATAGCTGAATCTTACCTGGTTCTAACTGGGTCTTGGCCAGAATAGCCGAGTCTTACCTAGTTCTAACTGGTTATTGGCCAGAATAGACGAATCTTACCTGTTTCTAACTGGGTCTTGGCCAGAATAGCCAAGTCTTACATGGTTCTAACTGGGTCTTGGCTAGAATAGCCGAGTCTTATTTGGTTCTAACTGGGTCTTGGCCATAATAGCCGAGTCTTACCTGGTTTTAACTGGGTTTTAGCCAGAATAGCCGAATCTTACCTGGTTCTAACTTGGTCTTGGCCAGAATAGCCGAGTCTTACCTAGTTCTAACTGGTTATTTGCCAGAATAGCCGAGTCTTACCTGTTTCTAACTGGGTCTTGGCCAGAATAGCCTAGTCTTACCCGGTTCTAACTGGGTCTTAGCCGGAATAGCCTAGTATTACCTGGTTCTAACTGGGTCTTGGCCAGAATAGCCAAGTCTTACCTGTTTCTAACTGGGTCTTGGCTAGAATAGTCGAGTCTTACCAGGTTCTAACCTGGTCTTGGCCAGAATAGCCTAGTCTTAGCGAGACTTACCTGGTTCTAATTAGTTCTTGGCCAGAATAGGAAATTGGGTGTCATATAAATAAGAGACTCAGGTGGACTTTTTAAACTCATCCCTTTTACCAGACTTTATAAATAAGTCTCTAGCTAAACCTTTTGTCAAGTAATTAGCCAAATTTTGTTTTGATCTTACAAACTCTATAGAAATCACCCTATTCATAATAAGTTCATGAATCATGTTATGCCAGACACTTAAGTGTCTTGACTTTCCATCCAAATGAGCCAAATCCATTAACGATGCCTATTAATTTCAGTAAGAGCACTAGGCTGATTGAAGATAGTGCGGAAAACTCGGTCAACAATAATTCTGCTACTACATTTGCTAACCTCTTGGAGTGGATGAAGACTCATACAGATGTGTGGATAGATGCTGACAAACAAACAAACAAAAAAAAAATTATAGCATAAGTAAGTACCATAGACAAATAATAATAATAATAATAATAATAATAATAATAATAATAATAATAATAATAATAATAATAATAATAATAAAAGTGTTGATAATAAAAAAAATAAAAATAAAAATAAAATAAATAATAATAATAATAATAATAATAATAATAATAATAATAATAATAATAATAATAATAATAATAATAATATCCTCTCAACATGAAGCTATAATAATAATACTTAATAAACCATGTTTTAATGGTTAATTCATGCTACTGGTTTAACAAAGACAAAATCTTTACATATATATGAGGCAAGATATGAGTTGCACTTGATGCTTTGAAAGTTGTACCATTACCCTCAAATGCCACTTGGCATGAGTGCTGACTGGATAATATGAGTCATCATGTGACTAGGCAACACTTGACACGCTGGCAATTCATGCTAACACGAAATTAGAACAAAAAAGTGGACACATGTGGGAATCGAACCCTGGTCTCTCCTACCATGCAACATACTGTTAACCAATGGAGCAAGTTAGTTTTTGTGTTAAATGCATACAATCCTAACATGCCATGCTTTAATTTCTTACACATTACTCTGTTTCCATTCAAAATTTGAAACACACCAATCAACTAAAAAATAGGCATTTTCTTCTCAATAAATCAATCACAATCAATTTATTCCGTGATTATATTCATGTTCAAATTAAAATTAGGGTTCTACCAACAAAAACATAATCGAGATTAGAGTTAATCAACAAATCACGGAAGAGTTTAAACAGTCATCTTCTTCTCTCCCGTTATCAAAACCTATTCATTATTTCCACCAGGTACGTTTGATTCTAAATAACAAATTAGCCACTTATCTTTTTTTACTTTTTCATATGTAAACTGATTTTGATTTAACGATCATTCTGTGTTGCAAGGGATTTATGATTTATAACCTAATTCTTGGGTGATGATTATTTCGGATCCGCTTTAATGGGTTTTCCTGCCGCTGTCTGTTGGTTGGTATAAAATTATAACATCGAATCTTCATAAACCTTTAACTGGTATGTTTTGTATGGTAAGCCCAACAAACAAGCATGAATCAGTTTCTTTAGTTACGATTTTTGATTGTAGAATTCGATTTTGATTATTTGGTAGAATGATTTTTTGGGCTTAAGAGCATGTAGCTTTTATGCCCGCCAAGTGTTTGATAATATTACCCGACTAATGAAATAGCTTTCGGGTGTTATTTGCGGTTTTGATAATGAAAATTGTGTCAAACATGTTGTGTATTTTGCAGCAATGTTTCAGATTCTCAATGTAATTGCAAAACCAAGTGTAAGATCTTTGTGTCCACTATCTTTTTCGCTACTTCAAAATGTATATTTACCCTATGATTAATGAAGGCGACACATTCAGTTATATAACATTGTATCCAACACAAAATATTTAGTTTGTAATCACAAAACAATAATAGGTGACTACTATTTCAAGGTTATATTATTTTTTAGTCAGTTTTTACAATGCTAATGAAGTGTGCTTTTGTCTTGCAGCTTATTCTTATAGGACAATCCACCATTCGGGTTTCTTGGTTTTAGGCTCGTGCGTGCTGTATTTGTTGTGGTAAAATCTTTGACAACCTTGAATCTTTTATGTTATTTGACATGTCATGTTATCAGAATATATGTAAAACTTAATTCAGAACTATAACAGAATTTTTACCTTTTATAAAGACACTAATAGGGTGCTTAGGATTGCATATTTAAATGCTTATTTATCTAACATAAGTACTTGTGAGTGCTTGGATATAACTGCTGTCCATCTATTCACAAATGGTGTAATGTCCCAAGTCATAATTTTGAAAAGCCCACTCCTCTGGTGGTACATTGAATGATGAGTTTTGTGAAAATTCGACACCTTTTCCTCTTTCGTAAAGGTCATCACGAGATATTATTTTTAAGCGGAATCATTTATCAATCTCAGATTGATTGATGGGATAATAAACATGTATGGTGGGAGAGTGGTTCGTCGTCAAATCCAAACGCGTAGAAGTGTGGTGGGTCAACGGATGGTAGTCTGACATGCACGTGTCATTGTGTGCAGGTATTTCTCAATAGCCATGATGTCATATTTGTATTGTCGTGTTAAATGCATGGGCTATCAAATGTATAGTTCATATAATATTTTCTTATTAAGCTTCAAATGGGCTTATCATTTTTGGTGATTAGATTGAGGTAAAAAAAATTATTCCATGCTAATTGATGTCCCTGCTATAATTCAAATATACTTTATAAGGTAGGATTTCTTAGGTTATCGAGACACAAGAATTAAGGAATCTCAATAGTGTTTCCAGGTCGTCGATGTTTATTGCATAGTTTGACTTTTGAGGTTAAAGATTATATTTTCTTATTCCAAAACTATTTAGACGTTAGTAACGAAAATTTCGGAAGGTAAAGCATGTTGAAAAGGTTTCATGCGTTATCATTAGTATTAACTAAATATTTTTACCCATTTGACATGTTAAATTGAATACAGTCCTTAGTGACCCATTTATAGATAAATAGATTACTATTCCCCTATTCAGGTGTTAGAATTTGATATACAAGCTGATTTAGATTACTATTTAATTTGACCTTTAAAGTCAAAACAGGTAAAAAAAATCCGGTATTATCACGCAAGCAACTTGCTACTATGCCATGTGAAGCTTCAGTGTCAACTGGATGGTAACATAAAGAAGTTAAATAGATAGTAAGAAATCAATTAGTACTTCATACTTTATTCCAGATATTTGAAAATGTAACATTTTTAAATATTCTTTTGGTTGTTGCAGCCAACGGATTCAGATAGAGATCCATGATCACCTTTACGACTTGGCTACTTTCCGTCAATTTTATCAAGTATGTTATGGTTATTTGGCTTGCAAGATAAATTAGCTTATTCAAAACAAATTTTAAATTTGAACTTGACAAATGGGTGAACTTTGGTGTGTTTGGGATATTGCTTATTTTAAAGTGCTTATCTTCCTGTGGTTTATTTTTAAATGTAGGTTATGTTAATTATGTTCTTGGTATTAGTTCTAGAAGCGATTTGAGTATGTTTCTGGTAAAAATTTCCTAATATGTGTCTTAAGTTTTTTACTTAAAAAATGGTGCAGGAAGGCGTCTGGGTCTGGGTGATGACCTTAAAGGTGTCTGAAGCATCTGGAAATCTCAGTGAGCTTGAGAAGAAGATTTTGTATGCAGAGACTAAGAAGGTTATTGAACCCTGTCAGAATTTGATTTTTCTTTGATAACTGAATTTGGTCAATTTACTACTGGGCATTATCCTGTTGGTGAGTTTATTTAGTAAACAATGAGTTATAGAATTTCTGATATTTAAGTAACTGATGAGTGTGCTGATGTTATCTCTTTCCATTTCTGTATTTCAGAAAAGTATGGAGGAAAAATTCTACAAAATTGACAGTTGATTAACCCAAAAACGTGCTGGCGCTTCACATGTCCAAACCTGCTGTCTTTATATACAAAAGTGGACAATATATGTTTGTTAACTTCTTTGTTGTTTCCATTTGAATGGTGAGTTTTGTGCAAAAGAAAACTTTTGTTTGCAATGAAACGTTTTGTATATACTAAGTTAATGATTGTTATTCAGGCATCCAAATTTCATAACTTTTGCACCTGGGGATGATAACCTAACTGTGCATATCCGAACCCTCGGTGACCGGACAAGGCAACTTAAAACCGTCTTCTCTCAAGTACAATTTTCCTGTTCTAAAAAGTGTTTAATACCAGAGGTGAATACTTATTGTATGTTTTGAGTGTACTCTTTAGAGTGAAAGTGCTATTAAAGTTAGAACGGTTAATAAATTTTGCATAATTGAAACATTTTCGCAGTTTCAAAATGTGTAGTTGTGATTTTTTTTGTCGCTATACTATGGTATTTGAGACTACTGTGAGAACAATTATGATTGAATGGGCGAAAGTGGATGGGAAGGCAAAAAGGCTTAGAAATTTTTGGTAAATTTTGTAGCAGATTATCTTTAAGAGCATTTGCTTAATGTTTAATGTAGTGAGCTGGTTTAATTTGAATTTTAAAAATGATTTTGATGTTAAGTCATCCATATTTACTCTATTTGAAGAGTTCTTGGTATTTACTTTACTAAATTCATGCTGTATGTTAAGTTTGTCAATATGTTATGATCGAGTATTGACAATATGTTATGGTCGATTTTGTTGTCATCGCTTATAGCATAACTTTCTAACTGCTATATATATGTTTTATGTGTATTGGTTTTAAAACAATCTTTTTATAATTAACAAGATCAATGTATAAAAAAAATGCTTGAATCACACTAGAAAGGTGCTACGTCCTACATTTTTTTCATAGGGTGTTCTTCCATACTTCTGTTTGTGATAGGAAAACTGAATTTCGCTGGTCCATATGCAATTCAAAGCTCTGTGATTCTGGCCAACTGCTGCAAGGTACTCCTATAGTTGTAAACATAAAATTTAAATTCTTGAATGCTCGAAATTGGAACTCATATGTTTAGGTTTTTTATGCTTATATGTACCAGATTTGATTAGTGCTTTTGACATTTAGTTTAATTATATATCTAATTGGCGGCAAGTGAGAACCAGTCAAACCTATTCCTTCTTTGTCAGTTTTGCGATAAACAACATACTAAAATACACATAAAACACTCAACTGTTTTCTTAAGGTATTTTTGAGTATTCTTAGGTTGCACATGTATGAGTATAGGGATTTATATGATTTATTTTAAATGTAGAAGAGTGGTTAAGTATTGGGATATTACATTTTCCACCACTGGAAATAAGAGGATATGTATAATGTAATACATACATGCAAAGCATGCATATATATAACGAGAGAGGAACTATATGATCTTTTATTTTGTATAACTTTTTTATATATGAAATGATATCAAAGTTGGTCTAGAAGAGTTCTACAATAATTACTTATTTTAGTAGAGTTGCATTTATATGATCTATTTTAAATGTAGAAGAGTTACAAACATACCAGATATGCCGTTTAACAAAACATATGAGTTTATGAAAGTACTTGCTACTTTTTGGAAAACGGTTGTATCTTTGCTATTTTATTCAGGCAAGTTTTATTTCTAAGATATTGGGAACATGTTTCGTAAGTATGAGCCTTTGGAGCACTTTTATTTCTACGATATTGTAAGCATGTTTTGTGACCGGGAGTAGGAGCCTTCAGAGCACTTTAATTTCTGAGATATTGTGAGCATTTTTCGTGACCGGGTGGAGAGCTATAGTTTTATTTAAGTGTTACACTATAACAAAATTAGGTAAATAAAGTTTAAGCATATACATTGGATTGACCACATAAATGTTACGAGCTTACCTTTTTCGATATTCGTGTACTAGACACTAAATAAGTTGTGTAGTAAACTAGATAAGCACCAAGTTAGGTTAATTCTTACTGGCGAAGTATATGGTCATTTCATAGTTGAACATATGTATTTAGTTAAGTATATTCATCTTAGGATTAATTACACATGTCGTGGCCTTTTGTTTGTTGCTTCTTTTGCATTCTTTTTATGTCTTCGACTCATTCATTTTATGATAAATGTGATAGGTAACAAAGACACTGTTGCAAGTCTATTGGCACCCTTAATGTAAGTGGTGCATACAACTATGACATGTGAATGTGTTTATGTACGTGCAATAGTGATTAAAGCACGAATAGGATGCAAAGCCCGCAAGAAACTTTTAAGTACAAGTGTACAAAGAATTTTATTTCGGATATAAATAAGCACCATGTAATTTCTCTGTTTCCATACTTTATCATTGTTGTTTTTACGTATAGTACATGAACACTTTTTTTGTTCCCAACATTTTGGTTTAAGATAATTGTCGTTATTCATTATTTATTTACGTCCAGTCAAATTTCATCAAGTAATATCATGAAGCGAACTCGCCCATCGGGCGGGTTATGAAGCTAGTTCCTTCATAAAAAGAGATAAAAAGAAAGTAAGGCATCCTCAAGCATCCAAATCCCAAACAAATACGTTAAGATTACAGGTTGATTAAAAATAGTTAAGCATGAATCATATTCTTGAGATGATATATATTATCTTTAATGTTTTCAGGGCTGTCACACTTGCCATGTTTCAAGTGTGGATCAACACTAAGCCAAATAGTTTGATCTTTAAGAGCAATAATAATGCTACGCTAAAGAAATAAGAGTAACAAGTCTACATGACCATCTTGACCTGTTTATAATTTTATGTTCTTTATTGTTTTCAGTATTTATATAATACATCATAAGAACTATTGTATTCATCGTGTATGTGTATTGTGTAGTAACAATAGGTATCGTGCGTTCTTTTATACTATTGGAGGAGAAATTTAACAATTTATCCTCATGCTTCCCATCTCCCTTGGAGTTCCACGTGTGTTGCAAAAATGCATGTGTATATAATTTAGGTTTAAGTCAAACACTTTATAAAAACACATTAAAAAAAAAAAAAAAAACATCAAATCTACAAATTTAAGTATCAGTTTTCTTATTTTTTAGTAAATTTAACATATCCCCTAGATGTTAATTTGTTTCTAAAAAACATGTATTATTTTTGTTGGAGTTATTTATAAATATTAGTATCATTATTAGATTAAATTTGGTGTGGTAATCAAAATATATGTACGGGATTAATAATATTAGAATAAAACAAGTTATTGTGATATGCAAATAAATACACGAGACTGTACATTTAGCAATGATTAATGTAAATCTTTTTAAAGTTTAAGCAAGTATATCCGAATAATTATTATTTTTACAACAACGCATTTAATAACCCGTACGTACACTAGTTAAAAATTAAAATACAACTAAAATCATTATTAGTCACATAATAAACTAATATTACAAACTAAACTTGGTTCATGTCTAAAACGGCGTGCACATGTCTTATTTATTTATTTATTATTTATTATTTTTTTCTTTCAAATATACGTTCCATAAATAATTTTAATGGTTTTAAGAATAATCCAATATGCCAATAATAAAAATTTTGCGGATTACTTTGAAACTTTTCGACGTATATAAGATTAGAGATTAGGTTGAAAATCAGCAATCTACTTTTCTAAATGTATCGATTTAGTACGTAAACTTTAAAAGGGTCGGAGAAATGTAACAAACTTTTATAAATGTTTCAATTTGATAAGTGGATACCATAATCCTCACATACCAAATTAAAACACTCATAAAAATTTCTTAGATTTATAAAACTTTTTTAAAATTCACGTACCAATTCAGTATATTTGAAAAAGTACATTACTACTATATAAGGGTGAGCATCAGTCTGGGACCGGACATGACCGAAGACCGAATTAAGGTAAAAAACGGGACCGAGACCGAGACCGAATGTGGTCGGTCCGGTCCGGTTCGGTCCGATCTTCGGTCAGTCCGGTCCAAATAGGCAAGATTTGGCAAGTTTTTCGGTTTTTTGGTCTGTTCGGACCGGACCGAACCGACCGGACCGGACCGAAAACCGAATTAACCAAAAAGCATAGACCGAAAACTGAACCGAATGTAGTCGGTCCGGTTCATCCGGTTCGTTTGCTCACCCTTACTACTATACAAACTTATAACAATAAAAAATTGCAAAGCTAAACAAGAAGTACACACACCTAAATCCGAAACAACAAACACCTTAGGATTAGTAAACAGAAAGTACAAACAAACTTATAAATATTTAGGGCACCAAACCCCTTCATCATCATTATCTTCTTCAATCTGTATCAATCCGTCAATGGCGAATAATAATAACAACAATTCAACACCAGACCAACCACAACCCGACCCGAACCCACCAAAACCCGATCCACCTTCTTCTTTACCACCAAACCCTAACCCTAACCCTAGTTTAATCAATCCGCCACAATTACAGCAGATCCAACAGTACGGGACTGTGCCGCCGCCGTCGTTCCGGCCGCCGCAATTTAACCCTAACCCTGGGTTTCAGATGCAGCCGCCTGGTGTGGTGATGATGCCAGGTCAGCATCAGTATGGGGTGCCGGGTCAGCAGCAGCCGCCGCCCATGAGGATGTATGCGCCGCCGCCAGGGGCTATGCCTAATGGTGGTTATCCTAATGGGCCGCCAGGAGCTATGAATATGAATCATCCACCAGGTGGGTTGAAATTCTTTGACTTTGACTTTTTGTGATTTGATTTTGACTTTTTTTTATATTGTGTATGAGTTTGTTGAATTGTTTGTTGATATGATTTATGTGGAATTAATTTAGTCGCGAGCGATTAGGATGAGTTAGGCTGTTTTTGGAGACGAGCGTTTAAATGGGTTCCTATAACGTTTAGCTTTTACCTCATTTTAGAGTTTATAATTGCACTTTAAATGGGTAACGATGGTTTCTGACCTTTTGGCTAACTAATTCACGGGGTTTGGCGTGACCACTTTAGACTTTTGACTACTATCGCTTGATAGTTTTGTCAAATATAACGTTAGTATGGATTCTATGTTACCACACACTTATCCACGGGATTGGGTATCGTTGTTGTTGTATGATATCTAAGCTCATACATATTCATCTAATAATCAAACATTCAAACCCTTACCCAAACCCATTCCTTATAATAAACCAAACAGCACCCTAGTGTTGGTGTTCGATTAGGGAGTAGTGATGACAAGATGTTTTCTCGTAATACAGTGTCATATTGATGTTGTGGTGGAAAATTTTGGAAGAGAACATTACTTGCACAAGTTTTTTGGTATGCCATTGTTTTTTTGTCTAGCTCTGTTCTTTTTAGTTTACTTAGAAGAACTTTAGTGGAAAAAAGATGTGTTTTTTATGTTGTGGAGAAAAAGTTTATAAGGATCTCATGCCCATATCACAGTTTCTTATAGACAATTTTTGTGTATGCATGCATTTTGGCCTAGCTTTACTCATTTTCGTTTATAAATAGAAGAAAAAAAGGTTTTAAACCAGAAAGACCCCTTGAATTCTAGTAATATAATGTCATAGAAGTTTAGGGAGTAGCGATGACAAGATGTTTTCTCGTACAGTTTTGTCCTGGTGAAAAACTTTGGAAGGATCTCGTTATCTTGTTTTGCTTAGAGACCATTACAAGCACGAAATTTTGGTATGAAAATATTTTGCCTGGCTTTGTTCATTTTAATTTTACACTTAATTTTAGACAGTGTTTGGTATAAAGTAATGAACGTAGGAATGATAACGAAAGTAATGAACGTAGGAATGATAACGACCATTATGACGGAATGAAAAATAACATGTATGTTTACTTTTATGGAATGAGTTGTACATGAGGAATGTGATTCCATCAAAAAATGCGCTTTTGATTAATTATGGGCAGTACCCTGTTTTTTACTATTCCATCCTGGAATGAAAGAAAACTTGCATAAAAGCCTCCAACTTTGTATTAACCAAATTAAGAAAACCGTCTAAGGGATTGCTTATTGCTCTTTCACATGCCTTCATAGTATTTTCATATCATCTTGTCTCGTGAACTGATTTTTCATAATCAAAGGATAAAATTACTTGGATTTAAAAAACGAAAAGAATATTGCTTTTCTTCATTGAGCAATAGAAGTTTTTTAATTTATCTTTCTTCATTGAGCAAGAGAAGTTTTTTAATTTATCTTTCTTCATTGAGCAAGAGAAGTTTTTTAATTTATCTTTACTATTCTTTCCTTTGAAACACGCATACTCTCAACTTTCATGACTATAGAGGAAACTTTTTCTGAAAGAAATTTGGAGAGTAATATCTGTTTGTGAGTTTTCTGATCTACAATGTATCGAAACTTAAACTAAACATGATTATTGAATGGAATAAGTTGCTCGATTACTTTCTTCATTTCTATGTGCATTCCATTCCATTCCATTACTGCTTCATTCCGTCCTACCAAACATACCCTTAGTGGAAAAATGATATGCTTGTAATGATCCAAAAGTACCCCTCGAATTCTAAATTAAAGGTCACGAAAGTCCAGTTTATTTTCTTGCTAAACAATTTGCGACTGCCATGTTCATTGTTAGTAGGCTTTTATTTGTAGTATACTTTCCCTTTAATGGGTTCTCGAATCGTGATTTGTCGTCAGCAGAACATGCTTGCAACTGAGTGCTTCTTGCCCTTTACATGCCAAGGTATCATAATCCTTTCAACTACACTATTTGGTTTCTATTCCTTGCACATGTTATCACTTTTGGGCTTATGGCTCCATAATAGTTCACAAGATAAAACTTTGGTAAACAAATTAGAATGTCATGTCATCATTTGCATCGGCGTTTATGAGACGTTGGAAGTCTCTTGTTTCTAAATCCAGTTGTTCATGATTGGTGCATGGAATATTTTTCCGAGACCACTACTTTTCAGGATGCATGAGGTAAGCTGCTTTGTACATCCATGATCTATGAATTCTAGTATTATTGTCCTTATTTCAATTCATGTTATTAATTCAGCTGGTGTGCCTAGCCGCCATCTCTAATTGCTTATAATATTTTGCTAAACACTATTGATTAAAGTTTGTTATTTAACATGATCTATATATGCTTAACATGTTGAATGGAAAACTATTACCACCTGTATTCATTTTCTGAACTCACTCTAACAAGTTGGCCTAGTATTTTTGTCTTTTTTATGCAGGGCTTATTCGTTATCCCTCTCCATACCCACAAATGATTCGACCTGGATATCCTCAACGACCACTTGGACCAGGGGGAGTCATTCCAGCTTTACAACGCCCTCCAATCATGCCTATGCGGGGTCCAGTGATTCCTACTATTATTAGGCCACCTATCAATCTAAACATAGCTCCTGTTGAAAAGCCAATGACCACAATTTATGTTGGCAAGATAGCATCTACGGTAGACAATGATTTCATGCTCTCCCTTTTGCAGGTAACTTTGTTGCCGCCTGTTCTATTTGTTGTTTTGGAATCAGATTTTAGTTCGCGTGGGCTTACACTTTTAACTGTCTATTGCAGCTATGTGGGCCTGTTAAAAGTTGGAAACGTGTACCAGATCCCACTACAGGAGCGTTGAAGGGCTTTGGGTTTTGTGAATTTGAATCCGTGGAAGGAGTGTTACGTGCTTTACGACTGCTGAGTAAATTGAGTATTGATGGTCAGGAGCTTATGGTATGGTTGGATCTTTTTCTATTCTTCATCATTTCATTATATTTTCTCTCATTTTCTGTGTCATGTTAAGAAACTATACCTCATGGATCTTAGACATTAATCTATGTCAGGAGGCTCATCCTTATATTTGTTGGTGAAAAGGGCGGTCAGTTTTTTAACATATAAGCTGCTATGTTTTTATATTTTATGTATAAGTTGTTATCTTTGTTAAATATATAATGTGCAAGTAGCCAAAACGGCAAATTCGGTAGCTGGTCAAAGCAGGTAACATAATCTGGTTGAAAATTGACGGTTTAGGTTGACCCAGAACAAACTGCCAAAAAATTATACCTTCTATCAGAAGTATGTGCGTCAAATAGGATTACAAAACTATATTATTTTTTATCAGCTAAAGATTAATATAATATGATCTGACACACTCATAAGCGTGTGGGTGAAAATTCGAAAATTCCCTATTGCATGCTCTGTTCATAGCAATGAAGTTCATCGCATTCTCACTTCTCCTTATCATTTCTTATCTGTGTTTGCATGTACCCATATTTACATGTTTTCTATCATTCTTTTTTTTTTTTTTGGAAAGGCTGTTTTCCATCATTCTTAACCATGCATTTTTTATAAATATTAATCCTTGATTTGTATATACAGTTAAATTTTGATAAAGCAACCAAGGAGTTTCTTAAGCGATATATTGAGAAGAAAAAAGAGAACTTGAAGAATCAAAAAGCAGCAGATGCTGAAGGTGCTGGTAAAGAGGAAGACAAGAAAGAACCTCTTAAGCCTTCCGTGGAGGAATCAAAGGATGTTAAAAAGGAGGATGATAACAATGAAGAAAATAAAGATAATATTGACTATGCTACCTTCGGTCTTGTGACTGATGAAGATAAGGAAGCTGACAAAGAAGCTAGTGAAAAGCTTATAGGAATGATAGAAGAAAGGATAAAGAATAAACCTCTACCACCTCCACCTCCACCCCCACAAGCTCCTGTTACTGCTGTAAATATAACCTCTGAACTTCCAACGAAGTCGAGAGATGGCGATTCAGATGCTGACATGGCAAAAAATGGTTAGTATAAACTTTGGAGTCCATCTATTTAGGGGGTGTTTAGATTTGTGTTTCAAAACGATTATCAAACTATCAAACTATTAGGTGTTAGTTTCATACTGTTTGCATTATGAAAGGGTAATTTTTGTTATATAAATACCAAAACTTTCGAATTTCACAAGACATGTATTTTTTTACAGACGTCTTTTTTGGTCATTTGGGTATAAAATTCTTCTACTACACGCTTTTATTACATCTGGCTATGTGCTCCGGATTGTTCACAGTTACATAGTATAGCTTAATGTTTGTCTTCTTTATTTGATGTTGGAAGCTCTATCATGCTATAATGCTTGACCCTATCATTTACATATGCAGCAGAAGATAAAAACGATGAAGAGACGACCAGCAAAAGCAAACTTTCTAGCGAAAGTGAGAGACCCGATACAAGCTCACCTGAACGAAAAAACGCTAGGCGGAGCAGGGATCCAGAGCGAGACCTAAAACGTGAAAAGGAACGCGAATTGGAAAGGTACGAAAGAGAAAGGGAGCAAGACCGAGCTAAGAGAGAAAGGGAACGAGAGTACAAAATACGTGAAGATGAACGGCGATATCGGGGTCGTCTAAAGGAGTGGGAAAGTCGGGAAAAGGAAAAAGAGCGTGCCCGCAAACTAGAGAGGGAAAGGGAAAAGGATAGAGAACAGGACAGGAAATATGAGATATTAGAACAAGAGAATGATGATGGCTATAGCAAAAAGAGAAAATATAGAAGTAGTGGGGAGGAAAGAGAAGAAAGAAAACGAAGGTTAAGGGAAAAGGAAGAAGATATAGATGACAAGATTAAAGAGGAAGAAGAGATTGCTGAGGCGAAGAAGAAAGCCGAAGAGGAAAGGGAGCAGCAGAAAGAACAACAAAAACATGCTTTGGAGCTTTTATCTAGTACTACAACTAATGGAACTGATAGTGCTATGTTAATTGATGGAAGCTTGGCGGAAATCAGAAATAAGGCTTCTGACCACCCGACCACTGATATTGAAATGGCCGATGCAGACGAAAACGGTAAGTCTTTCAATTCAACTAGATTTTTTTCTTTACGTTTCTTTTTATGTATGAAGGTCTGACCTAGTCAACCAGTTAAAACCAGTCCTGGTCCTAGATCTTTTTACTTTTAGTTAGAATGACATATCACATGTTATTAAATATTGGGTTATAAATTATACTCGCAATTAATAATTAAATATTGGGTTATAAATTTTTGAAAAATGAGCATTTACCATTTCTAATCCTTTGAAGAATGAAAATACCCTGTTTTCGAAAAACACCTTAGATAATTCTTTTGAAGCATTAAAATATACACGTTTATGTTGTATATGTAATAGTATAATTTAAAAGGATTTATACAAATATCAGAAAACTACGTTTAATATTATATGGAAAACATCAAAGGCCTTTGGTATGTAATTGGCCCATCAACCAAAAGGTGGGGTGATGCATAATATGTGAGTGAGTTTTTGCCTTCCATAAGAAATATCACATGGAAAAACAGTTTTACGTTCTGTGCATAAGTGAACGGACTTTAGGACCAAATATTCGGGCTTAATCGGTCCTAGGGATAGTCTCATGTTTGGGCTTGTTTGTTCATCTGTATTATTAACCACCACCAGGGTTCCGTATAACAGGTAACAGGAGTACACAAAATGGGACTGGTGACGACTCAGTCATGGAGTCTGCGACTGCTTCACAGACAGGACAAAACAACACCGTTGGAACCAAAAAGTTAGGATTTGGTCTTGTGGGTTCGGGAAAAAGAACTACAGTCCCTTCTCTATTCCACGAAGAGGAAGATGAGGATGCACAAAAGGATAAAAAGATGCGACCTTTGGTTCCTATAGATTATTCAACCGAAGAATTGCAGGCTGTGAGAGAAACTACTCCTCTTGCACCATCTTCTAATTTGGCTGCAGCTGCTGAATTTGCAAAACGAATTGGACATGCAAATACAAAAGAAGAGAGACCTGATTCAGAAAGGGAACGCAGTAGACGGTCCCATGATAAATCAAACCATCGGGATAGGGACCGGGAGGAGACTAACCGATCCAGAGATGAAACAAGAGAGAAAGAGAATGTGAAGACACCAGATAATAAGAAGCTTTTGGATGCAAAACAATTAATTGACACCATTCCAAAAACCAAGGACGAGCTGTTTTCGTATCCAATAAATTGGGCAACTTATGACAAGGTTAGTATAGAATTCTTGCTTTATAGTTTACTTATAAATCGATTGATTTGATTATGTCTGATCCCAAATTGGTAAGCTGACAGGATTGAGCAAAAAGATGAAATGGGTCAAATGGGATAGAAGCCATCCTAAGCTTATTAAAATGCATAAAAAACCTTCTAAATCTCTTATGTAAATCGAAGTTGAATTATTTTGTTAGTAATATAGGTTTTTGTACTCATATTTACCACACTAGCAAGTAGCAACATATAAAATTGAAATTTGTTTTATAAAAGGTGTTTGTGGGTCCCCTACTTGATCCAACAGTTTGACTTGTTTCCAAATTCTTACTCACCCATTTTCCACTCTTGCTTGTTTAATTGCTAAGTCTTTCTATTACATAAGTATTATGATTAATGAGAATTTTTGGTATTCTTAAACTTGTCCTTTTCTGCTTAGGGGGAGATAGTTTAACCACTAAATGCTTTTAGTTAAATATGGCATCTTTTGAGTAGATTGGATACTTACACGAGTAATAGCCACTAGGCGTATAACCGTATGACTCTCTCCCCTGTATCTTGCCTAGAGTTCTTTCTTGTTGAGATATGTGAACTATTTTTCTCCCGATAAAAGAAAGAAGCAAAAACTAGCCAACTAAGTATGATCGTATGACTCTCTCCCCTGTATTTTGCCTAGAGTTCTTTCTTGTTGAGATATGTGTCTGACATTGCAAAACAATTGTTTTTTTGTGGGTTCGGATAGGTATTTTGTTCGATTAATACAGTATTATTTAACGATAAGATATGTTTATAACAAGGTAAGGATTTCGTATGGGAATATTCAATGACCTTAGGTAGTGTCCATATATTAGAGCAGTATGATTTGTAAGTATTGGTTAGTAAGTGTGTCTTTTTGTTTTCAGTATAACATTATTTCATGACATTATACAGAATGGATTGCATGAACGGATGAGACCATGGATCTCCAAGAAAATAACCGAGTTTTTGGGTGAGGAAGAGACAACATTAGTAGATTATATTGTGTCAAGCACTCAAGAACACGTGACAGCGAATGAGATGTTAGAGCGGCTTCAGTCTATTTTGGACGATGAAGCTGAAATGTTTGTGTTAAAGATGTGGAGAATGCTCATTTTTGAAGTCAAGAAAGTGGAGACTGGTCTTGCAGGAAGAGCCAAGGCTTAAATGGTCTCCTTGTTGTCATCATTGTGGTATTATTGTCTTTTGTTATAGCATTAGTACATTTCTTTTCAGTAACATTTTTTTAGACAAGTTTGATAAAAAGTCAAATCTAAAGATCAATTTAGCTGACATATCTCCAACATCGTCTTCTGAATAATTTGTTCCAAGATCTTTGAGCGAGTGTCATGTATCCGCAAAAACTATTTCGCTCATCCTGTAGTCCCAAGTTTCACCTTTTTAAATCAAGTGAAGTTTTGTCTCTAATTCTGTATCTGTCATAACTTACTGGTATGAATGATAATTACTCGGGGGTTGCTTAGAAGTAATTGCCTATTCCCATATGGTAGTGCGAATATGCAATAACTTCTAAGTGGTAGATTACAGTAAGCTTAATGAGATAATTAGCTGCTTATGGAATGAGTTGCATGTTTTTAGCGTGTATGTGCATGTTTTTGCCAATTTGAGGATGTGCTAAATATTTGTCGGAGTTTTGCCAAGGTGCCCTTAATGGACGCGCGCTGAGGCGTAGTTTGCAAAGATACACTTTATACATAAGTATGGCACTTGATCCATGTTTTATTACATGAATAATGGGAGTTCAATTCTGCCTCAAGCACTTTCATCAAACATTTTGCTCCTACTCCATTTCTATGATAAATATTAAATTAATGTATATGCACGAAATTATAATATTAAAATGAAAACATGTAATACTGTGAAATTTAAATGAATATACAAGATTGTACATATACGAACGACTCATGTTGTTATAAAGAGTGTCTAAGGATACCAGAAAATGTATTTTTTATTATATACATTTAATAAAGACTCATGTTATTCCTCTTTATAAGTTTGATACGCGTGTACACGGGTTTAGAAGTTAAATATGGCTACAGTTATATTAACAAGAATATGAATATCAAAATGAAGTCACGACCTCATAAGTTACTATGATGTTAAAAACAAATATATACGATATTGTATATATAACAATGTTGCATAGTTTTTCAAGGGTCATTGTATGCTATTAAACACACATAATGGTTAGAATATGATATAGATGGTTAAATTTAAATAACATCAACTTTAATATCACGTCAGTTAAAAAATCAAATCATACGTTCAACAAAATCTATATAAAATATTAATCGATATAAATAAATAATAAAAAGTTTATGTAAAAATCGGACCATGCATGGGTATTAGAGCATGCGGTAGCATGACCATGAGTTATAACATAACTCACCGCCACGTCAGCGCCACATCAGCTTTAACTTTTTAACCTTAACTCATCACTTTCTACCATGGTATCATAATTCACCTATAATACCAATTTACAAATAAACCCCTTAACTATTTCATTCATTCAACAACCCAAATACTTCATTAATAACCTTAAAAATTACAATACAAAATAAAAATAACCTTTTGAATTAAAAAAAAAAAAAAAAAAAAAAAAAAAAAAAAAAAAAAAAAAACTACCACAAAAAAAAAAAACTAAATAAAAATTTTATTAACTTAAAAAAAATGCTACAATAACATGTGGTGTAAAATGTAAACACCACAACACCACAGGGTCCAAACTGCAAAATGGAAACATGTATCTTCTTCCCTACAAAAACACACCTGTGCACACACTAAACATACACACACACTGAAAACACACACAAACACACACACAAAAACACACGTAAACATAAACACATCACAAACATATAACACACAAGAATCAGGGGGCAAAAACGATTTTTTTTTTTATCTTAGCGCATCGTTAAACATTCAACGTGGTGCGTTAACGTACGTTTGACTTCAACACCGGGTAACGTTTAACGTAGGTTTGATCTGGTGCGTTATTCTTAACGCGGGGGGGGGGGGGGGGGGGGGGCACGTTATGTTCCCCAGTGCTCTTAGAACTATATAAGTATAAAGATTTTACATAATTTTATAAAGATAATTTTATTTAACAATCCTGTGTATGCACGATTTTTAAAGCTAGTTCAAAGCAACAAGAAATTTCGTATCTCCTAAAAAATATCACAAGATAGAAATTGATGTTTAATAAATACAAGTTCGTAAGACTCAAGAGTTTCCTAACATCTATTTTGATACCATTAACTTCAGTCTTCATTATATTTTCCACAAAACAGGACAAAGTTATTTTCATAGTTTTGAAAAATCAAAAAGATAAGAAATCAATTTAGGACCATCCACTTTAAATTGTTGGACATATATAGCAACATCACTTAATTTCTATGGCTTTTTCAAATATTGAAAATTTGTGGTAGTAATTAGTTAAGCTATGGCTTTTTCAAATATCGAGACCTTTTCAGTTGCTAGTCAAACTTCAAAGCATGTATAATTAAAAAAAATAATAATAAATCCAAACTCAGCAATAAGTATCACGAAATAGAAAAGGATATCTAATAAATACAAGTTTTTAGGAGTTACGAGTATCCTAACGTTTAATTTGGGAGCGTTAACTTCAATTCTTTATACTTTACACATAATAATATGACATTTTAACATCTTCACAATCTCACACCACAAGCCCACGACAACAAAAATTATCATCAATCTCTGAAAAACGCGATCCACAAAAAGACAAAAAGATTAGCCCTGGCTAAATGTATTACTCGTCCCCGCTGCTTTACATGGGTAATGTGTTAGCACTTTGGTATGTGTTATTTTACACATACTTTTGACCTTAGTTTAGGGACCAAAATGACCAAATACTAACCAAATATGCCAAGAGAATGTATGTTTTTGTATTTGTGTATGTGCAGGTACGGATATGTGAAAAATGAACAAAAACAAAGCAAAACCGACAAAAAACGAGCATGAGACTTGGAAAAGTGTCAAAAGCCGAAACCAGGAAAGCATTTATCCAAGAAAAGACCAAAATGACAAAAGTAATCCTTAGAGATTCAGAGAATAACAAAAGAGACTCTTAGTTGAAATATGAAGACCTTTACAATAATGGCCCTCAAAGTTTCAGCAAGTTGTCAACTTTGGTCATTTGAAGAACTTTGGAAGAAAAGTCAACTCAATTCCTCCAAGTTACAAGATCGTTACGTGTAGTATTTAGTTTCATTTGTAGCGTTTTAATATGTTTTAAGTAGTTTTCTCATGTTTTGTAAAAGTCTAGGGGCTAAATATGCAACAAACTCAAAGATTAGAGAAGCCCTAGCCCCTAGCCTATAAATACCCCTTAAACACCAACTTTGAGGGGGTTGTTGAGGGTTGGTCCTCTTAGTATAGGAGTAGTGTAATGAATTAATGTTAAGTTTTATTTACTTTCTCTCTCTAAAGCTTTCTCTCTCTAAAATCTTTAATTTTTACTTGTTAAAATCTTGTTTTTATTGGTGGGAATTAAAGTTTATGGTTAAACTAGTTAGTCTAGTGTTAAATTTGGTGAAAAACATTAGTTTTTAGGCTTTATTTTGGATCAAAATGGTATTTTGTTACGATTTTATCGAGTTAGTTTTTTTTTTTAATTTTTTATCGAGTTTGATTTTCTTATTATCTTTTGTCGAGTTACAAAAAAAAAAAAAAAAAAAAAAAAAAAAATCGAGTTACAAAAAAAAAAATGAGATTTTCGAGTATGAAATTTTGTTTTGTCGAGTTAGGGACCAAAAAATAAAAAATTATCGAGTTAGTCTTTTTCGAGTTTGGGGACTAATTTGCAAATATTATTACCGAGTTTTGTTTTTTGTAATAATTATTTTCGAGTTTGATTTCTAGAATTTTTTTTTTATCGAGTTAGTTTTTTTTTATTTTATCAAGTTTGCATTGTTGTATCGAGTTTCGTTTCTTTTGACAAGTTAGCTAAGATTATCGAGTACGATAATCAATACCTCATAGTTTATCGAGTAAGGTTCTCTTATGCTTTATGCTAAGGCGAAACTCTGCCGAATTTTAGTTTGGCTTATCTAGTTTGTTTATTTTATCGTGTCTTTTTCTTTTATCAAGTAACTTTATCTTATTAAAATGAGTCTCAAGTAGTTTATTAGTGTTTGCTTAGTGGCACGAGTTTGTGAGTTAAGTGTGGACATAAAAGAAGATTGGAACTAATAATCGTTATGATTATTTAGACTTGTGATTTTATTATTTGAAGGGCAAAAGCCGGATAATAATCAAATTACACATCTAGTAATTATTTTCTTTTTAAAGGATTATTTTCAAAATAAACCAACGTTGTGAGAAAATAGTCTTGTTTAAGGAAAATAATTCGTCGTCAATCCTTGACACACACTTGATGAACTTACTCACGTCGCTTAGCAAACATAATGTTTTTAAAGTCTTTTCTCGTCTTAGTTTTCTTTCTTGTTTTAAATTTCTTATTGTTTTTTTTAATTGCTATTTCATTTTCTTTAGAATAAAAACTCCAAAAATTCTCAATTATATTTTCCCATTCACTTCACAATCACGCGACTCAAGCCGACTCAATCGCCGTCTTACCTTCGTTGGGACATAACGACCCGGGGAATTACTTCACTTGTGTTTCTTCGATAAAACAAACATATACTAAAATGACTAAAACCACACTTATTAACAACTATACTTATTAGAAGGTATCAGTTAATATGACCTAAACAATCCTAAAAATGACAACTCTCACCACAAAAATATAAACAACTATGCCGTATGCGTCAACAAATACGCGCTACAATTTTCTTCAACTCACCGTTTCAGTATTTCAATTAACGTCATTAAGATCATTTATTCATTATAAAATATAAGTTCAATTCCTAGTAGTACCTTTTTCTTGCCTTATAATTATATGATTATACAACTTTGCCAAAACATATATATTTTACTCATGAATCTCCGCCTACTAGATTGATTAACGGTCGTTTTTGGTATATTTTCGATTAGTTAAATTGTTTACCTTTTTATCCTGTGATGTTCACGAGTAAGTAAGTTAGTAATTTGTATATTAGTGGGAATTTATTTTTAATCTACTTAAGTTTTTTTGGCCATTTTTATCGAAACTCCTATATGTGTGGGTAGTAATTGAATTATTCTTTAAAGTTTACTTAATCAACATAATCTAAAATTTTAGAATTCGTTGAGTTAATTTGTAGAGGGATCAATATATCATTCTCGGAACTATATGTATTTTCTATAGGTGTCATTTATACACGTTATCTAGTTTGTTACCTTATGAATGGGTTACTTTATTTGGGTCCATTTATTTGGTAGTATTTAAAGAGCACGTTGCATTGGTTATAGCATCCCGCGTTATAGCTTTTTTGTTTCCTCTAGCGACGCCATGTGGGTTTTAGTTCCACCGGTCCTCTTGCGTTATAGCACCATCGCCATGTATAGAATGGAAGTTTTCAGGGTTTTTCCCTTCTTTTTTGAACATAAAAGTGGCGTGAGTGAGGATTTTGGTTGCGTGTTATAGGAATTATTAGAGAAAGTGCCTTTTTGGTTGTTTAAAGGACATAGCTCTCTTATATTCATATTTATGTCACATAACAATTCGAGGACCAAAAGATATCACATGTTGGATGCACATGCAATAAGTACAAATTCAAAGACTTTAAAGTCTTTAGACGTATAGTTTGGGATTTCAAATTTTTTTCCATGAATATCTACACCACACAAATATATATCACATTATAGTTGGAGGACCAAAAGATATCACGTTGGATGAACATGCAATAAGTACAAATTGCAAAGACTTGAGAGTCCTTTAGACGTCTAGTATGGGACTTCAATTTTATTCCATGAATTTCTGTACCACACAAATTAATTATTCTTTTTCAAAGTCTATATAAAGCTGCATATAGCCATATATGTTGACAGAGAACGCACATCAAAACACAGTAACAAACATATAAGAAGGACCACATGTTTGATCCATTGCTATAACAAGGACCACATGTTGCTTCCACTAACATGTACTCAGTTTCGTGTTCTGTTACATACACTCGATAGCAGTGACTCGATCTAATTTTGCTTACAGTTTAATAAATATACCACTAAAGTCTTAGCATACGATAAATATTCTCCGTGTTAGTGTGAAAATAAATGCTCTTAATTTTTAAAACTTTATTGCAAGCACCTAATTATTAGATGGTCTTATGTTATAATCTATCATGGAATTAGTTACATAAGATTTAAGTGTGTGGATGAAAACTCAAATCTTCTTCATTGCTTGCTCTATCCATAGCAATAAAGTTCATCCCCTTCTCAACCCTCATAGTAAGAACTTGTAATATGTTAACTCGATCTTTTTGCTAACAAAGGTGTTGGTAAATGGTTGTTTTCGTTATATGATGTTGGAAGCTCTATCATGCTATAATGCTTGACCCTATAATTTACATGTGCTGTAGAAGATAGAAACGATGAAAAGACGACCAACAAAAGCAAACTTTCTAGCGAAAGCGAGAGACCTAAAACAAGCTCACCTGAATGAAAAAACGCTAGGCGGGGCAAGGATCTAGAACGAGACCTAAAACGTGAAAAGGAACGCGTATTGGAAAGGTACAAAAGAGAAAGGGAGTAAGACCGAGCTAAGAGAGAAAGGGAACGAGAATACAAAATACGTGAAGACCTAGTCAACCTGTTAAGACCAGTCCTGGTCCTAAATCTTTTTACTTCATGTTTTTTACTTTTAGTTAGAATGACATAGCACATGTTATTAAATATTGGGTTATAAATTATACTCGCAATTAATAATTAAGTTAAAACAAGACTTAGAGACTTGAGAGTCTTTAGACGTCTAGTATGGGACTTCAATTTTATACCATGAATTTCTGTACCACACAAATTAATTATTCTTTTTCAAAGTCTATATAAAGCAGCATATAGCCATATATGTTGATAGAGAACGCACATCAAAACACAGTAACAAACATATAAGAAGGACCACATGTTTGATCCATTGCTATAACAAGGACGACATGTTGCTTGCACTAAACATGTTCTCAGTTTCGTGTTCTGTTACATACGCTCGATAGTAGTGACTCGATCTAATTTTGCTTACAGTTTTATAAATTTACCACTAAAGTCTTAGCGATTAATATGCTCCATGGTAGCGTGAAAATGCTCTTACGGTATAATCGTTGTGGAAGTGGAAGTGGCCGAAATGATGTGGAGCATAACAGTATAATCGTGTGAAATGAGTTTTTGATGATATCAATACAAAACCAACAAAGTTTGATGGGTATTGTGGTAATTAACTTGATTTATGTATGATATGTGAACAAGAGTCAATGATAAGGAAAGCTTTTCAGTTAGCTGTAACTTTTTAATGTTTAGTTTGTGATCTTTTTGCTACAATCTAACCACCAATTTATCTGACTCAAGTGTACCATTTTAATCAGATAAGAAAAGCAAAGAAAAAAAATCTAAAACAAAACTCTATTCAAAGGTATTTCAAGATTATCTACTTCAATGTTTCCACGACACATCTCAATGCATTTTGTGTAAGTTACAGAAAATCTAAAAGCACCCACAAAATAAGCATGCTAACCAACAAGTCTTAAAATCATAACAAACTCAAACATATATCATTAGAAAATAATACTAATAAAAAAATAATAATAATAAAACAAAACAAAACAACACTAGAATTTGCAAATGAGGTCTTTTTTTGACACTTTTGAAGTAACTCATACTCTTATTAACAGCTCCAAAGTCAACAAAGACTCTTCGGAATCTTACCTTAAATAGTTAAAACATGGAAATCGCGGCCGAAAAGCATCATACCCGATTTATCTTGGGATGGAAGGAGTAATACCGTGTCTTGTATAAAAGTTGCAAAAAAGTTGCAAACACGTGATTTATCCTCCCATTTCGAAAATGCTTATAATTATCTTTCCTACAAATTTTTTACATACCAAGGGACTAATCTCTACCCTCCATCTTCCCTCCATCTTTATTTGATCTAATGGATGAGATTAATCACAACAATTTAAAAAACCCACTTTCATCCTTTTTTTTTCAAATATTAATATATTTCAAACCATTAATCGTTAAGCGAAAAAAAATATACCGTTACGACGAGCATTTAATTATCTTTCTATAGATAGGCTAATTGATATATTTTTGACAATTTTTTTTTCATTTTTTTCACGTTTTTTTTCGTGGCCGAAAAAATCATATATGATATTACACATCATATCATATATGATATTATATGTAATATCATATATGATATGATGTGTAATATCATATATGATATTACATATCATATATGATATGCAATATCATATATGATATTTTTTTGGCCATGAAAAAAAACTTGAAAAAAACGATTTTTTTTTCTCGAAAGTATATCAAAGTGCCCGTCTATAGAAAGATAATTAAATGCCCGTCGCGATGGTGTAATTATTTTCGCTTAACGATTAACGGTTTAAGAGAAAATAAATTATAAAAAATTGGTGAAATAATAAAATGCTTTTAATCTCAACCATTGATTTTCTTTTTAGATGGATGGTGGGGATGAATCCCTTGGTATATAAGGAATGTTTGGTTTGTAGAATAACTCGACTCATATTACATTTGACAATTACTTTACTCTTTTTCTTTTTTATGCAGCTTCTCAATTTATAATGTAATTAATTAAAGTGATAACCAGGTAAAAAGAGTTTTGCTAAAATTTTAATTTTTTAAACAATATACTTCTTCATTAAAAAAAGAAATAAATATTATAGTCTTATATATTTGGCATTTATAAAAAATGGTACTAAAAATATTTATGTTTAAAAACCGCCCCAACATATTCACATATAAAGGGGGAAAAAAACTTTTCTAAATTCTCGCATAAAAATTGTAAATAGCACTAGCTGGCTTTCTTCTTATTGCAAGCGGTGTGTTCTGGCATTGTTATATGCATTTTTTTTTCTTATAGCAAGACATATTGTGCCGGCCCAAATGTCATAGTCATGTTATAGGAACATTTGTGATTGGGTTGGCGAGCGTTATATGTGTATTTTTTTTATTGTTATTTTATTTTATATTTTTCTTTTTTTGAACTATGTTATTTTTTTTGTGATTGAGTAAGGTATTTTTGTTGTTATGTGACTCATTTGTGCCTAGAACATTTAGACCACACGGTACTTTATGGTGTCATGGGTTGGTGTTATAGTAAAAGTTCTGCCAGCTCAGCATTTTTTTTCTTCTATAATACCCGAATTTATAACTCAACACAAAATACCACCCCTTCTAACAAAAGTGGTTACATGAATAAAAGTTATGTCATGAAGCCAAACATAACTCAATAATAATAATAATAATAATAATAATAATAATAATAATAATAATAATAATAATAATAATAATAATAAAATCACCACTTGGGCCGGTTGGTACGTCGCGAGAGCCGACGACAAGAGGTCTGACGCCATGGTACCAAGGCTAACAATGAAAGTTACCATGCAGTCTTATCGCTGGAAGGATGTTTTAGTTATAGTGATGTTATAGAGTTTGTTTTGAGATGACAACCCTATAACATGTTACAACATTGCAATGCACCCACTTTCAACATTTTCCTATATTTGTTTCTTTTTATTTTCTTTCTTGTTCATTATTACAGTGAAATACAATAGTGTTTTTTGTGTTTATGTTGCGTGCAATGTAAGGTCACTATCAAGATGACGAGGAAACACAACTGAGATTAAACATATCGTGTATTATCATCTTTACCATACTTTTTTTTACCCTCTTTATTGTGTACTTTTCTTATTAATGTTATATTACATCACCTATTCTTACCAAAAAAGTGACAACATTTGATAAAACCTAATCAAATTTTTTTAAGCTAATTACCACAATAAACCTTATATGGAGTGATTTTACGGGAATGAACTTTTTTAAGATACTTTATCAAATGACCAAAATATGTCACTATTAAGTTTTTCATTTTCCATTCGCCCCAAAAAATTTATTCGCTCAGTAACCATTCACCACTCACTAAAAAAAAAAAAAAAAAAAAAAAAAAAAAAAAAAAAAAAAACTTGCAGTTCATTTTCTCACAAAATGTACATTTGAGAAAAAATACTACTTTTATTTAGATAAAACTTTTGTGCTTCTTTTATTGCAGATTGTAACTCTTTTGCTGTACAATGTCCTTTTTTTTTACTATTTTAATAATACTTTTTTGATTGTATAGTGAGCTCGATGTACTACATTTTTTGATTAATTGATGAAATTAACTACGTTTGTTGGATGTAAAAAACACGTGACATAGCTAGTCAAAGTCAACAAATGCATTTCACTTTTTGCATTTTCCAAATCCATGTCACTTAAGTTTCGCCTAGGATTGTCTTTTTGCATTTTCCAAATCCATGTCACTTAAGTTTCGCCTAGGATTGCATATCGACCAAGTTTTCGCCCAAGCATTTCATATCGCCTGAGTTTTCGCCCAAGCATTTAATTTCAATAAGATCGCCCTATTTTATCGCCTAAAGGGTCACAAGATCGCTTATACTACTCCACTTTTACTTTCCAATAGCCTTGGAGATCGCCCACAATCATTTGAGACACGTGTACGGTTGAAAAGGTGTATTGGAATTAATCTAACGGATGATACGCTAAAAGTTCATTTTTGTAAAAAGTATGGGTGAAGTTCATTTTCGTAAACTACTATTAAAAATGGTCCATTAAAAAAAAGCTCTTTTGTCGGGTTTTAGTTGACCTGGGTCGAACCACCGGATCGGAAACCCGAACGGTTCAATAGATATGAAAGAAAAAGAACAAGAACAATGTAACTAGATGATGTAATAGTACATGTTGTTATGTAACTGAAGCATACGTATTACTAATCTTATTAAAGATCGGTCGACGATGGCACTAATTTCTTGTACATCAGCGTAGAGAATATGTTTCATTGGTGGTGATTGAAAATGGTAATAGGGGTGTGTGTGTGAAAGTGTTTGGGTTTTGTCACCTTTTCTTTGGTTCTAAACTACAAATGGCTCCCTTATGTTTTTTGCGTTTATTTATTTATTTATTTATTTTTATAATTTTGTTTATGTTATAAAACTATAAACTTGAAAGTACGGAGTAGAAAGAATCTTTGTAACTTTTACCCCATTTATAGGTGGCCGGGTGGGGGGAGGGAAGGAGGGTTGTATAACAAATCCCAAATAAATATTTGAAGCTCGGTTTGTGGGTGAAAATGGTGATAGATGATGTAATAGTACATGTCAAGTGGTGATATGATATGACATTTATGTAGAAAATACAGAGTATAAACTTTTAAGAAATGCTAGAGCCACAAACAAACTTTCACAAAATCAGCCACAAAATGACGTGTCCATAGGATGATTGGTGTAATTTGTAGCAGTTTCTCTCTCCTCTATATGATTAAGCCAATCATGCTCTCAGACATCATTTTGTGGCTGATTTTGTGAAAGTTTATTTGTGACTCTAGTATTTTTTTAAATTCTTTGATATAGTGTGCTAATAGAAATGATTCTTATATAAATTGCCCCTTTTCTACAAATATACATGTAATTTACATGATTATCGTTGTCGGATGTCAATGCCCTATTAGTATTGGTTTGATACTATATTTTCTTATCTTAGAAACTAAAGGTGCATAGCATTTTTCTTTACATACATTTTGAGTAAATGTACTTCTCTCTTTGGCATAAAATCGGTTAGACCCGGCGGTCTAATCGGCTGAACCGGTCACTTGACCGGATCAACTTAAAAGTCAGGTTTTTAAAGCATTGGAGATTCTATAATGAGGCTCAACCCGGTTCACTTGGTTTCTATCAGACTTTGTACCAAACACAATAATGTTTTTGCTAACGGCATCGTCTTCCTTCTCTTGAGAAGATTCGACCTCTAGTCTTGTTTAATCTTTATTTTCCATTTACTAGTATCATGTGATTTCATACATCATCCTTGCCAACATTATTATTAAGTGACCGTGAAAAAAGAAATTATATAATATACTAAAGGGTAAGAGGTTACTGTAGCAAGCACTGTGCTTGCTACAGTAACTTTTTTTTTTTTTTTTTTTTTTTTTTTTTTTTTTTTTTTTTTTTTTTTAACGGTCGTTAGTTATTTAACGGCTGTTAACTAACGACCGTTATCTTTAACATTTAAAAAAAATTACGCACTTTGTCTTTTATCTTAGTGGTTCATTGCAAATTTAGTCCTCAAATAATTTACATAAATGGTCCTTCATGTTATACATCAATTGCAAAATGAGTCCTAGGTAACTAACTTCATGTTAAGTAGCTAACGGCAACAAAAGAATTCCGCAGCAACACGCGGGTACCAAACTCGTATTTTACTAAGAAAAAATATAGAATAGTTTAAATCACACATGTGTCGATAAACATAATTTTTTGATGAAAAAAGTGAACATATATTAACTTCCTAACTCTTACAACACATAGAGATACATATGGCATATGGCAAGTCCCAAACACCATTCATACGACTACTATTCAACTGCTATAACATACAACTCAAAAACAACCTATATTTGTTGCAACATTCTCCTCTGAGGATACAACATTCCTATGATGATATAAAAAAGATATATCTCAGACAACACATATCTGCCAGCAATACCCAACTTGCCTTTCCAATGTTCACCTAAATGACCCACCATAGCCCCATGATTGCATTCAACCATAATCCACGATGTTCTAAGATATCACATCGGTAGGCATCATCATGAGAGTTATAGCACCCTAGCTCATCAAAGAGCGGGCATACCCAAACTGACTACATTTCCCGAGTTAGATCAAAGCTATAAGCGTACTAGCAGATTCCCCTCACTAGCATTAATAAACATATTTATCAATGAGTAGTTTACCAATAAACATATTTAATTATGTATGTTTGATTTCAACTACTTTAAATACTAATCTTTGAAAAATCATAATTTTTGTAATTTTTGTAACATGAACAAGAAAACAAGACACACTACAATAGATAAAGTAAATGACACATGTGACCCAAATGCTCTTTGCAAAGTTATGGCATCGTATCAAAATTCAGATATAATGAATACTTCGTTTAAGGATTAGACACACACAAAAATAATAATAATAAATAAATAAATAAAATACAATAAAATAGATAAAAAAAATCTCTTATCTTTTGCTTTCATAAAAGCATCCACTATGGTTCATATTTATAAAGCTTTAAAAAGTAGTTATTGTGGTTATAGATTTTCCTTCGACATATCAGCTTTTTCTCTCTCAAAGTTTTTTCTTCAACTTTCCTTCAACCATTACAACACCTTCTCTTTCTTCCATATTTTTTTTTTCTGATTTTTATCATTTAAAAATACTCCCAAAATACAAATAAACACACAATACAATAAAATTATAATTTCTCACTCTTGTCTTTCTCTTATTTTTCATACGAGACTATACTCCCGCTAGGCTTGTGTTTTTAATGGTTCCTTCCTTTTTGTTTTGTTTTCCCGTAATTCTGCAATGGTTTACTTCAAGGAAAAATACATTCCCTAGTCTATTCCTTCACCACACCCTATACACTAAGGTTTAGAACCTTTTGCATGCCACATAAAACTGAAATGACGATCCACTATTGTTGAAATGAAACATAAACAATTTCAACAATTATAAACCTATTCTTAAACCTACCTTAGTGAATTCTCTAAGATTTTGAATAAAGTTACCAACCTCCAATAACAAGTCGATCATTAATATGAGCTTAAAATCCTTCTAAGGAAAAGTCTTTAATTAACTTTTTAATTATGCAAAGTTAAAAGTTATCGAATATTCAAACAACCGAAAGAAATAACGTCGAATATGTTTATATGTTGTTAAAGATTGTAGATCTTAGGTGTTTGATTAAATGTTTGAATTAGTGAATGAATGGATTTATACCGAACGGATTAATGAAAATCACGATTTTTTCCCTTCGTTATAAAATGTGATGTGGGTTAGAAATTTATATTTACATTTTCTTTTTTTTAACTTGAAACTCTAGTAAAATAGTGATTGCATAAAGTAAAGTTGTAAGTGAAGACACAAAAAAATGCATTTCAAGATCAAGTTGTTAATGAACGTAGGTCCAAGGTCTTGATCAACCGCACCTGACCCCACCTGCTATTTTGGCGAAATTGCGTGTTATTGTATTGTTGGTTGTCACACCCCCAAAATCGGGTCCAGCGGAAGCATACGTGTAGCTAGGGTGTAACTCAATCGGTAACACAACACAAGTACAAAAATGGTTTTCACTTTAATTATTTAGAATAAAATCGTTTAATCAAAATGTTGAATTTACATCGTTAAAAGTAGTGCGGAAGTAGGCCCTTAAAATAGTTTAAAACGGTCCCCAAACGAATAATCAGAGTCTTCTATGACCATGCCATACCCTGCCAAAACCTCCTGTAGCGTGCCATAGATTAAAACCTGAAAATACATGCTAAAGTGTCAACACGAGGTTGGTGAGTTCATAGAGTTTGTTTAACAAATAAAGTTTATAGAAAATGATCACACAGCAAAGGCATCGTAAATCCACTCAGTTACAAGTCCCGCCATAAGAGACTTGTAACCTGTGTGTTCACAACCCACTGCTAAAATAGTTTAGGTCTAGTAGTCAAGCACCCGTGGTCAATAATAAGTCAAGGCCGCTCCGAACAAGGGAGACTTGAAGTCACTCCGCCACCTAGGCAAAGAATTATTAGTCACTCCGCCGACCTGGCGAAGAATTATTAGTGCTCCGAACAAGGGAGACTTGAAGTCACTCCGCCACCTAGGCAAAGAATTATTAGTCACTCCGCCGACCTGGCGAAGAATTATTAGTCACTCCACCATGGCGAGAATTATTAAGGATGCTCTGAACAGGAGAGACTTAGCACGCTCCACCAATAAGGCGAGACTTTAGATCAAGAACGCTCCACCAAAAATGGCGAGACTTTAGGTCATAGTACGTACGGTGCATTAGGGTCAAAAGTCTAAGTCGAGTTCAAAAGTTCAAAACAAGTTATAAGGTCAAATAAGTTCATAATAGTTCAAGGTTCAAAACAATGTTCAAAGAGTCAAGTAGTAATTCATGTCAAAAACGAGCATGCATTCTCCCCCAAAAAGTTAACAAAACAATTTAAAAGAGTAGGGGCTATGACTCACCTGGTGCGAATAGCTACGAAGACAAAAGTGGTTACACAGAAATGAGGTTCGATCTCTAACCGCGACCTATAATGAACGAATGATACGATCTACTTAAATTATGAGGGGATGCGATGAATGTACATGCACATGAAGCCTATACCACTCGTAGTTTGAAAATAAGTGTTGGCGTTGATTCATAGTGTTTCCATAACTTAAGAGAATATGTGCTATTAGAAGTTGTCAAATATATATATATAGTTCGTCTAGTTTCAAAAGTGTATATCTTGGTCGTTTTAAGCTCATTTTACTCGTTCTTTATATTCCCGGAATCGTGGGACAACATACTAACATATTTTTGATAAGTCGGGACGGCTAGATCAAGTTTTATGCCCAAAACAGCCCGTGACAACTGTTCATCAGCAAGCAGTTTTTCAGAAAACTAGTTTTCGTCGTTAAATTCGGAAAATCATATCTCCTTCGTTATTAACTCGTTTTAATCCGTTCTTTCGCCCACGGCTTTGTTTTTGAAAGTATTTTCTAAATCTTTGGTCAAAAATTACCCACCACCTACTGATTTTCCCACGATTTCAAAATAAGGACAGTAGGTATAAATATAGTTTCAAAAACCATTTCTAGTGTTCCAATCTAGTTCCAACTTCAACCAAACCACTATCAATCACCACAAATCTAGTCTAATCTTACCATACACCTTCTTAGGGTGTCATGGGTTCCTAAACATCATAAATCAAGTGGATCTAACAAGGATCTAACAATAATCTATTTCTAGGGATCAAAAGTTAGTTATATATATAAATGAGTGGTATATACTAACATATGCATGTAAACCTTGTATGAAATCATATGACCATAAAAATAACATGAAGAAATGATGAACAAGAGTTTGACAACTTACAAGAAAGATTTGAGATGATTTGGATGAAAATGTATAAGAAACCTAGGGATTTTTACCACCAAACCCCAACTAGATCATGATTAGAACTTGATAAACACTTGGGTCTTGAAAAATTTATGGATTCTCCTTGGTTCCCTTTCTTGGCCGATTATACACAAAGGAGAGGAAGAGAGAAAGTTTGCTAGTATTTTTGAGGTGTTAAAGAAAGAAAATGTGTGAAAGGAAGGAGTATATATATGGCTAGATGTAGTCTTGGTCAAAATACAATTAATGTGGTCTTTGGTCTTGGTCCAAGGGGGGGGGGGGGGGGGGCAAAAGGAGGGAAACAAGGGTTAATGTTGGTGGCTCATTAAATGAGTGTGTCTATGTAAGTATTGGTTAGATATTTAGTGTTTAGGGGATACCGGGTACCGAGTTAACTAAAAATAAATTGTAACGAGATAAAATAAAATATAATGAAGTTGTAAAAATTGTAAAATAATATTCCTGATGAGAATCGGAAGTTAAAATAATGATTGGGTTGAAATATCGCAAACCGACGGGGTTATAAGCTCCGACTGTAAAACGTAACAGTTGATTTGAAAACACCGGGTAATTTTAATAATATAATTTTTATATTATTATTATTAGTATATAAAAAAAAAGTGTTAGGGCCATAGTTGGGATTATCGGATCAATTATTTAAAATAATAGCTCATAAGATAACGTTTTTTTTTTTTTTTTTGGTAAATAACTGTACGTATACAGAAATGACGCAACTCACGCATAAATGACAATTTTCTCCGGAGGTGAATAGTGTTTTATGAATAGTAAAAATTTTGAACGCTTCTCAGAATCACAAACTGACTCCGAAAAAGATGAATAGTAAAATGATGAATAGTGATCGATGAATAGTAACCGATGAATAGTAAATATGAAAGTTCGGGAAAAGACCAGAATTTACGAGTGGTGACAGTCTCTACCCCTTAAGGGAACTTCGTCCCGAAGTTCAGTTAACGTTGGTCTCCGAAGTGTTATAAAGGTGAAAATTCATGAGATGAAATGACGAGTTGACGTGCTTTCAGGCGGCGGTTGACGAGGTGATGAAAAGTATAAGCGTTCTGACAACGAGGGTACACACACACATGAATGAAACATTCGGAAATTGAGTTGAGGATTCAATCCAGACAGAATTTTATTATAACCATTCTCAGTGTTGCAAAATTCATTTCTGAGTTGGATATAGGTAGTCAGCCTATGTCCCACTATCCCGGGTTGAATATAGGTGACTAGTCTATATTCCACCGAGGTTCCATGAATTTTGAAATACTCAGCTCAGTTATACTACCAAGACGTACAGAAAGACTAAGGCAGGTGACCAAACTCGAGGTCAAATGATGAAACTATGCAAGGAAAAACATAACGTGGTGACATATATGATACGTGAACATGCTTATATGAAAGACAATGATAGAAATCAATTAGAATAAATGAACGTAATATACCAGATAATGAGACACAAATCTCATCACCTAAGTCAGCAACAAACCACAAGTGAGGCATCAGCTTGGCAGGCAGGCACGTGACGGTCATAGGGTTAAGTTTTTCGTAAAAGTAGCTATAGTCTAGGTTTTAAAAACACTTAGTTCGCTATAGCCAAAGCTCTGATACCAATCTGTCACACCCCCAAAATCGGGTCCAGCGGAAGCATACGTGTAGCTAGGGTGTAACTCAATCGGTAACACAACACAAGTACAAAAATGGTTTTCACTTTAATTATTTAGAATAAAATCGTTTAATCAAAATGTTGAATTTACATCGTTAAAAGTAGTGCGGAAGTAGGCCCTTAAAATAGTTTAAAACGGTCCCCAAACGAATAATCAGAGTCTTCTATGACCATGCCATACCCTGCCAAAACCTCCTGTAGCGTGCCATAGATTAAAACCTGAAAATACATGCTAAAGTGTCAACACGAGGTTGGTGAGTTCATAGAGTTTGTTTAACAAATAAAGTTTATAGAAAATGATCACACAGCAAAGGCATCGTAAATCCACTCAGTTACAAGTCCCGCCATAAGAGACTTGTAACCTGTGTGTTCACAACCCACTGCTAAAATAGTTTAGGTCTAGTAGTCAAGCACCCGTGGTCAATAATAAGTCAAGGCCGCTCCGAACAAGGGAGACTTGAAGTCACTCCGCCACCTAGGCAAAGAATTATTAGTCACTCCGCCGACCTGGCGAAGAATTATTAGTGCTCCGAACAAGGGAGACTTGAAGTCACTCCGCCACCTAGGCAAAGAATTATTAGTCACTCCGCCGACCTGGCGAAGAATTATTAGTCACTCCACCATGGCGAGAATTATTAAGGATGCTCTGAACAGGAGAGACTTAGCACGCTCCACCAATAAGGCGAGACTTTAGATCAAGAACGCTCCACCAAAAATGGCGAGACTTTAGGTCATAGTACGTACGGTGCATTAGGGTCAAAAGTCTAAGTCGAGTTCAAAAGTTCAAAACAAGTTATAAGGTCAAATAAGTTCATAATAGTTCAAGGTTCAAAACAATGTTCAAAGAGTCAAGTAGTAATTCATGTAAAAAACGAGCATGCATTCTCCCCCAAAAAGTTAACAAAACAATTTAAAAGAGTAGGGGCTATGACTCACCTGGTGCGAATAGCTACGAAGACAAAAGTGGTTACACAGAAATGAGGTTCGATCTCTAACCGCGACCTATAATGAACGAATGATACGATCTACTTAAATTATGAGGGGATGCGATGAATGTACATGCACATGAAGCCTATACCACTCGTAGTTTGAAAATAAGTGTTGGCGTTGATTCATAGTGTTTCCATAACTTAAGAGAATATGTGCTATTAGAAGTTGTCAAATATATATATATAGTTCGTCTAGTTTCAAAAGTGTATATCTTGGTCGTTTTAAGCTCATTTTACTCGTTCTTTATATTCCCGGAATCGTGGGACAACATACTAACATATTTTTGATAAGTCGGGACGGCTAGATCAAGTTTTATGCCCAAAACAGCCCGTGACAACTGTTCATCAGCAAGCAGTTTTTCAGAAAACTAGTTTTCGTCGTTAAATTCGGAAAATCATATCTCCTTCGTTATTAACTCGTTTTAATCCGTTCTTTCGCCCACGGCTTTGTTTTTGAAAGTATTTTCTAAATCTTTGGTCAAAAATTACCCACCACCTACTGATTTTCCCACGATTTCAAAATAAGGACAGTAGGTATAAATATAGTTTCAAAAACCATTTCTAGTGTTCCAATCTAGTTCCAACTTCAACCAAACCACTATCAATCACCACAAATCTAGTCTAATCTTACCATACACCTTCTTAGGGTGTCATGGGTTCCTAAACATCATAAATCAAGTGGATCTAACAAGGATCTAACAATAATCTATTTCTAGGGATCAAAAGTTAGTTATATATATAAATGAGTGGTATATACTAACATATGCATGTAAACCTTGTATGAAATCATATGACCATAAAAATAACATGAAGAAATGATGAACAAGAGTTTGACAACTTACAAGAAAGATTTGAGATGATTTGGATGAAAATGTATAAGAAACCTAGGGATTTTTACCACCAAACCCCAACTAGATCATGATTAGAACTTGATAAACACTTGGGTCTTGAAAAATTTATGGATTCTCCTTGGTTCTCTTTCTTGGCCGATTATACACAAAGGAGAGGAAGAGAGAAAGTTTGCTAGTATTTTTGAGGTGTTAAAGAAAGAAAATGTGTGAAAGGAAGGAGTATATATATGGCTAGATGTAGTCTTGGTCAAAATACAATTAATGTGGTCTTTGGTCTTGGTCCAAGGGGGGGGGGCAAAAGGAGGGAAACAAGGGTTAATGTTGGTGGCTCATTAAATGAGTGTGTCTATGTAAGTATTGGTTAGATATTTAGTGTTTAGGGGATACCGGGTACCGAGTTAACTAAAAATAAATTGTAACGAGATAAAATAAAATATAATGAAGTTGTAAAAATTGTAAAATAATATTCCTGATGAGAATCGGAAGTTAAAATAATGATTGGGTTGAAATATCGCAAACCGACGGGGTTATAAGCTCCGACTGTAAAACGTAACAGTTGATTTGAAAACACCGGGTAATTTTAATAATATAATTTTTATATTATTATTATTAGTATATAAAAAAAAAGTGTTAGGGCCATAGTTGGGATTATCGGATCAATTATTTAAAATAATAGCTCATAAGATAACGTTTTTTTTTTTTTTTTGGTAAATAACTGTACGTATACAGAAATGACGCAACTCACGCATAAATGACAATTTTCTCCGGAGGTGAATAGTGTTTTATGAATAGTAAAAATTTTGAACGCTTCTCAGAATCACAAACTGACTCCGAAAAAGATGAATAGTAAAATGATGAATAGTGATCGATGAATAGTAACCGATGAATAGTAAATATGAAAGTTCGGGAAAAGACCAGAATTTACGAGTGGTGACAGTCTCTACCCCTTAAGGGAACTTCGTCCCGAAGTTCAGTTAACGTTGGTCTCCGAAGTGTTATAAAGGTGAAAATTCATGAGATGAAATGACGAGTTGACGTGCTTTCAGGCGGCGGTTGACGAGGTGATGAAAAGTATAAGCGTTCTGACAACGAGGGTACACACACACATGAATGAAACATTCGGAAATTGAGTTGAGGATTCAATCCAGACAGAATTTTATTATAACCATTCTCAGTGTTGCAAAATTCATTTCTGAGTTGGATATAGGTAGTCAGCCTATGTCCCACTATCCCGGGTTGAATATAGGTGACTAGTCTATATTCCACCGAGGTTCCATGAATTTTGAAATACTCAGCTCAGTTATACTACCAAGACGTACAGAAAGACTAAGGCAGGTGACCAAACTCGAGGTCAAATGATGAAACTATGCAAGGAAAAACATAACGTGGTGACATATATGATACGTGAACATGCTTATATGAAAGACAATGATAGAAATCAATTAGAATAAATGAACGTAATATACCAGATAATGAGACACAAATCTCATCACCTAAGTCAGCAACAAACCACAAGTGAGGCATCAGCTTGGCAGGCAGGCACGTGACGGTCATAGGGTTAAGTTTTTCGTAAAAGTAGCTATAGTCTAGGTTTTAAAAACACTTAGTTCGCTATAGCCAAAGCTCTGATACCAATCTGTCACACCCCCAAAATCGGGTCCAGCGGAAGCATACGTGTAGCTAGGGTGTAACTCAATCGGTAACACAACACAAGTACAAAAATGGTTTTCACTTTAATTATTTAGAATAAAATCGTTTAATCAAAATGTTGAATTTACATCGTTAAAAGTAGTGCGGAAGTAGGCCCTTAAAATAGTTTAAAACGGTCCCCAAACGAATAATCAGAGTCTTCTATGACCATGCCATACCCTGCCAAAACCTCCTGTAGCGTGCCATAGATTAAAACCTGAAAATACATGCTAAAGTGTCAACACGAGGTTGGTGAGTTCATAGAGTTTGTTTAACAAATAAAGTTTATAGAAAATGATCACACAGCAAAGGCATCGTAAATCCACTCAGTTACAAGTCCCGCCATAAGAGACTTGTAACCTGTGTGTTCACAACCCACTGCTAAAATAGTTTAGGTCTAGTAGTCAAGCACCCGTGGTCAATAATAAGTCAAGGCCGCTCCGAACAAGGGAGACTTGAAGTCACTCCGCCACCTAGGCAAAGAATTATTAGTCACTCCGCCGACCTGGCGAAGAATTATTAGTGCTCCGAACAAGGGAGACTTGAAGTCACTCCGCCACCTAGGCAAAGAATTATTAGTCACTCCGCCGACCTGGCGAAGAATTATTAGTCACTCCACCATGGCGAGAATTATTAAGGATGCTCTGAACAGGAGAGACTTAGCACGCTCCACCAATAAGGCGAGACTTTAGATCAAGAACGCTCCACCAAAAATGGCGAGACTTTAGGTCATAGTACGTACGGTGCATTAGGGTCAAAAGTCTAAGTCGAGTTCAAAAGTTCAAAACAAGTTATAAGGTCAAATAAGTTCATAATAGTTCAAGGTTCAAAACAATGTTCAAAGAGTCAAGTAGTAATTCATGTAAAAAACGAGCATGCATTCTCCCCCAAAAAGTTAACAAAACAATTTAAAAGAGTAGGGGCTATGACTCACCTGGTGCGAATAGCTACGAAGACAAAAGTGGTTACACAGAAATGAGGTTCGATCTCTAACCGCGACCTATAATGAACGAATGATACGATCTACTTAAATTATGAGGGGATGCGATGAATGTACATGCACATGAAGCCTATACCACTCGTAGTTTGAAAATAAGTGTTGGCGTTGATTCATAGTGTTTCCATAACTTAAGAGAATATGTGCTATTAGAAGTTGTCAAATATATATATATAGTTCGTCTAGTTTCAAAAGTGTATATCTTGGTCGTTTTAAGCTCATTTTACTCGTTCTTTATATTCCCGGAATCGTGGGACAACATACTAACATATTTTTGATAAGTCGGGACGGCTAGATCAAGTTTTATGCCCAAAACAGCCCGTGACAACTGTTCATCAGCAAGCAGTTTTTCAGAAAACTAGTTTTCGTCGTTAAATTCGGAAAATCATATCTCCTTCGTTATTAACTCGTTTTAATCCGTTCTTTCGCCCACGGCTTTGTTTTTGAAAGTATTTTCTAAATCTTTGGTCAAAAATTACCCACCACCTACTGATTTTCCCACGATTTCAAAATAAGGACAGTAGGTATAAATATAGTTTCAAAAACCATTTCTAGTGTTCCAATCTAGTTCCAACTTCAACCAAACCACTATCAATCACCACAAATCTAGTCTAATCTTACCATACACCTTCTTAGGGTGTCATGGGTTCCTAAACATCATAAATCAAGTGGATCTAACAAGGATCTAACAATAATCTATTTCTAGGGATCAAAAGTTAGTTATATATATAAATGAGTGGTATATACTAACATATGCATGTAAACCTTGTATGAAATCATATGACCATAAAAATAACATGAAGAAATGATGAACAAGAGTTTGACAACTTACAAGAAAGATTTGAGATGATTTGGATGAAAATGTATAAGAAACCTAGGGATTTTTACCACCAAACCCCAACTAGATCATGATTAGAACTTGATAAACACTTGGGTCTTGAAAAATTTATGGATTCTCCTTGGTTCCCTTTCTTGGCCGATTATACACAAAGGAGAGGAAGAGAGAATGTTTGCTAGTATTTTTGAGGTGTTAAAGAAAGAAAATGTGTGAAAGGAAGGAGTATATATATGGCTAGATGTAGTCTTGGTCAAAATACAATTAATGTGGTCTTTGGTCTTGGTCCAAGGGGGGGGGGGGGGGGGGGCAAAAGGAGGGAAACAAGGGTTAATGTTGGTGGCTCATTAAATGAGTGTGTCTATGTAAGTATTGGTTAGATATTTAGTGTTTAGGGGATACCGGGGTACCGAGTTAACTAAAAATAAATTGTAACGAGATAAAATAAAATATAATGAAGTTGTAAAAATTGTAAAATAATATTCCTGATGAGAATCGGAAGTTAAAATAATGATTGGGTTGAAATATCGCAAACCGACGGGGTTATAAGCTCCGACCGTAAAACGTAACAGTTGATTTGAAAACACCGGGTAATTTTAATAATATAATTTTTATATTATTATTATTAGTATATAAAAAAAAAGTGTTAGGGCCATAGTTGGGATTATCGGATCAATTATTTAAAATAATAGCTCATAAGATAACGTTTTTTTTTTTTTTTTTGGTAAATAACTGTACGTATACAGAAATGACGCAACTCACGCATAAATGACAATTTTCTCCGGAGGTGAATAGTGTTTTATGAATAGTAAAAATTTTGAACGCTTCTCAGAATCACAAACTGACTCCGAAAAAGATGAATAGTAAAATGATGAATAGTGATCGATGAATAGTAACCGATGAATAGTAAATGTGAAAGTTCGGGAAAAGACCAGAATTTACGAGTGGTGACATTGGTGTCCAAAATTTTGATTATAATTGAATTTAACTCGAGTTGTATATTTTTTTCTTTATTTTTTGTGAGTTTTGGGACATTTGCTCAATAACTAATTATGTTTTGTTTTGTGTCATCAAGATAGGGGTGTTCACAAATCAGGTCATATCCACATGAATCGAAAACTGAAACCGAAAACCGAATCGAAAGAAACTGAACCAAATTGGTAACCGAACCGAATTTGTTAAAACCGAACTAATTTTCTGTTATGATATGGTTTTGACAATATGAAAACTGATCCATATTGAAAACCGAATTCATATAAATATATTTATTTTTTTATATATTTATATAAATAAAAAAGACAATTAATGTTTATTCCTAGTATAAATTAAAGCCCTTTTAATGCTTGACTTTCCCCCCCCCCTAAAATTCTATATTTATTTTTTTAAGAAAACATAAATGATGTAATTAGGGTTATTCAGGTCAATCCGAAAATCAAACCGAATTCAAATTTGGTTTTCGGTTCGGTTTTACTAAAAATAATTAACCAAATTAATCGAACCAATCAACGTGATAACCGAATCGATGACCCTGCTTCAAGACTACTTAAAGTTTTCATCTTTTAGTCTTGGTCTTGGTTTGGCATTTGGATTCATTAGCTTACCTTTGATTTATATCACACGTATTAAGGCGGAAAAGTATCACAAGATAGAATAGATGTCTGATAACTACAAGTTGTAAAGACTTTCAAGTCTTCTAACTTCGAATATGGGATTCTTAACTTTATTTCTTAATCATTTTCCACAAAACATGAGAAATTTATTTTTTTTTGGATTTTTGAACAATGAAAAAATAAAACAATAACATAGGACCATCTACTTCAAATTGACCAGAAATATTGCATCAATATGTTTCTATCAATTATCTGAAATACAAGACTTTGAAGTAGCTTTATGCAAAGATTGTTCTGATTTGTATTTTTAACTAAGTATTGCAGTGAAAATAATATACTAAAATAATTGTTATGTATTTAAACTAAATTATAAAATAGTTGTTAAATGATTTAATTGCGCTAAGGCATGAATTGTTTGTTACCGAATATATAATATGTAAGGACCGGGCAGATCCAATTTTCAAGTCAAACAAAATGAACTAATAACTTGTGTGCAAAGCTAAACCATGTCCAAAGCAAACACAAAACATAATCATTTATCTTGAATCTAAACAAATTATATTGGCTTAAATAGTTTATCAATGCAATAGAAATTTAAATGACCAATTAATTTACCTATGCAGATTACTCTTAGAATCACATTCTTTTTATTGAAAATGATAAAATCTTCCTAATTCATGTTCTTACAAATTCTCCTAACTCTATGATTATAACAAATGACCAATTAATTTACCTATAAATGAAGAACCATGTATGAATGAATTTATCCTTGAAGACATTACAATAAGCTCATAATTGGGTCAAGCGGTATCAAGTATCATTGTATCAACAATGTATTAAACTTTTGAGTTATCACACTCATCTCTATGTCTCTAAATATTTTCTTTGGATTTAGAGTTGCAAATTAGAATTGCTAATTGACCCATTCTATTTACCGACGATTCTTCTAATTAGGACATGTTTAAAAGGCCTACTCGTCCCTATTTATTTTTATCAAAAACCCATATAATATAAATTATCTAATTAATTAAAGAAATCACCTAAAATTGTTGTAAATTTACCCATTTTTTAAGTTATGTTTCACTATTTTTATTATTATTATTATTATTATTATTATTTTTTAATCATTAAACTTTTGAATTTCGACTTTTGTATGTATTTAGGTATGTAAAATAATCATTTTACCCTTATACATTTATAACCACCCTATTGACAAAGGTAAAATGGTAATTTTATATATGTAAATGCACACAAAAGTTGAAATCAAAAAGTTTAGGGTAAAAAAAAAATGATACACACAACTAATTAAAAAAATGAGTAAGTTTACTACTCGTATATTTTTAGTAGGTATTTTCCCAAATAATTAACCAATTAAACCTTTTCTTTTACATGTTTGGGTCAAGTTCTTTGGATTTACATTTACATCATATCACACAATAACTACAAATTGCAAAGACTTGAGAGTCATTTGGTCGCTAATGTGGGACTACAAAATTTATTCTGTGATCTTTATTACTGTACAAGTGTTGTCTCCTCCACACAAATTTTATCCATCTTGGTCAGTTCTTTATTTTCGAAGTCTATATAATGCTGCATAGATATGATTTATCAAGCAAAAAAACATCAACACATTTTGATACAACAAAGATAATGACAGAACATATTTACTTTTACTTTATGCATACTCATGTTTTGTTTATTGTGTCACTTGTTTTGCTCTGGTTTGATACCACGACGACCACTTCCCTTGGCCACCAACCGGTTGTAGCAGCAGGAGGGGCTACTCATACGTGCATCAATAATGAGAGAGAAGCTCTTCTTGGTTTCAAAGCTTGCCTTCTAGACCCCGATGACCAGCTCTCTTCATGGGGACCTGAAGAAGATGATGATTGTTGTAAATGGAGTGGAGTCAGTTGCGACAACCAAACAGGGCATGTCACAATGCTTCACCTGATGTGCGACTATAATACAGGTGGTGTTAGAGGTGAGATTAGCCATTCATTGCTTAACTTAACCCACTTGAATCTTTTAGATCTGTCCGACTGTTCTTTCCATGGAACCATTCCCGCTTTCATCGGTAACATGACCCAATTAATTTCTCTTGACCTTTCTTATAATCAGTTTAGTGGCTCCATTCCCAAGTCCATTTTCCTTGACTCGTTTAACTTATCTTGGCCTTTTTGGAAATCAGTTGGTTGGAACCATTCCCGAGTCCATTGGTTCCTTGACCAAATTAACAGGGCTTGACCTAGGTGGGAATAATTTTAGTGGAACCATTCCCGAGTCCATTGGTTCATTGACCAAACTAACAAGGCTTTACCTATATAGCAATAATTTTAGTGGAACCATTCCGAGATCCATTGGTTCATTGACCAAATTAGAATACCTTGACCTTTCCGACAACTCTTTCTCTGGAACCATTCCGGAGTTCTTTGGTTCCTTGACCAAATTAACAAAGCTTGACCTTGGTGGGAATAATTTTAGTGGAACCATTCCCGAGTCCATTGGTTCATTGACCAAACTAACATACCTGACCCTTAGTTATAATAATTTCAGTGGAATCATTCCGATATCCATTGGTTCATTGACCAAATTAACACACCTTAAGCTTTCATACAACTCTTTCTCTGGAATTCCTCCAGAATTTGGAAACCTCACCAATTTGCTAGGTCTGGATCTTAGCTACCTTCGTAGTTGTACAGTTGAAAACTTAGATTGGTTGTCTTCCCTATCTTCTTTAAGTATCCTTGATATGGATGGAACTTCTCTGGCCAAAGCAAATAACTGGGTAAATGTAATTATAGGTCTCCAAAACCTATCATTTTTAAGTTTAAGCCGATGTGACCTCTCAAAAGTCATGCATCCATATTCTTCAGTTGTCAACTCTTCTTCATCTATTGGTAACCTTGATCTCAGATACAACAATCTCAACTCATCAAGTTATCATTGGTTGTGCCCATTAATTGGCAATAGGCTTATAGGTTTTTATGTTTCTGACAACTCGTTAGATGGGAATCTTTCAGATTTTCTGAACAACTTGTCTCGATGCACATCCCCAAATAACACGTTATATTTATTGGATGCTTCAAATAACCAATTAACAGGGTCATTGTCTGATGAGATTTAAAACTTTTCATCCCTAAATATCTTGAACATATCTTCCAATCAGTTAAATGGAACAATAAGTGACAAATTGTGGCAACTACCCACACTTACACATGTGCAGCTTTCTTTCAATTCTCTTAGAGGTGTTATCTCTGAAAACATTGGAAAATCAAATCTTTTGTATGTAGATCTTTCATACAACTCACTTGAAGGAGTTTTTTTTAATGCTGACATGTCAAACCTTTCTATGAGTGTACTGTATATTGATTTCAGCTTCAACAAGCTAGGACCTCGTTTCCCCAAATGGGTACAAAAAATGAAAAAACTTGCGTATCTTGATCTTTCCAACAATAGCATTTCAGAGACATTTCCTACTGAGAACTGGAACCAATGGCTCCCTTCTCAGTTGAGGTATTTGGATTTCTCTCTCAACAAGTGGGACATTACCAGAATCATTATCAAATCCCGAACTTGAATTTTTCGATTTGAGTTCCAATAGCTTTTATGGTCCGATACCTACTTTTCCAGCAAGTATAAATTTTTTAGATCTGTCACATAACTCATTGAGCGGGAAACTTCCGGACAGCTTGAAGAATTTGACGTATCTAGAAGTTCTTAATTTAGGCCACAACATGCTATCAGGATATATTCCTCCCTGTGTAGGATGTTTGGGTCAACTCGAGACGTTATCTTTATACAACAACAACTTCTCTGGAGAATTGCCGCTGTCTTTGAAGAATTGCACCAAGTTAAGCCTTTTGGACTTGGGGGCCAACAAATTAACTGGTAATATTCCTGTTTGGATTTGTTATGTATTGAATTTAATTGAATTATGAATATTGGATCGATTGATTGACTGATTGACTGATTGCAGAAGAATTAGGTTGAAGATGATTCAATTCAATTATTAAATTGGTTGGTGTATTGAATGGATAAATCCACAGCCACTTTTTGTATATAATATTAGTTAATTGTATATTAATTGGGTCCACAGTCCAATTTTTGTCGGTCAATAAAAAAAAAGGCTCCAACTTTCCCTCCAAAATTAAGTAACCCAGAAAACGATTAAATACGCCTCTCTCCCGCCTCGCCGCCTCACCACCGCCTCACCCAATCGAGGCGTACGTCCCAATTGAACCACCAGAGGCGCCGCCTCATAAACGATTTCCGGCCGAATCGCCTCGAGGCGCCGCCTCTCAACGTTTTTTTAAACCATGGTTTGGATTGGTGAAAACTTGTCAAAGTTGTATGCTCTTAGCCTAAAATCAAACAACTTTTCTGGAGCCATCCCTTCAGAAATATGTCAATTAGTAAGTCTTCAAATCATAGACTTGTCATTTAACAATCTTCATGGAACAGTCCCATCATGTGTGCATAATCTTACTTCCATGGTTCTAAAAGGATTGTTTACGGAACAAAATCTACATTATTATAGTAGTTTTGTTAATTGTACACAAGCGGCTTACGCTGTTGTTGACGATACCTATATTGACCATTTGTTGATTGAATGGCAAGGAAAGGTAAATGAGTTTAGTAGAAATCTGGGATTGGTGAAGACAATTGATTTATCAACCAACAGACTCACAGGACCAATCCCGTATGAGATTACCAAACTGGGGGGATTAGTAGTACTAAACTTGTCACACAACGCTCTACTTGGAGAGATTCCGAAAGACATTGGTCAAATGACAGAACTTCTAACTTTGGATTTATCCAAAAACAGTCTCTCAGGAGGGTTGCCATCAAGCATGTCTCAGATGAATTTTTTAAATTATCTTGATGTGTCTCATAATAACTTGTCTGGGAGGATTCCATCTAGCACTCAACTCCAGACCTTTGAACCATCAAGGTACATTGGAAATGCAGGATTATGTGGACCTCCCCTGACCAAGTATTGCCCCGGAGATAAAGAACTTGAAGTTACACCTGCAGTTGGTGAAAGTAAGAGTGATGGTGAAGCCATAGATGAACTTATGAGATGGTTTTATATTGGAGGGGCAGCTGGTTTTCCTACTGGGTTTTGGATGGTAGTTGGCACTTTACTTCTTAACCGCCGTGTGAGACATGCTTTTTTTTCTGTGTCAAGATAGCTTGAAAGATTGGGTGTATGTTAAGGTGGTGGTGTTCATGGCAAAATGGTGGAGGGTTGCACGTGTGTAGTTGCATATGTTTTTTGTGTGTTTCTTTCATCTGCTTAGTATTGTAATTTCATGTTTTACTTGTATTTGGCAATGGTTTTTAGTCCCAGTTATTAATAAAATTGCCACTAACACCATGGGTGGCCATTTCCCCTCGTTGTGTGATATACGACATCTCCAAATTTTCATATAGTATAAATTGTATAATAATATGATGCACGGAAGGTGTTTACTAAATTGTATAAATTGTATAATAATATGTTATGGTATCATGGCGAGCTAAAGTGATCATGGACCTTTACTATAAGATATCATGCTTCAAAAACTACTGCTGTTGGGGGTGTAGTACAGGCCAATGTAGGCTATATATATGACATTTGAAATTTAAGTGTGGTGTGAAGGCTGTTGCGTTGTTTTAGCCTTGATTACGAGGCACATGAAATAAGCTCTCAATGCACCTAAGAAATCTGAATAAGATATTTTTTTTGTTAAAAAACACTTTAGTTTTGTTTCTCAATCGTGCAATGTGTGTTGCTATTGCCGAAAAAAACAAGTGCAAGGTGAAATTTGGTGACGCGTTAAATACGTATTGTTGGAGGTGGTTACCTGATTGTTGTGATAAGTTTGAATGTGATTGTGATAAGTATAGATTGTTGATTGAATCGGTTATTTGTTTGCTGACAACGGATAAAGGTGTTCATTTATAGTTGTTATACAGTTGGTGGTATGACTTTAAAATTTCTATCGGGATCGTTATGCTGGGTGTCTTGATTTTAGCTTTGTTGTGGTCCTGTTATCGGGATAGTTAACTGGTTATATGAAAGGCTCGTTTTCTGTAATACATAGAGGTGTAGTTCTGTTGTGTTGTATCTGCAATTGTTCTTCCAACACTGCTCTGTATCAAGTGGTTATACAATGGAGGGTAAACAGCTTTTTTATAATTTTGCCATAAAGGTGTCTGTTGGTGAACCTCTTACCTCTTTGAAGTTCGTGAGTTAATAGCTTAGAACCAGAGATGTCAGATGCATAACGAAACCAGTTGGCTAATTCCCCCAGTTTTTATAGACCTTTATAAACGTGTAATGTTCGTTTGGATTTGTGTTACTGGGTCATGAAGGATTAGTTGTTGTTGATGTTGGTGGTTTCCCATTGTTGCAGGTGGGAGGGTTGGTGAGAAGTAAAGGAGTGTTACTGAATCTGTATGGGCTATTTTGCAGGGTTGTTATGTGGATTGTAGAAGAGGCATTTCTCGAGTTCTTGGATCACTAGCAGTTGATGTTGCCAGACCTTTATCTGGATCTGAACTGGAAGTGATTTCGGCTTGTAAGAAGCTTGTTGAGTTTTCGGCTTCTAAAGGATCACTTGATGATACGAGTGTGATGATCGTTTAGTTGGGCCTTTTTTTGGAAGAATGAAGGTCTTTGTGGGTACCCTTTGAATTCCTTTTGTGGTAATTTAAATGGGTCAGAAACGTTTCATCATAAAGTTTCTTAAGGATCATGTTGGCTGTTATTGGGTCGGGTTTATTGGTGTTCATATCTGTTACTAATGTTGTTGTCCTTTTCATGATGTGAGAAAAGCAAGAAAAGAAGGCGAAAACAGTTGGAAATGCAGAGGAAGAAATCGAAGACAATAATAAGCCGTTGGTAATTCTTGGAAGTGTGTTTGTTGAGAATCTGTAGCAAGCTATAGACTTTGATGTTGTCGCTAAAGCAACTTTAAAAGATGATAACAAGATCAGCAGTGGTACATTTAGTACCATCTAAGGCAGAAATGCCAACTGGTTTGACTTTATCGGTCAAGCAGCTTAAATCAGTAGACAAGACTGCCACTATCAGATTCATTATTATTATTATTATTATTATTATTATTATTATTATTATTATTATTCTTATTATTATTATTATTTTACTGTTTTTAGTTTAGATTTTGTGGTGATTATTTGATTTTAGAATGTTGTTCGATTTGTGGTATGGTGGTGGTGGCGGTGTGGTGAGTGGTAGTGATGAGGGTTGGAGGTTGAAGAAGAGTGGTGAGATAGAAGAAGGGGTGTTTTGGTTAATGTTTGTTATGTGTTAAAAAAGATTTAATGGAGTGTTTGGAAAAAAAAAGAAAACAAAAAGACAAAAATGCGCTTGCAGCTAACAAAAAAACTAACGACCAATAGCCAAAAAGGACCCTACACAAACTTTGGGGACTAAAAGTGCGATTTTTGACCTTGGGACCAAATGCAAGAATCGGGCGCACTTTGGGGACCAGTGGTGTAATTTACTCTATTAAAAACAAAGTAAATTGGCCACAGAGGTTCACCTGCGCCGATTCCGGATTATTCAAAAAGATAGTTGCTCCGGGATTGGCTGGCTCGCAATGTCGAGTTGAAAACCCAAGAAACTAAAAAAATCAAAAAATGAATAATAAAAAAATGTGTTGGTCGTATATAATCGAAAAATTAGGAACACCCAGTGGTGTCAACTATATACTTAAGTTGACATCCCTCGTTTTTGTTGTTAGCTGTGTGGTTCCTGAGACAGGTTGTACCATTAGCTACACAACTTGCACATGTATATCATGCATTAAGTGATTATATATACTTAATGTTTTACCAGTTAAACTTGCCAACCTTCGTTATAGTTCCAACATGTATGTATAAAAGATCTAGCTCAAACCTGTTGATACCTGAGGTAGTTTAGAAGCTAGCTTCAACAAATTCTTTCGTGAGAATATAAAAGATTATCTCCTAGCAAGTTTCACTACTTGTTTTTGTCATTTGACATGCTTTATTTGTGAGTCATAGCTAGTGTACTATATCATGCGAGGAGAATAAGCGCATCCTGTTGCATAATTCAATTAGTAATAAGCATCTCGTTGATCAAAATCAACACAGATCAGTAGGAGCAGTAGTTCAAAATACAAGTCGATCTACTGAATTCACTTTGTCAAGATTTATAAGAACCATCAAATGTGTTTTTATGAATAGGTTGCCTAGTAAATAAACTAAAAAATAGGTTTTCAAATTCTTATAAAACAGTATATTTATGTACTTATTTGGTTTAGAGCTCGGTACTTATACATTTCAATATTATTCCCTCTCAAGTTTCTAAAAGTTGAGAATTTGAACAAACAATATAACAAATCGATTCTTGATATTCTGACAAAAACATTGTCTCGTAAAACATATAAAGTTTTTGTATCCAAAATGATAAGTCAATGAGGATTGTCGTAAAAATCAAACACAAAAACACAAAGGAAGAAAAAGAAAGGCATATATGTATAGACGAAAAGTTACTGTCGCCTTCACCATTGTCCCGATCTAATCATTTCTTACTCCATTATTTTCTAATCTTTATGATATTCTTTTGCTTCTTTTTTACTTCTTCTTCCGTCACTATGTTTGTTTAGTTTTAAGTGTATTAGCGATGGAATAAGCAAGGATTATATAGCATATAAACTCGATCGCCCTCTTCTTACCAGGTTTGTTCAAAGATATAGCATAAAACAATAAGTTGAAGAACTTATATACGACTTTATATCATATTCACTCGTCCTCTTTCTAATTACTGAAGCACGCACAAGAAAATAGTTTTACACAACGATCAGCAACATTAGTATTGGGTTAAAGCTAAAGATATGCAATGTATTTATTCTAAACAGGCGATCTACTTAACAAAGTATGGAAATTACTAATATACGCAAAATACTTTAATATTGTGAACAACATGCATAAGATTACCGGGAACAAGTAGGTTACCTGGTTACTAACTTTGAAAAGTTACAGTAATAGTCCCTGTGGATTGTGTTGACTTTTACCGGTCATCCCTTGACTTTTTTCAGTTAAAAAGGTTAATAGTAATGTTTTTTTTTTTTTTTTTTTTTTTTTTTTTTTTTTTTTTTTTTTTTTTTGAACGGCAATTGTGGCTACATGGCTCCTAGCCCAGAAGGCGTAGCGAGCCCACACAATCAGGTTGGGTCCAGCCCAGAAATCAATGACACCCTTCCCTTTACACACGCGGGAGGAAACTCCTATCGCCCTAGACAAGACTCGAACTTGAGACCTTGCCTAGGAGGGTAAAACCTCCATACCGCTAGACCAGATGCCCTTTGGGTCCGTTGTCTTTTTTTTTTTTTTTTTTTTTTTTTTTTTTTTTTTTCACTTATAACTTTTTTTTCTATACTTTTTTTTTCATTTATTCATATAATTTTTTTTTCTTCTCTTTTTCCAATTTTCAAATCAATGTACGTAATATGATTGATATGTGATATGACTGGTTACCACTTAGAAAAGTTATAGTAACTTACACTTATTATACATATACTTTAAAATGATAATTTTGTTTCTTCATTTTTACTTCTTTTTTTTAATACTTATTACCAATGTTGCAAAAAAAGTTTACAAGGCCGATTAATCACCGCCTAAGCGCTACAAGGCCACCAACCTTGCCGATTTATGTAACTGGGTCAAACAATTAGGTCAACCATGGTCAACGGCAATTAACGGCGGTCAATAGTGGTCAGACTTGCCGGAAACCTGCAAATCTTGTCAGAAGTACCCAAAACTTACCGTAAACTTATTTTGATAACTTATAGTAACTGCTTAAATCTGTTACATGTTGTTTTTTTAGAAAAAATATTGTCGAAAATACCTAAAACTCACCAGAAATACACAAAATTTGCCAGAAATACCCCAAATTTGCAGGAAATGTCAATCCGATTAATCACCGATTAATCCCGCCTAGACCGATTACAAGCTAGAAGGTGGTCGACCGCCTCACTACCGATTCACGATTTTTGCAACCTTGCTTATTACACATGTACTTTAACACACAATGTTAAGAAAAAAGTTCTATTTACTTTTTTTCATTTATTCATATAAGTAAGTTTTATTTATTATTATTATTATTATTATTATTATTATTATTATTATTATTATTATTATTATTATTATTATTATTATTATTATTATTATTATTATTATTATTATTATTATTTTGGTAAAGTCATGATTTTGTTTCTTCACCCTTACACTTATTATGCATACTTTAACGCAACATTTAATTTATAAATATTTTTTTAAAGAAATATAAGTCACACGTAAAAGTATAAGAATAATGCAACTATTAGAAAATGTTTCCTAAAAAGGGTTTTATTTTTTTGTGTGAAGTTGGGTATAAGTATAATAAGTGTAAAAAAAAATTAGTGTCTTTTTTCTGAGTGGTAAACAAATTAGAATGTCATGTCATCATTTGCATTGGCGTTTATGAGACGTTGGAAGTCTCTTGTTTCTAAATCCAATTGTTCACGATTGGTGCATGGAATATTTTTCCGAGACCACTACTTTTCAGGATGCGTGAGGTAAACCGCTTTGTACATCCATGATCTATGAATTCCTGTATTATTGTCCTTATTTCAATTCATATTATTAATTCAGCTGGTGTGCCTAGCTGCAATCTCTAATTGCTTGTAATATTTTGGTAAACATTATTGATTAAAGTTTGTTATTTAACATGATCTATATATGCTTAACATGTTGAATGGCAAACTATTACGACCTGTATTCGTTTTCTGAACTCACTCTAACAAGTTGGCCTAGTATTTTTGTCTTTTTTATGCAGGGCTTATTCGTTATCCCTCTCCATACCCACAAATGATTCGACCTGGATATCCTCAACGACCACTTGGACCAGGGGGAGTCATTCCAGCTTTACAACGCCCTCCAATCATGCCTATGCGGGGTCCAGTGATTCCTACTATTATTAGGCCACCTATCAATCTAAACATAGCTCCTGTTGAAAAGCCAATGACCACAATTTATGTTGGCAAGATAGCATCTACGGTAGACAATGATTTCATGCTCTCCCTTTTGCAGGTAACTTTGTTGCCGCCTGTTCTATTTGTTGTTTTGGAATCAGATTTTAGTTCGCGTGGGCTTACACTTTTAACTGTCTATTGCAGCTATGTGGGCCTGTTAAAAGTTGGAAACGTGTACCAGATCCCACTACAGGAGCGTTGAAGGGCTTTGGGTTTTGTGAATTTGAATCCGTGGAAGGAGTGTTACGTGCTTTACGACTGCTGAGTAAATTGAGTATTGATGGTCAGGAGCTTATGGTATGGTTGGATCTTTTTCTATTCTTCATCATTTCATTATATTTTCTCTCATTTTCTGTGTCATGTTAAGAAACTATACCTCATGGATCTTAGACATTAATCTATGTCAGGAGGCTCATCCTTATATTTGTTGGTCATTTTGCCTTGGTGAAAAGGGCGGTCAGTTTTTTAACATATAAGCTGCTATGTTTTTATATTTTATGTATAAGTTGTTATCTTTGTTAAATATATAATGTGTAAGTAGCCAAAACGGCAAATTCGGTAGCTGGTCAAAGCAGGTAACATAATCTGGTTGAAAATTGACGGTTTAGGTTGACCCAGAACAAACTGCCAAAAAATTATACCTTCTATCAGAAGTATGTGTGTCAAATATGATTACAAAATTATATTATTTTTTATCAGCTAAGGATTAAAATAATATGATCTGACACACTCATAATCGTGTGGGTGAAAATTCGAAAATTCCTTATTTCATGCTCTGTTCATAGCAATGAAGTTCATCGCATTCTCACTTCTCCTTATCATTTCTTATCTGTGTTTGCATGTGGCCATAATTACATGTTTTCTATCATTCTTAACCATGCATTTTTTATAAATATTAATCCTTGATATGTATATGCAGTTAAATTTTGATAAAGCAACCAAGGAGTTTCTTAAGCGATATATTGAGAAGAAAAAAGAGAACTTGAAGAATCAAAAAGCAGCAGATGCTGAAGGTGCTGGTAAAGAGGAAGACAAGAAAGAACCTCTTAAGCCTTCCGTGGAGGAATCAAAGGATGTTAAAAAGGAGGATGATAACAATGAAGAAAATAAAGATAATATTGACTATGCTACCTTTGGTCTTGTGACTGATGAAGATAAGGAAGCTGACAAAGAAGCTAGTGAAAAGCTTATAGGAATGATAGAAGAAAGGATAAAGAATAAACCTCTACCACCTCCACCTCCACCCCCACAAGCTCCTGTTACTGCTGTAAATATAACCTCTGAACTTCCAACGAAGTCGAGAGATGGCGATTCAGATGCTGACATGGCAAAAAATGGTTAGTATAAACTTTGGAGTCCATCTATTTAGGGGGTGTTTAGATTTGTGTTTCAAAACGATTATCAAGCTATTAGGTGTTAGATAACCAATTTCATACAGTTTGCATTATGAAAGGGTAATTTTTGTTATATAAATACTAAAACTTTCGAATTTCACAAGACATGTATTTTTTTACAAACGTCTTTTTTGGTCATTTGGGTATAAAATTCTTCTACTACACGCTTTTATTACATCTGGCTATGTGCTCCGGATTGTTCACAGTTACATAGTATAGCTTAAAATTTACACCCTCTTTGTAAGAACTTGTAATATGTGAACTCAAAGGTGTAGGTAAATGTTTGTCTTCTTTATTTGATGTTGGAAGCTCTATCATGCTATAATGCTTCACCCTATCATTTACATATGCAGCAGAAGATAAAAACGATGAAGAGACGACCAGCAAAAGCAAACTTTCTAGCGAAAGTGAGAGACCCGATACAAGCTCACCTGAACGAAAAAATGCTAGGCGGAGCAGGGATCCAGAGCGAGACCTAAAACGTGAAAAGGAACGCGAATTGGAAAGGTACGAAAGAGAAAGGGAGCAAGACCGAGCTAAGAGAGAAAGGGAATGAGAGTACAAAATACGTGAAGATGAACGGCGATATCGGGGTCGTCTAAAGGAGTGGGAAAGTCGGGAAAAGGAAAAAGAGCGTGCCCGCAAACTAGAGAGGGAAAGGGAAAAGGATAGAGAAAAGGAAATATGAGATATTAGAACAAGAGAACGATGATGGCTATAGCAAAAAGAGAAAATATAGAAGTAGTGGGGAGGAAAGAGAAGAAAGAAAACGAAGGTTAAGGGAAAAGGAAGAAGATATAGATGACAAGATTAAAGAGGAAGAAGAGATTGCTGAGGCGAAGAAGAAAGCCGAAGAGGAAAGGGAGCAGCAGAAAGAACAACAAAAACATGCCTTGGAGCTTTTATCTAGTACTACAACTAATGGAACTGATAGTGCTATGTTAATTGATGGAAGCTTGGCGGAAATCAGAAATAAGGCTTCTGACCACCCGACCACTGATATTGAAATGGCCGATGCAGACAAAAACGGTAAGTTTTTTAATTCTACTAGATTTTTTTCTTTACGTTTCTCTTTATGTATAAATTATACTCGCAATTAAGAATTAAGTTAAAACAAGATTTACTAAATTTTTGAATAATGAGCATTTAGCATTTCTAATCCTTTGAAGAAAGAAAATACCCTGTTTTCGAAAAACACCTTAGATCATTCTTTTGAAGCATTAAAATATACACGTTTACGTTGTATATGTAATGGTATAATTTAAATAGATTTATACAAATACCAGAAAACTACGCTTAATATTATATTGAAAACACCAAAGGCCTTTGGTATGTGATTGGCCCATCAACCAAAAGGTGGGGTGATGCATAATATGAGTGAGTTTTTGCCTTTCATAAGAAATATCACATGGAAAAAAAGTCTTACGTTCTGTGCGTAAGCGAACGGACTTTAGGACCAAATATTCGGGCTTAAGCGGTCCTAGGGATAGTCTCACGTTTGGGCTTGTTTGTTCATCTGTATTATTAACCACCACCGGGGTTCCGTATAACAGGTAACAGGAGTACACAAAATGGGACTGGTGACGACTCAGTCATGGAGTCTGCGACTGCTTCACAGACAGGACAAAACAACACCGTTGGAACCAAAAAGTTAGGATTTGGTCTTGTGGGTTCGGGAAAAAGAACTACAGTCCCTTCTCTATTCCACGAAGAGGAAGATGAGGATGCACAAAAGGATAAAAAGATGCGACCGTTGGTTCCTATAGATTATTCAAACGAAGAATTGCAGGCTGTGAGAGAAACTCCTCCGCTTGCACCATCTTCTAATTTGGCTGCAGCTGCTGAATTTGCAAAACGAATTGGACATGCAAATTCAAAAGAAGAGAGACCTGATTCAGAAAGGGAACGCAGTAGACGGTCCCATGATAAATCAAGCCATCGAGATAGGGACCGGGAGGAGACTAACCGATCCAGAGATGAAACAAGAGAGAAAGAGAATGTGAAGACACCAGATAATAAGAAGTTTTTGGATGCAAAACAATTAATTGACACCATTCCAAAAACCAAGGACGAGCTGTTTTCGTATCCAATAAATTGGGCAACTTATGACAAGGTTAGTATAGAATTCTTGCTTTATAGTTTACTTATAAGTCGATTGATTTGATTATGTCTGATCCCAAATTGGTAAGCTGAAAGGAATGAGCAAAAAGATGAAATGGGTCAAATGGGATAGAAGCCATCCTAAGTTTATTAAAATGCATAAAAGCCTTCTAAATCTCTATGTAAATTGAAGTTGAATTATTTTGTTAGTAATATAGGTTTTTGTACTCGTATTTACCACACTAGCAACATATAAAATTGAAATTTGTTTTATAAAACGAGTGTTTGTGGGTCCCCTACATGATCTAACACACACAAAAAAGCTACCTGTTTGACTTGTTTCCAAATTCCTACTCGCCCATTTTCCACTCTTGCTTGCTTAATTGCCAAGCCTTTTTCTATGTATTACAATTGAATGTTGAATATTTTTTAAAACGGCGAACCTAGCTGTACGCATTTAGACATAGAAACACAGAGTTTTAAGTTTCTATTACATAAGTATTATGATTAGCGAGAACTTTTGGTAATCTTAAACTTGTCCTTTTTTGCTTAGGGGGAGATAGTTTAACCGCTAAATACTTTTAGTTAAATATGGCATCTTTTGATTAGATTGGATACTTACACAAGTAATAGCCACTAGGCGTTCAATTTTGAATAAGGTCATATCAATGTGAACTATTTTTCTCCCGATAAAAGAAAGAAGCAAAAACTAGCCAACTAGGTATGACTTGCTGGAATAAGTAAATCATAACTAATATATAAACATATAGACACATCAAGCGGAAATAGATCAAATACATGTAATTGAAATTAACCAAATATAAATGAATGCGTACCTTTGTGATTTCTAGCAAGAACAAGAAATTAATGGAACAAGAACTATAAACCCTAATTGGGTTTAATTGGGGATCGACACCTTGTTAGCAAAATTATGCTAACACTTCGTTCTTGTACACACGTACTATTAGCGTTTCAATTAGAAAAGCTAGGTTCTTAATTCACGAGCAAGCACTACTAGTTGAGCCTTAATTGATCCTAATGAATCGCCTATAGCTCAAGAGAAAAGAGAAGAAGAAGTGAATTGGCTTGCTAATGAACCAAGGGATGAGAAGAATGAATACATGAGGCCATGTATTTATACTATCCCAACCTTGAAGCATTCCCTATCCCATGGCGATGTGGGATCGGCCGAATACTAGCCCAAGGAGGAATTCTAGATCCTTCTTGGCTTCTTTTTCACTCTTAATCTTTTGTCTAATGGTCGTAAGGTACCGTTAAGTGCTTATTTCATGAATTTAATAATTATTCGTCACTAAAACAATAATTATTAATTAATTGAAACTCATACGTAAAGTGTGCAATCCCAAAGTCTCGAGTTCGAGTCCGGACATATCCATTAATTTTTATCCGTTAAAACTAACAGCTCCCACTCGGATATACATTAATGTAATAATGACATTAGTTAGTCTAGCATAACACGCCAATGTCCCCAGAACGATCACGAGTATGGTTTCCTGGAAAAAACCACATTTGATGATTCATCATCATACTTATCCTTTTGTTTCTAATACCATGTAAATATGGATATGGATCTAAGTCATTCCATAATTAACTATTCTGTTTCTCGTTATTTATGATTGAGCAAGATTACCAATTCATCTGAACGCAGTCCAGATAGACCTTGGGCATGGCCATGCAAACATCTTGTCAACCCTACGAGGGGCCCAACAGTATTAAACTTCAAAACAAATTTGAAGGAAACAAATCCTGTGTTGACTACAAGCATAACCTATGAACTTCGCATCACCTCTGAAAATAATCCTTATAACTACCAGTTACGGATAGCATTAGACTATCTCACAGAAAATGAGCTACATCCACAGTAGTTACATGGTATCTCAAGTCTGAGGATAAATATTCATGATTTACTATAATGACAACATCCATACGTATAATCATGTAATTGGGATTTTGTCATATATTCAATTTATCATTTAATGAATATCATGTGAATTTGGCATGTCTACGCATCAATATACTTTAAGTATATTATACCAAAACTCAGATTTGTCTTAGTTCAATGATACTCCCATATCATTAATTGACAACGGACTATTTAGAATAACATAACATAAGTTATTCATGGATTAAACATGCAAATATGGGATACAATCTATTATTAATGAAAACAAACGTACTCAGTACTTTAATTCATTATTAAATAATAATTGCTTAACATCCCTTATCCAAATACTAAATAGATCAATGCATGAAAATTCTCGTTAATGAATTTTGTCTCAAGTAATACCAATCATACTTGTTGACAATTATGCCTCAAGTAATCATACTTGTTGACAAGGCATTATTCAACTAACTTTGATCTATCGGAATTTTGAGAATACTTATTTCAAGAATTCAATTAGTGAAGTTCTTGTATATGTGCATTCAAATAATTTGATATAACCACATAATACATCATAAAGTGTGTGACATCCTCAACACTCAATTTATGATAATTAAACTTTCAAGCCTTTTAAAGTTTAAAGTATTTTTATTTTTTAATGTATAATGCAACTATGCTTTTAGTTAAGCATAACTAGTATACATGACTATTAACAAGGATGAAATCCTTCCATGACTAGTATTGAGTGTCATCTCAATTTAATTAGCATCATTGTATGCAAACAAAAACATGCTCTTTTCCGTAAATTTTAATGTGTAATGTTTTATACCTTCCAAACTTTCAAGTTTGTTGGCTATGACAATTGTTCATCTATAGAATCCGGAAATTGTTCCAGGCTCAGGATGTGATTCTATATCCAAATATATTCCTTTAGAATATTCATTACACGACTTATCTAATATCTTTCAATTAGATATCAATGTTGTCAAATCATCTTTTATTAAAGCATGATATAACAACAACATGATGTACATGAAAAATCCTTGTTTCCAACTTAAATTTCATTCATGTACTACATATCCATTTTAAACTTTCTAAATGATATATCATGTTCTATTAGATTCATTTACCGTACATGTTTACATCAATAGACATATATACAAGGTTGTATGGTTTTACTTATTAAATCTTTTAAGTAAAGTTTCATTCCAAGTTATGACTTAACATTTAACTTATATAGAATGTTACTTCCTATATGTTATACAACATATATGATTTAAGTAAGTAAACATAATACTCCCACTAGCTTTTAGAATTACTTAGGGATTATCTTATTTTAAATTATAAATCAAACATGGATTTAATATTTTAAACATAAGACTTATCTCCTTGATGCATGCATCTATCCATACTTGGATCCTTGCATTTTGTATACTTCCAAAGATTACATGAATTCATAAACTCTTAATTACTTATCGTCCTCGCTTAAGTAATTATACAAGAAGGAGCTTTATAATCCATTGTCAATTCCATATTCATAATAATGAATATGACAATTACCATCTTTGTATCTTTAATGTGCTTAGGAAAGAGTATTCAATCATAGTTAATTACTTAAGTATGATTAATAATCTTATCATAAGACATGCATTAAAATATGTATACAATTTCGTCCATATGATTCATTACATGAAGATTTAAACCTCTAGGGTTTTCCTTCTCTTGAAGAACTCATCTTCATTAAGATAAACCAAGTTTTCAAAGTTGACTTATCTTTATGGACAGCATCTTAACATTCATAGTATGAGCAATTTACCATAATTCAATATTTAGTAAATGCGTCATTATGATTAATAGACTTACTTTGATCCTGTAATTCATATTACTCAACATATCAATCAAATATCTGAGACATCCCTACGGATCTATGAATGAGAATTTCATCATGTTGAGGTTTAACCTTTACATTTCAAACCTCATCATGATTTTCACTAGTGTGGTTTTAGAAGATTATGTATTTTGTAATTTTACCTTTTCAAGATAAAACTCCCACTTGCCTTTAGTAATATATATAGTCTATCTATAAATATTTAGCAAGTTGAGCAACACTTAATCGTTCTCTTTTGGGATATTACAAAACCATTTTACAGTTCCTGACTCTTGTTTGTTAAAACTACTTATTAACAAAATCAGGATTTCATTTTAAGACTTTAATGTGATTCATCACATTCCTTAATGTCTTATTTAATCTTCTAGATTTGAGTCATATTGAGCATATTCAATCCATACTCAATTTTCTAACCTTGATAACTTTTGGAAGAAAAGAAGTCATATTTATCTTTTAATCAAACAATATAACAAGAGTTTGATTTTTCCTAAGTGAACACACCACCAACTTGTGATGTTTCATTAGAACTGATATTGTGAGATAAACTAACAATATGTAAGATAAACTTATACTCCTTTTGGCTTACCTATTTACCAACTAAGTCAACTTAATGGTACAAGTCACTTCATGCTATATAACATAAGCACTTTTTGAACAAGTCACTTCATGTTCATGTCTTAAGAAGACATAACCTGTTATATTCCCATTATACGTTATTAATCATTGATCAACTCAATGATTTCTTGTTTAAAACATAACAAGTTTAGCGTCTTACTTTATTATAAGTCTTGTAATAGTTAAAAGACTTCATGTTTATAAGAAGATATAAACATATATAACTAAATTATTTGTGAACACCACCATTTGGTTTCAATAGTAATTTCAAGTTAATTAACTACTCCATTTGCTTATGTCATTTTATGTATTTATCCAACTTTAAGAAACTGTAAACTCATATAATTTCATCACATCAGTTAATCTGCTAGTAATGAAATCATGTAGTTTACCTTTCCAATGCAATCTAGCCAGGTTACACCCTGACGTAAATTGTAATTTCAAGTGTTTCTTTTAATTTGAATATCATAAGACATAAAAGTAGTCTTTATAATAATCTTGACACATGTTCTACATAAGATATTCTTACACATTAAATGTATAAGTCCTATTAGAACATAGATCTCTTACCTTGCAATTAAGAGAATCCTTTAATCATATTTCTATGTATTGTTCCTTTGCACACAATAAACAATTCTCCCACTTGTGCATTGAACAATATCATGTAGTATATAAACAACACAACATACGTTTGTTTATGTGATTCAATATGATTTGTGTCATAAATAAACAAGTAGATGTAGGACTACTTTGTCTTATCAGGAAACGCATATGGCTATCCTAAGAACATGAGTGTCTACAATTGGAAAGTAATTATCTTGAAGATAATCTGGGCTACTACACAGAAATTAAATCTTGTAGCTCCCACTGAATTAGAGAACATAACAATAACTCCATATTTAGTAACACAATACAACACTCCCACTGGATTTGACAACATTGTACGTGTTTCATAACCAGTGAAAACAATTTGCTTGTTTTACTTTCCTACACATTTAGAAAAACCCATACGTAATAATTACTTAGGTTCTAAAATGTGTATTCTACTATGTTTATGATGGATTATCCATCATGATATTAACTTGAAGAATTTGGGCATGCAGCTTATTCCTTAATAGGCCTACCATCCCCATAATGGTATGTAGCACCTTTAAAGCACAACAACTAGATAAAAATTCTAGCTTGCCTTTTACCAATTTTGCGGTAATATGTCTAGCTTCTAATAACTCATATTTTCCATTTAACCAAATGTCTTGTTTGTTATAGAAGAATTCATTCACCAAATTAGGGTAATGAAATTTCTTATGGAAAATAGGATGTGCAATACTCTTAAGTATGAAAGATTGCTATGAGTTATATATTAGAATGTAGACAATTCTAATGTTCCTATCTTACCTTTCTCAATCATGAAAAGGAATAGGATTGAGTCTTATTCTTCTCTAATGGAAAATAGACTTTGTGTCTTTTCAGTAAATTTTTGTCTCAATCAAACATTATGCTTGAAAGCAGAATTTACCAATTAATGACCAAACCACGTTTACGACTTTAATATTGCATTAATACATTAAAAAGAATTACAAAATTCAATTTTAGTATTTTCGATAATTAAATTTTCAAGAAAATTAAATACCCATGGTTCATAATCATATAACCATTTAATTTTCACTGAAAAACTAGGATCCAAATTGACATAGGTTCATCACATCAGTTGATCTGCTAGTGATGACGATATTCAATAAGGTACGAATCGAACCTCAATTGCCAATATTCAATTGCAATTCCTAGAATCGATGGGATTTACATATTTGCCAACCGCAGTTGCAATGTAAGCATGTTTTATCCCCATCTTCTTATGCCTTGAGTGATCAGTCCCACTATCAACTCAATTAAGTTAACCAACTTAAGAAACATCAAACTTACATAATTCCACCACATCAGTTGATATGCTAGTGATGAGATCATGTAATTTGCCCTTCCATTGTAATCTAGCCAGGTTACGCCCTGACGTAAACCACAACTTCAGGTGTTTCCGTTTCATTGGATGGCATATAACTTAAATTTAAGGGTAGTAAATTTTGATGTGTGTAATCAAATATATGTACAAAGATGTCATACATTCATCTTGTAACATATGTTTCATGTAAAAAACTTTTACTCATTAGTTTCTTTACGAGCTTAAATCTCCAAAGTTTTGATTGAGACGTTGAGAAACTTACAACTTTGCCTTAAGTGCTTCGTAGTTCATGGTTGTTGGGTAAAACTAAATTTTGACTCACAGGCGAGCGTTAAGCCAGAATGGAGGCTATCTAAGGCCGCAATTTAATGCGAAGCCAACCTTATACCCACTTTAATAGTTTGTCAAAATTAGTTTCACCTTCCAACCACTTAATACAGTCGCGTTCAATCAATCAAAAGTTCAAGATTTTTTTGTAAGCTCAAAACAAGATTTCACCATTATTAAGTCCTTTTAATATTTTATTTATGAAATTACCCTTTGCTTATTATCATGTCACATAACATATAAAAACAAAAGTAATTTAAATAAAATAAACAAACAACAACAATAATGGACATGCAAATTAAATCAATTTAAAACACACAATTGATTAATACACGATTTTAATAGGGTCTTCCCTAATTTTATAATTAATAAATTTTAGTAATCTTTATAGTCATAATATTTACTAAAAAATCATATCAATTATAATTAAATCGCATAATTTAAGCATGAAATATTGAAATCTACAAAATCACCATAATCCATGACAACACATGCATGGTTTGTCATGGAAGCCCACATTTCACATATTATAAATCATATAATCATGTCAATAAAGGAACGCAACCAAAACGGCATATCACAATATCCATTTAAATACACATAAATATTACATGCAACCTAGGGTTTCTACAAGTTTTATAACAAAATTCAAAAACCCTAATTTTCTTTTCAAAAAAAATTAAGTCGACATATATAAAAAAATTCTTGGGTTTGTGAAAATTTAAAAAACATAAGAACACCAAGCATGTAATAATCATAACGATTCAATTTTATGTGTTTCGGTAATTAATTACAATGTATTAACAGCTCTTGATGCCACTGTTGGAATATGTAAATCATAACTAATATATAAACATATAAACACATCAAGCACGCAGCGGAAATAGATCAAATACATGTAATTGAAATTAACCGAATATAAATGAATGTGTACCTTTGTGATTTCTAGCAAGAACAAGAAATTAATGGAACAAGAACTATAAACCCTAATTGGGTTTAATTGAGGATCGACTATAAGATAGTCGAGTGGGCAATCACCTTGTTAGAAAAAGTATGCTAACACTTCGTTCTTGTACACACGTACTATTAGCGTTTCAATTAGAAAAGCTAGGTTCTTAATTCACGAGCAAGCACTACTAGTTGAGCCTTAATTGATCCTAATGGATCGCCTATAGCTCAAGAGAAAAGAGAAGAAGAAGTGAATTGGCTTGCTAATGAACCAAGGGATGAGAAGAATGAATACATGAGACCATGTATTTATACTATCCCAGCCTTGAAGCATTCCCTATCCCATGGCGATGTGGGATCGGCCGAATACTAGCCCAAGGAGGAATTCTAGATCCTTCTTGGCTTTTTTTTTTCACTTTTAATCTTTTGTCTAACGGTCGTAAGGTACCGTTAAGTGCTTATTTCGTGAATTTAATAATTATTCGTCACTAAAACAATAATTATTAATTAATTGAAACTCATACGTAAAGTGTGCAATCCCGAAGTCTCGAGTTCGAGTCCGAACATATTCATTAATTTTTATCCATTAAAACTAACATGACTCCCTCCCCTGTATTTTCCTAGAGTTCTTTCTTGTTGAGATATGTGTCTGACATTGCAAATCAATTTTTTTTTTATTATTATTTTTTTTAATGGGTTCGGATAGGTATTTTGTTCGATTAATACAGTATTATTTAACGATCAGATATGTTTATAACAAGGTAAGGATTTCCTATGGTAATATTCAATGACCTTAGGTAGTGTCCATATATTAGATCATTATGATTTGTAAGTATTGGTTAGTAAGTGTGTCTTTTTTTGTTTTCAGTATAACATTATTTCATGACATTATGCAGAATGGATTGCATGAACGGATGAGACCATGGATCTCCAAGAAAATAACCGAGTTTTTGGGTGAGGAAGAGACAACATTAGTAGATTATATTGTGTCAAGCACTCAAGAACACGTGACAGCAAATGAGATGTTCGAGTGGCTTCAGTCTATTTTGGATGATGAAGCTGAAATGTTTGTGTTAAAGATGTGGAGAATACTCATTTTTGAAGTCAAGAAAGTGGAGACTGGTCTTGCAGGAAGAGCCAAGGCTTAAATGGTCTCCTTCTTATCATTGTGGTATTATTGTCTTTTGTTATAGCATTAGTACATTTCTTTTCAGTAACATTTTTTTAGACAAGTTTGATAAAAAGTCAAATCTAAAGATCAATTTCGCTGACATATCTCCATTCTCCAACATCGTCTTCTGAATAATTTGTTCCAAGATCTTTGAGCGAGTGTCATGTATCCGCAGAAACTATTTCGCTCATCCTGTAGTCCCAAGTTTCACCTTTTTAAATCGAGTGAAGTTTTGTCTCTAATTCTGTATCTGTTCATAACTTACTGGTATGAATGATAATTACTCGGGGGTTGCTTAGAAGTAATTGCCTATTCCCATATGGTAGTGCGAATATGCAATAACTTCTAAGTGGTAGATTACAGAAAGCTTAATGAGATAATTAGCTGCTTATGGAATGAGTTGCATGTTTTTAGCCTGTATGTGCATGTTTTTGCTAATTTGAGGATGTGCTAAATATTTGTCGGGGTTTTGCCAAGGTGCCCTTAATGGACGCGCGCTGAGGCGTAGTTTGCAAAGATACACTTTATATGCAAGTATGGCACTTGATCCATGTTCTATTACATGAATAATGGGAGTTCAATTATGCCTCAAGCACTTTCATCAAACATTTTGCTCCTACTCCTTTTCTATGATAAATATTAAAATGAAAATATGAAATACTGTGAAATTTAAATGAATACACGAGATTGTATATATACGAACGACTCATGTTGTTTCTCTTTATGAGAGTGAGTAAGGATACCAGAAAATGTATATTTTATTATATACGTTTAATAACGACTCATGTTGTTCCTCTTTATAAGTTTGATACGCGCATACACGGGTTTAAAAGTTAAATATGGCTATAATTATGTTAACATGAATATCAAAATGAAGTCACGACCTCATAAGTTACTATGATGTTAAAAACAAATATATACGATATTGTATATATATAACAACGTTGCATAGTTTTTCAAGGGTCATTGTATGCTATTAAAAACACATAATGGTTAGAATATGATATAGATAGTTAAATTTAAATAACATCAACCTTAACATCACGTCTTAAAAAATCAAATCATACGTTCAACAAAATGTATATAAAATATTAATCGGTATATATAAATAATAAAAAGTTTATGTAAAAAGCGGACCATGCATGGGTATTAGAACTATATAAGTATAAAGATTTTACATAATTTTATAAAGATAATTTTAATTAACAATCCTGAGTATGCACGATTTTAAAAGCTAGTTCAAAGCAACAAGAAATTTCGTATCTCCTAAAAAATATCACAAGATAGAAATTGATGTATAATAAATACAAGTTCGTAAGACTCAAGAGTTTCCTAACGTCTATTTTAAGACCATTAACTTCAGTCTTCATCATATTTTCCGCAAAATAGGACAAAGTTATTTTGCATACTTTTGAAAATAAAAAAGATAAGAAATCAATTTAGGACCATCCACTTTAAATTGTTGGACATATATAGCAACATCACTTAATTTCTATGGCTTTTTCAAATATTGAAAATACTAGCAATTAGTTAAGCTATGGATTTTTCAAATATCGAGACTTTTTCAGTGATTAGTCAAACTTCAAAGCATGTATAACTAAAAAAAAATAAAAAAAATTGCAAACTCATCAATAAGTATCACGAAATAGAAAATGATGTCTAATAAATACAAGTTTTTAGGAGTTACGAGTATCCTAACTTCAATTCTTTATACTTTACACATAATAATATGAAATTTTAACTTCTTCACAATCTCACACCGCAAGCCCACGATAACAAAATTATCATCAATCTTTGGAAATCGCGATCCACAAAAAGACAAAAAGATTAGCCCTAGCTAAATGTATTATTCGTCTCCGCTGCTTTACATGGGTAATGTGTTAGCACTTATTAACAACTATACTTATTAGAAGGTATTAGTTAATATGACCTAAACAATCCTAAAAATGACAACAACTCTCACCACAAAAATATAAACAACCATGCGTCAACAAATACGCAACAAATACGCGCTACAATTTTCTTCAACTCACCATTTCAGTATTTCAATTAACGTCATTAACATCCTTTATTCATTATAAAATATAAGTTCAATTCCTAGTAGTAACTTTTTGTTGCCTTATAATTATATTATTATACAACTTCGCAAAAACATATATATTTTACTCATGAATCTCCGCCTACTAGGTTGATTAACGGTCGTTTTTGGGTATATTTTCGATTAGTTAAATTGTTTACCTTTTTGTCCTGTGATGTTCAAGAGTAAGTAAGTTAGTAATTTGTATATTAGAGGGAATTTATTTTGAATTTACTTAAGTTTTTTTGGCCATTTTTATTGAGACTCCTATATGTGTGGGTAGTAATTGAATTATTCTTTAAAGTTTACTTAATCAACATAGTCTAAAATTTAGAATTCCTTGAGTTAATTTGTAGATGGATCAATATATCATTCTCGGAATTATATGTATTTTATATAGGTGTCCTTTATATCATGTTATCTAGCTTGTTACCTTATGAATGGGTTACTTTATTTGGGTCCATTTATTTGGTAGTATTTAAAGAGCACGTTGCATTGGTTATAGCTGTAACAATTCGCAATTTCAGGTTAATTACTATTCCCGGAAAATTTACTATTCACTTTTACTATTCATGTTACTATTCATTTTTACTATTCATTTCTTTCCGAAATTTTCCCGAAAGTTGATTTTTATTTCATATTCTTGAGTGATAAATCATTTCCATGGCAAATTAAATGTTTGACATTCGTCAGATCATTTTCGTGGAAGTTATTAAGGAATTACACGTTTTAGGGTAAAACGTCATTCAGAAATTCTACGCACAACGAAATTTGATCCCGTCAGGTGACCCCACATCAGAAAAATGTTTGACACACTCATGATTTATTTGAGAATAAATCATGACTGAGAAAAATATGACCAGAATAAACCTCGGCCGTGAAAAACTGGAATTTTCAGTTTTAAGCATTTTTACTCAGCCGTAACCCTAGCCTATACCTGCACCGCGTTTCTAAGATAATTTGAGTTTTCAAATTATTAGAATAAGTCAACATATTTTTCCCTCCTCCATTGACCAAAAATCATCCCTTGATGTTATAAGTCATTTCGTGATTTTTAGGCTTACGGTTTGATGTCTAAAAGACATTTAATACCAACCGACACTAGACTGAGCCCAGTCTAGACATTATAAGTCATTTTAAATCATTTATATCATATTAGAAAAGTAACATTTTACTTTTCCCAATTTTACGCAATATTCGTACATTTTACGTATTACGCGTTTTAGACCCGTGTTTTCAGTTTTAGCAGGGTTTTACCACCCAAATGGAACCTACCACCTATTTTATATTTTATTATGGGACATATGGACATGTTTAACAATACTTTCAAGTTTCATAATTTTACGACACCCGGTTTTACGTTTTGAGGCCTAATCATTTACGGTTGGCATTTCCCGGAGTCAAAACTCATCCTAATACTTAGGATAATACCAAGCCAAGCCAACTCATCCCCCCTAGCCATTGTGAACCGCCATTAGGGGGGGGGGGAGTCACACCCTCATGTGGCTTGATCTTGTGCTAAGTTACCTTGGATGAGATACATGTGTATAAGCTTGTCATGAAAGGCTTTGACTAGTCCATTTTGTAACCTCCTCAAGAGACTATAAATACCCCCTCCCCTCCTTCTTGTTTGCCGTCCATACCACACCCCACAACACTCCTTCCATAGCTTTATTTCTTCCAAATTCAAGCAAGGTTCAAGAGCTAGTTCAAGATAGAAACCCTAGGGTGATCTTAGGTTACCAAAACACTTCCAAACCCTAATATACTTGGTGATTTCTCTTGAGTTTAAATCCACTCAATTCACCTCAACTTTCATTACATCTCTTTCAAGAATACCAAGGGTCGAAAGATTGCATGAAGTGAAATGGGTTGAAGCAAGTCTATCAAAGTCCATTTCCTTACTTGTTACTTCCTTTCTTTATTAGAAAGCCAAAAGTTGTAAGCCAAACCCTAACATGCTTCTTGTTAATTTATCATGTTCATATCATTTACATGTTATTCTTGCTATATTATGTCTTGTATGAATGTCCATGATGTATAAAAATGAGTAAAAGATGTTGTTATAATTGATTGTTAAGATAAGTTACTAAAACAAGCAAACTAGTGACTTTCTTGGTAAGACCTGATCAAAATGGTAAAAATTTGATATTGGATTATTACATATTACAGTAGAGGACTTAACAAGGAAACCATAGCAACTTGAACCACCTAAAACGAGTATACGAGTCAAAAGTTACGCCCATTTGAAGTTACCAAAGATTTCCGGCAAAACTGCCTAAAATGTTTCTGTGACAGAACCTAAAACACGCAAAAAGAGGCCTTTCTGGTCCGTTTCATGAAAAAGTTAAAACACGAAAGTTGTCTGGAATCACGTTTTCCTTTAGCCTTAAAGAAGCTCGAGCCTTGAAAACGCTTTCTGAGTGAGATATTTCTCAGTTTCTTAACAGCTATATACATATATATAAGTCACTATATATTGGTTATACTTTAAAAGGAACAAGAGGTCTTATGACCTATAATCAAGACCACCACCATGGCTAGAGCCAAGGTTGTGTCTCATGACCTTGGAACAAGGACCAAAGGTCATGGCTAGGCCATGACGAAATGACCATACCAACTTACATAGGCGTAAACATGAAACAATGAATTAGGCGATAACTTGAATAAGCAATTTGGATCTACTTCACTTAAAAAGGAACCATGAGATATTACAAAGAGAAAATGGTCATACAAGACTTATGAAACTACCCCTAATAACAATCTTCATGTACTAATAAACTTTCCTAAGTTTATTCAAATATCGGACATGTAACTTTTCGGATCAAAACTTATATCTATATATTTTATCAACTACTACAATAGTAGGGAGCCTCATGTGAGGAGTTCATTATGTAAGCCGTCGAGTTAAGTTGTGGATTTATGAATTAAAGTGTCCTGGCTCCTCGAACGCTTACTAACATGACTTCTGAATTATGTCGGCCCGAACGGTAGTAAACGATATACAAAACATACATGTTCATGAATCTTTTCTTTCAAAGACTTACAATATACATCATACCACATCATGGACAAAATGCAAGATATATATATATATAGGCACTACTTCATATTCTTTACACAAATCCTAAGTCGCAACATTCTATTATAGGTCGCTCGTAAAAACCTACACGATCCAATCATCACCTTCATTACTTGCTATCCTACTTAAGGTGAGTTCATAGCCCCACTTTACATTACTTCAATGTTTTACAAACCCTTGGGGGGAATACATGCTATTTCTAAACCGAACACAATGCTTTGAAACTGTATGCTGCCTGATTGTTTTATTATTACTAAGTACCTACCTTGCCAATCCTAGGCCCCTATCATGAACCATTAAATCACTAGTATTAGTGAGCGCGAGTATTGTGAATAGGCCTATTGGGATTGACGAATCCCATTTGTTTGAGCAGATTAGTTCAACAAATGCACTATATTTGAAACATTAAGTATGACGGCAAAGTACTTACCGGGGCAACAAAACCGCCGATTGATATTGGTACCCGTTAACGTATTGGTTGCATGAGCTTAGTATATAATAATAACTGTTTTGTTTTCTAACATGTGTATGAGTCTAATTAACTCATTACTACCAACATATTGTGTTCAACCGTTAAACAAACTCTATGAATTTCACTCAACCTTTGTGTTGACCTCTTAAGCATGTATTTCAGGTCCATGATAATCAAGAATGGAGCGGAAGGGCACGTACCGAAGGAAGAAGGCTATAAACTATTATGTCATTCGATAAAAACATCAAAGACTTTATATTGATGTATTTTGAAACATGGAACCGTTTTGGGACCTTACTATGTAAACTCTGATATATTTGAATAATATGAATGACAACTCTTTTTATTACGACTCGGTTAGAGATCGTTTTCTATTATTATGACTGTTGTGCCGTCGAGTAACACCCAAGTTGAATTCCGCTGCATCATGAATTGGGGGTGTTACAGATTGGTACCAGAGCCATGGTTATAGAGAAACGGGTCTAAGTGAGACCTAAACTATAACTACAATCACAAGCAAAAACATTTTTATAGCCTTCCGCTCTTCGTGCCTTCCATCCTCCAGAAGATTATGGACTTATTACACATGTTATGCTACATGAACATATTTGTATATTGTTATATGCACATTGCCATAGTTTTATCATTTTCCATAAATATTTGATTTATTTTGACATCGATATACTAATTGTAGACATCATGTCCGCACCTCCATCTCCCGATCATCTTCCTGCTATGCCTGAGTATTTACCAATTCTTCCCGGACCCGATGATCCTTACTTTGAACCAATTGACTTCGACGACGAGGAAGAACCTTACGAGGATCTAGATGTAGATTCGGACGAAGATCCTGAAATGGATATGAACATAAACATCGATGATTACGAAGAAGATCCTGAAATGGATATTGACATCGAAGGCATCGATGAGGAAGCGGAGGAACAAATAGTGGTGCCACATCTATCACCATTAACATCTCCACCTCCTGTTTCACCAATTTCATCCGAATCTAACCGTACCACTCCAGCTCAAGTTCCGAAATCTACTTACCAAACTGGCGGAACATCTACATCTACACATATGTTCGTGAACTCAGCTCAATACGAAATCTACTCTTTGAAACAAGCCCTCAACCTGACCCAACTCAAAGTTCAAAGTATGGCAAGTCAAATGCACGACTATATATCCAAGGTAAATTCTGCCAGAATGGATGCCATGAATGCTCGAGATGACCTATATTGGTTTAAGCTTGACATGAGCTACGTGAAGAGTGACTCGACTCATGTTGGGAAAGTAGTCTTAAATCCTTTGACTGGCTTGGATAACGTCAAGGATAGACTCACTTTGGTTGAGAGGGCCCAAGAACAGGATGCGGTACAAATTCATAAACTACTTAACCGCCTAAATACCGCAGAAATCCGGTTAGATGTTGCAAACTTTGATAGGTATCAACTTAAGAATGATTTTAGTGGAATGCAAACTCAAATGAGTTCCATACAACAAAGGCTATACCAAAAGGATGTCAAAGAATACCGTCCAAATGAAAGTGTAGACGTGTTAGCAACACGCGGAAATAATAATCCGACCGGACTACAACAACCTCCCAACCGACGTTAGACTAGTGTTATAGTACTAGTTATCTTTAGTACAACGTTGTAATTACTAACTGAAAGTATCAGTTAGTAAGTTTTGAATGAACTTGTAATAGGTTCGATTTTGTAAATCAATCAACGTTATATGAATAAAACTCTTATTTTATATACTATCATGTGTTATGCTTTTAAGTTTCAAACATTATTATCCTATCATTCTTATCAAAAATTGTGCTCATCTCACAACTCTCTAATTACAATGTATCTTTTGAACAATAGAATCATGGCGCCAAAGAAAAAGACACCACCAACGATGACGCAAGCTGCCATCCGCAAACTGGTAAAGGACAGTGTCAATGCAGCACTTGTCACGGAACGAGCAGCCGTAGCTGCAGCAGCTGCCGAAGCCGCCACAGCTGCTGGTGCTGCAGCAGCCGCTAAGGCTGCAGCAGCTGCTGATGCTGCAGCAGCCGCCGAAGCCGCCACTGCTGCGGAAGCTGCAAGAATTGCCAGTCTTAACCTTGGAGGACCAAACTCAACTACCCTTCCGGTGACAAATGTCGCTACAGTACCAAAGGGTTGCTCGTTCATTTCCTACTTGAAAAATTCAAGGGTACTGAAGGAGCTGTGGGTCTGACCCGCTGGTTTGAAAAGGCGGAGTCAGTATTCTTAGTCAGTAAATGTACCGAGGGTGACAAAGTTCAGTATGCCACGAGTACTCTGTTGAATGAGGCATTGTCTTGGTGGAACTCAATTGCTCAACCCATGGGCATTGAGAATGCCTATAAGATTTCGTGGGATAACCTGAAGAAGATGATGATCAAGGAATACTGCCCTCGCAGCGAGATGCAAAAGCTGGAGGTTGAATTCTGGGATCATACGATTAGGGGAAATGATATCATAACCTACAACCGTCGATTTCAAGAATTAAGGATACTTTGTCCAACAATGGTTTCCACAAAGGAAAAATTGTTGGAAAGGTATATCTGGGGACTTCCATCAAGCATACAAGGGAATGTGACTTCGGCAAATCCCAAGGAACTTGATGAAGCTATGCGGATGTCCCGCAGCCTCATGGACCAAGTGGTACGAATGACAGAAACCCGAAAGCAAAACAACCTCAACACCAACAACGCCAGCAATACCAATAACCCCAACAATTCCAACTACCGTAACAACAACAACAAGAACAACAACAACAACAAGCGACCATGGGATGGTAACCGTGGGAGTAACAACAACAACAACAACAACAACAACCACCAAACCCGAAACAACAACCATCACAATCAGCAGAACAAAAGACAGGAAGCCGCGACGGCTTATGTTGCTGCACTAGCCGGTGGTAAATATGTTGGTACTCTACCACAATGTACCAAGTGCAACTACCATCATGAAGGTCCCTGCCCGGCCAAGTGCAACAAGTGTCAGAAACCCGGACCTCTTGCCAGGGATTGTAGAGGCAAGGGTATAGCTACTGGGGCTAACACACAGCCCATAGTTACATGTTTTGGGTGTGGTGAAAGGGGACACTACAAGAACAACTGTCCTCAAAACCAAGGACCCCAAGGCGGAGGTGCTCGTGGTAGAGCCTATGTCATGGGAAATGGAGAACCACACCAAGACCCGAACGTGGTTACCGGTACGTTCTTACTCAATAACATTCCTGTTAAAGTCTTATTCGATTCTGGTGCTGATATGAGCTTTATATCTACTAGAATTGCGCTTTTACTTGATATTCCATCAATTACTTTAACCACTAGTTATAGTATTGAACTAGCTACCGGTGACTTAGTAAATACTAATACCGTAATCCCAAATTGTACCCTTAATCTCTTAGACCACCCCTTTAACATCAATCTTATGCCAATCGAACTCGGAAGTTTTGATGTTGTTATTGTCATGGATTGGTTGTCTAAACATCAAGCTAACATTATTTGTGGTGAAAGAGTTGTGCACATTCCATGTGACAATGAAACTTTGATCATTCGTGGTGATCAAAGTGGAACTCGAATAAACATCATCTCATGTATCAAAACCATGAAGTACATTGAGAAAGGATGTTATGCTTTCTTAGCCCATGTAACAGAAAAGAAATCCGATGAAAAATGTCTCGAAGATGTTCCTATTGCCCGTGAGTTTCCTGAAGTCTTTCCCGAAGATTTACCCGGACTACCACCAAATCGTCAAATAGAGTTCAGAATTGATTTAATACCAGGAGCGGCGCTAGTTGCCCGCGCACCATACCGGCTAGCACCTTCAGAGATGCAAGAGCTATCAAATCAATTACAAGAACTTTCGGACAAGGGATTTATTCGACCCAGTTCCTCACCTTGGGGAGCTCCAGTTTTGTTCGTGAAAAAGAAAGATGGGTCATTACGAATGTGTATTGACTATCGTGAGCTAAACAAATTAACCATAAAGAACCGATACCCACTACCAAGAATTGATGACTTATTCGATCAATTGCAAGGTTCAACCTATTACTCAAAAATTGACCTACGATCAGGTTACCACCAAGTTAGAGTTCGTGATGAAGACATTCCAAAAACAGCCTTTAGGACACGATATGGTCACCATGAATTCCAAGTGATGCCATTTGGGTTAACAAATGCACCGACAGTATTCATGGATCTCATGAATCGGGTGTGTAAACCATATTTGGACAAATTCGTGATCGTATTCATAGACGACATTCTCATTTATTCCAAAAACGAGGAGGAACACAAAGAACACCTGAGAACAATTTTAGGACTACTCAAGGAAGAGAAATTGTATGCAAAGTTTTCCAAATGTGAATTTTGGATTCAATCAGTACAATTCCTTGGGCATGTGATTGACAAGACCGGTTTACATGTCGATCCCGCTAAAATTGAAGCTATCAAAAATTGGCCAACACCTACCACACCTACAGAAATTCGTCAATTTCTGGGTTTAGCCGGGTATTACCGAAGGTTTATTGAAGGATTTTCCTCAATAGCAAAGTCTTTGACTAAGCTAACTTAGAAAGACAAGAAATACGTGTGGAATGAAGACGAAGAAAAAGCTTTCCAAACCCTCAAACAGAAACTTTGTAGTGCTCCTATCCTAGCATTGCCAGATGGGATTGAAGATTTTGTAGTCTATTGTGATGCATCGCACCAAGGGTTAGGTGCCGTGTTGATGCAACGCGATAAGGTCATGGCTTATGCATCAAGACAACTCAAGATTCATGAGGAAAATTACACCACTCATGACTTAGAGTTAGGAGCTGTGGTCTTTGCACTAAAAATCTGGAGACACTATCTATACGGTACTAGATGTACTGTGTACACCGATCATAAAAGTCTACAACACATTTTGAACCAAAAAGAACTAAACATGAGACAACGTCGTTGGTTGGAATTACTAAGTGATTATGACTGCGACATTCGTTACCACCCAGGAAAGGCAAACGTAGTAGCCGACGCCCTGAGCCGAAAGGAACGGGTTAAACCACTGCGAGTCCGAGCCTTAGTTTTAACCATAAATTCAAACTTTCCTACTCAAATCCTTCACGCTCAAACTGAGGCGATGAAACAAGAAGACATCCAAAAGGAAAAGTTGGATGGCATGATACAGAAGAAATTCGAAACCCGTTCAGATGGAACTCTATGCTTCCAAGGTCGAAGTTGGTTACCACTTTATGGTGGCCTACGAGACTTGATCATGCATGAATCACACAAGTCTAAATACTCCATACATCCAGGATCTGATAAGATGTATCATGATCTTAAGTTACTTTATTGGTGGCCGAACATGAAAGCCGACATTGCAACATACGTTAGCAAATGTCTTACCTGCTCCAAAGTAAAAGCCGAACATCAAAAACCATCCGGTCCATTGCAACAACCAGAGATTCCTACTTGGAAATGGGAAAGAATTACTATGGACTTCATTACCAAGCTCCCAAAGACATCAAGCGGTTATGACTCCATCTGGGTCATAGTTGATTATCTCACAAAATCCGCATACTTTATACCAATCAAAGAGACTTACAAAATGGAACAACTAACCCGAATGTACGTCAAAGAAATAGTCTCAAGACATGCTGCACCAATATCCATCATATCCGACAGAGATGGTAGATTTACTTCCAATTTCTGGCAGTCACTCCAAGACGCCATTGGAACAAATCTAGACATGAGTACAGCGTATCATCCTCAGACCGATGGTCAGAGTGAACGAACCATCCAAACACTTAAAGACATGCTTCGAGCTTGTATAATAGATTTTGGAAAAGGATGGGATACTCATCTACCATTAGTCGAATTTTCCTACAACAACAGCTATCATGCAAGTATTCAAGCAGCTCCATTTGAAGCACTTTACGGTCGAAAGTGTCGTTCACCTGCTTGTTGGGCTGAAGTGGGAGAAGTTCAACTCACTGGACCAGAACTCATCCGTGAAACAACGGATAAAATTGTACAAATCAAAAATCGACTACAAGCCGCAAGAGATCGACAGAAAAGTTATGCCGACACACGACGTAGACCCCTAGAATTCCAAGTTGGAGATAGGGTTATGCTAAAAGTATCGCCTTGGAAAGGTTTGATACGATTCGGTAAACGAGGAAAACTAAACCCAAGATACATCGGACCATTCAAAATCCTAGCCAGGGTTGGCCCTGTGGCGTATAGACTTGAGCTTCCATCAGAACTCAGTAGTGAACACCCCACTTTCCATGTATCTAACCTAAAGAAATGCTTGTCGGATGAATCACTCGTGATTCCACTCGATGAAATTCAACTCAATGACGATCTTCAATTTATTGAGGAAACCGTAGAAATCATGGACCGAGAGGTCAAACAACTCAAGCAAAGCCGTATTCCAATTGTCAAAGTTCGTTGGAACTCACGACGTGGTCCTGAATACACATGGGAACGAGAGGACCAGATACGTAAGAAATACCCACATCTTTTTACCAACGAAGCTTCTACTCCTAACGCAAATTGATCTCCGGGACGGAGCTCTCATATGGGGTGGAGACTGTAACAATTCGCAATTTCAGGTTAATTACTATTCCCGGAAAATTTACTATTCACTTTTACTATTCATGTTACTATTCATTTCTTTCCGAAATTTTCCCGAAAGTTGATTTTTATTTCATATTCTCGAGTGATAAATCATTTCCATGGCAAATTAAATGTTTGACATTCGTCAGATCATTTTCGTGAAAGTTATTAAGGAATTACACGTTTTAGGGTAAAACGTCATTCAGAAATTCTACGCACAACGAAATTTGATCCCGTCAGGTGACCCCACATCAGAAAAATGTTTGACACACTCATGATTTATTTGAGAATAAATCATAACTGAGAAAAATATGACCAGAATAAACCTCGGCCGTGAAAAACTGGAATTTTCAGTTTTAAGCATTTTTACTCAGCCGTAACCCTAGCCTATACCTGCACCGCGTTTCTAAGATGATTTGAGTTTTCAACTTATTAGAATAAGTTAACATATTTTTCCCTCCTCCATTGACCAAAAATCATCCCTTGATGTTATAAGTCATTTCGTGATTTTTAGGCTTACGGTTTGATGTCTAAAAGACATTTAATACCAACCGACACTAGACTGAGCCCAGTCTAGACATTATAAGTCATTTTAAATCATTTATATCATATTAGAAAAGTAACATTTACTTTTCTCAATTTTACGCAATATTCGTACATTTTACGTATTACGCGTTTTAGACCCGTGTTTCTAGTTTTAGCAGGGTTTTACCACCCAAATGGAACCTACCACCCATTTTATATTTTATTATGGGACATATGGACATGTTTAACAATACTTTCAAGTTTCATAATTTTACGACACCCGGTTTTACGTTTTGAGGCCTAATCATTTACGGTTGGCATTTCCCGGAGTCAAAACTCATCCTAATACTTAGGATAATACCAAGCCAAGCCAACTCACCCCCCCTAGCCATTGTGAACCACCATTAGGGGGGGGGGGGAGTCACACCCTCATGTGGCTTGATCTTGTGCTAAGTTACCTTGGATGAGATACATGTGTATAAGCTTGTCATAAAAGGCTTTGACTAGTCCATTTTGTAACCTCCTCAAGAGACTATAAATACCCCCTCCCCTCCCTCTTGTTTGCCGTCCATACCACACCCCACAAAACTCCTTCCATAGCTTTATTTCTTCCAAATTCAAGCAAGGTTCAAGAGCTAGTTCAAGATAGAAACCCTAGGGTGATCTTAGGTTACCAAAACACTTCCAAACCCTAATATACTTGGTGATTTCTCTTGAGTTTAAATCCACTCAATTCACCTCAACTTTCATTACATCTCTTTCAAGAATACCAAGGGTAGAAAGATTGCATGAAGTGAAAAGGGTTGAAGCAAGTCTATCAAAGTCCATTTCCTTACTTGTTACTTCCTTTCTTTATTAGAAAGCCAAAAGTTGTAAGCCAAACCCTAACATGCTTCTTGTTAATTTATCATGTTCATATCATTTACATGTTATTCTTGCTATATTATGTCTTGTATGAATGTCCATGATGTATAAAAATGAGTAAAAGATGTTGTTATAATTGATTGTTAAGATAAGTTACTAAAACAAGCAAACTAGTGACTTTCTTGGTAAGACCTGATCAAAATGGTAAAAATTTGATATTGGATTATTACATATTACAGTAGAGGACTTAACAAGGAAACCATAGCAACTTGAACCACCTAAAACGAGTATACGAGTCAAAAGTTACGCCCATTTGAAGTTACCAAAGATTTCCAGCAAAACTGCCTAAAATGTTTCTGTGACAGAACCTAAAACACGCAAAAAGAGGCCTTTCTGGTCCGTTTCATGAAAAAGTTAAAACACGAAAGTTGTCTGGAATCACGTTTTCCTTTAAGCTTAAAGAAGCTCGAGCCTTGAAAACGCTTTCTGAGTGAGATATTTCTCAGTTTCTTAACAGCTATATACATATATATAAGTCACTATATTGGTTATACTTTAAAAGGAACAAGAGGTCTTATGACCTATAATCAAGACCACCACCATGGCTAGAGCCAAGGTTGTGTCTCATGACCTTGGAACAAGGACCAAAGGTCATGGCTAGGCCATGACGAAATGACCATACCAACTTACATAGGCGTAAACATGAAACAATGAATTAGGCGATAACTTGAACAAGCAATTTGGATCTACTTCACTTAAAAAGGAACCATGAGATATTACCAAGAGAAAATGGTCATACAAGACTTATGAAACTACCCCTAATAACAATCTTCATGTACTAATAAACTTTCCTAAGTTTATTCAAATATCGGACATGTAACTTTTCGGATCAAAACTTATATCTATATATTTTATCAACTACTACAATAGTAGGGAGCCTCATGTGAGGAGTTCATTATGTAAGCCGTCGAGTTAAGTTGTGGATTTACGAATTAAAGTGTCCTGGCTCCTCGAACGCTTACTAACATGACTTCTGAATTATGTCGGCCCGAACGGTAGTAAACGATATACAAAACATACATGTTCATGAATCTTTTCTTTCAAAGACTTACAATATACATCATACCACATCATGGACAAAATGCAAGATATATATATATATATAGGCACTACTTCATATTCTTTACACAAATCCTAAGTCGCAACATTCTATTATAGGTCGCTCGTAAAAACCTACACGATCCAATCATCACCTTCATTACTTGCTATCCTACTTAAGGTGAGTTCATAGCCCCACTTTACATTACTTCAATGTTTTACAAACCCTTGGGGGGAATACATGCTATTTCTAAACCGAACACAATGCTTTGAAACTGTATGCTGCCTGATTGTTTTATTATTACTAAGTACCTACCTTTCCAATCCTAGGCCCCTATCATGAACCATTAAATCACTAGTATTAGTGAGCGCGAGTATTGTGAATAGGCCTATTGGGATTGACGAATCCCATTTGTTTGAGCAGATTAGTTCAACAAATGCATTATATTTGAAACATTAAGTATGACGGCAAAGTACTTACCGGGGCAACAAAACCGCCGATTGATATTGGTACCCGTTAACGTATTGGTTGCATGAGCTTAGTATATAATAATAACTGTTTTGTTTTCTAACATGAGTATGAGTCTAATTAACTCATTACTACCAACATATTGTGTTCAACCGTTAAACAAACTCTATGAATTTCACCCAACCTTTGTGTTGACCTCTTAAGCATGTATTTCAGGTCCATGATAATCAAGAATGGAGCGGAAGGGCACGTACCGAAGGAAGAAGGCTATAAACTATTATGTCATTCGATAAAAACATCAAAGACTTTATATTGATGTATTTTGAAACATGGAACCGTTTTGGGACCTTACTATGTAAACTCTGATATATTTGAATAATATGAATGACAACTCTTTTTATTACGACTCGGTTAGAGATCGTTTTCTATTATTATGACTGTTGTGCCGTCGAGTAACACCCAAGTTGAATTCCGCTGCATCATGAATTGGGGGTGTTACAATAGCATCCCGCGTTATAGCTTTTTTGTTTCCTATAGCGACGCCATGTGCGTTTTAGCTCCACCGGTCCTCTTGCGTTATAGCACCATCGCCATGTATAGAACGGAAGTTTTCGGGGTTTTTCCCTTCTTTTTTTAACGTTAAAGTGGCGTGAGTGAGGCTTTTGGTTGTGTGTTATAGGAATTATTACAGAAAGTGCCTTTTTGGTTGTGTGTTATAGGACCTAGCTCTTTTATATTCATATTTATGTCACATAACAATTCGAGGACCAAAAGATATCACATGTTGGATGCACATGCAATAAGTACAAATTGCAAAGACTTTAGAGTCTTTAGACGTATACTTTGGGACTTCAATTTTTTTTTCCATGAATATCTACACCACACAAATATATATCACATAAAAGTTGGAGGACCAAAAGAATCACGTTGGATGAACATGCAATAAGTACAAATTGCAAAGACTTGAGAGTCTTTAGACGTCTAGTATGGGACTTCAATTTTATTTCCATGAATTTCTGCACCACACAAATAACTTCTCGTTCAATTATTCTTTTTCAAAGTCTATATAAAGCTGCATATAGCCATATATGTTGATAGAGAACGCACATCAAAACACAATAACAAACATATAAGAAGGACCACATGTTTGATCCATTGCTATAACAAGGACCACATGTTGCTTCCACTAAACATATATGTGGCGCTGACGTGGCGCTGAGTTATTTTTCAACTCAAGTTATGGTACCCTTTGCTCTAACAAGGACCACATGTTGCTTCCACTAAACATGTATTCAGTTTCGTGTTCTGCTACATACACTCGATAGCAGTGACTCGATCTAATTTTGCTTACAGTTTAATAAATATAACACTAAAGTCTTAGCATACGATTAATATTCTTCGTGTTAGAGTGAAAATGCTCTTAATTTTTAAAACTGATTAGTAATGAACAAGAAATAAGTATGTTGGTAACTGCTGGTTTCTGGTGCAAGCACCTAATATCCAGATGCTATAAACTAATTATTAGATGGTCTTATGTTATAATCTATCCATAGCAATAAAGTTCATCCCCTTCTCAACCCTCTTAGTGAACTTGTAATATGTTAACTCGATCTTTTTGCTAACAAAGGTGTTGGTAAATGGTTGTTTTCGTTATATGATGTTGGAAGCTCTATCATTTACATGTGTGGTAGAAGATAGAAACGATGAAGAGACGACCAGCAAAAGCAAACTTTCTAGCGAAAGCAAGAGACCCGAAACAAGCTCACCTGAACGAAAAAACGCTAGGCGGAGCAGGGATACAGAGCGAGACCTAAAACGTGAAAAGAAACGTGAATTGGAAAGGTACGAAAGAGAAAGGGAGCAAGACCGAGCTAAGAGAGAAAGGGAACGAGAATACAAAATACGTGAAGATGAACTGCGATATCGGGGTCGTCTAAAGGAGTGGGAAAATCGGGAAAAGGAAAAAGAGCGTGCCCGCAAACAAGAGAGGGAAAGGGAAAAGGATAGAGAACAGGACAGGAAATATGAGATATTAGAACAAGAGAATGATGATGGCCATACTTCCTGTTTTTTACTTTTAGTTAGAATGACATATCACATGTTATTAAATATTGGGTTATAAATTATACTCGCAATTAATAATTAAGTTAAAACAAGATTTACTAAATTTTTGAAAAATGAGCATTTAACATTTCTAATCCTTTGAAGAATGAAAATACCCTGTTTTCGAAAAACACCTTAGATCATTCTTTTGAAGCATTAAAATATACACGTTTACGTTGTATATGTAATGGTATAATTTAAAAAGATTTATACAACTATCAGAAAACTATGTTTAATATTATATGGAAAACACCAAAGGCGTTTGGTATATAATTGGCCCATCAACCAAAAGGTAACAGTTTTACGTTCTGTGAAATATCATTACATGGAAATATCACATGGAAAAACAGTTTTACGTTCTGTGCATTAGTGAACGGACTTTAGGACCAAATATTCGGGCTTAATCGGTCCTAGGGATAGTCTCATGTTTGGGCTTGTTTGTTCATCTGTATTATTAACCACCACCGGGGTTCCGTATAACAGGTAACAGGAGTACACAAAATGGGACTGGTGACGACTCAGTCATGGAGTCTGCGACTGCTTCACAGACAGGACAAAACAACACCGTTGGAACCAAAAAGTTAGGATTTGGTCTTGTGGGTTCGGGAAAAAGAACTACAGTCCCTTCTCTATTCCACGAAGAGGAAGATGAGGATGCACAAAAGGATAAAAAGATGCGACCTTTGGTTCCTATAGATTATTCAACCGAAGAATTGCAGGCTGTGAGAGAAACTACTCCGCTTGCACCATCTTCTAATTTGGCTGCAGCTGCTGAATTTGCAAAACGAATTGGACATGCAAATACAAAAGAAGAGAGACCTGATTCAGAAAGGGAACGCAGTAGACGGTCCCATGATAAATCAAGCCATCGAGATAGGGACTGGGAGGAGACTAACCGATTCAGAGATGAAACAAGAGAGAAAGAGAATGTGAAGACACCAGATAATAAGAAGCTTTTGGATGCAAAACAATTAATTGATACCATTCCAAAAACCAAGGATGAGCTGTTTTCGTATCCAATAAATTGGGCAACTTATGACAAGGTTAGTATAGAATTCTTGCTTTTTAGTTTACTTATAAATCGATTGATTTGATTATGTCTGATCCTAAATAGGTAAGCTGAAAGGATTGAGCAAAAAAATGAAATGGGTCAAATGGGATAGAAGCCATCCTAAGCTTATTAAAATGCATAAAAACCTTCTAATTCTCTACGTAAATTGAAGTTGAATTATTTTGTTAGTAATATAGGTTTTTGTACTCATATTTACCACACTAGCAACATATAAAATTGAAATTTGTTTTATAAAACGAGTGTTTGTGGGTCCCCTACATGATCTAACACACACAAAAAAGCTACCTGTTTGACTTGTTTCCAAATTCCTACTCGCCCGTTTTCCACTCTTGCTTGTTTAATTGCCAAGTCTTTTTCTATGTATTACAATTGAATGTTGAATATTTTTTAAAACGGCGAACCTAGCTGTACGCATTTAGACATAGAAACAGAGTTTTAAGTTTCTATTACATAAGTATTATGATTAGTGAGAACTTTTGGTATTCTTAAACTTGTCCTTTAATTTTTTGCTTAGGGGGAGATTTTTTAACCGCTAAATACTTTTAGTTAAATATGGCATCTTTTGATTAGATTGGATACTTACACAAGTAATAGCCAATAGGCGGTCTATTTTGAATAAGGTCATTTCAAATGTGAACTATTTTTCTCCCGATAAAAGAAAGAAGCAAAACTAGCCAACTAGGTAGGACTCCCTCCCCTGTATTTTGCCTAGAGTTCTTTCTTGTTGAGATATGTGTCTGACATTGCAAAACAATTGTTTTTCTGTGGGTTCGGATAGGTATTTTGTTCGATTAATACAGTATTATTTAACGATCAGATATGTTTATAACAAGGTAAGGATTTCGTATGGGAATATTCAATGACCTTAGGTAGTGTCCATATTGGTTGGTTAGTAAAGTTAAGTGTCTTTTTTTGTTTTCCGTATAACATTATTTCATGACATTATACAGAATGGATTGCATGAACGGATGAGACCATGGATCTTCAAGAAAATAACCGAGTTTTTGGGTGAGGAAGAGACAACATTAGTAGATTATATTGTGTCAAGCACTCAAGAACACGTGACAGCAAATGAGATGTTAGAGCGGCTTCAGTCTATTTTGGACGATGAAGCTGAAATGTTTGTGTTAAAGATGTGGAGAATGCTCATTTTTTAAGTCAAGAAAGTGGAGACTGGTCTTGCAGGAAGAGCCAAGGCTTAAATGGTCTCCTTGTTATAGCATTAGTACACATTAGTACACATTTCTTTTGTTATAGCATTAGTACACATTTCTTTTCAGTAACATTTTTTTAGACAAGTTTGATAAAAAGTCAAACCTAAAGATCAATTTAGCTGACATATCGCCAACATTGTCTTCTGAATAATTTGTTCCAAGATCTTTGAGCGAGTGTCATGTATCCGCAGAAACTATTTCGCTCATCCTGTAGCCCCAAGTTTCACCTTTTTAAATCAGGTGAAGTTTTGTCTCTAATTCTGTATCTGTTGATAACTTACTGGTATGAATGATAATTACTCGGGGGTTGCTTAGAAGTAATTGCCTATTCCCATATAGTAGTGCGAATATGCAATAACCTCTAAGTGGTAGATTACAGTAAGCTTAATGAGATAATTAGCTGCTTATGGAATGAGTTGCATGTTTTTAGCGTGTATGTTCATGTTTTTGCTAATTTGAGGATGTGCTAAATATATGTCGGGGTTTTGCCAAGGTGCCCTTAATGGACGCGCGCTGAGGTGTAGTTTGCAAAGATATACTTTATACGCAAGTATGGCACTTGATCCATGTTTTATTACATGAATAATCGGAGTTCAATTCTGCCTTAAGCACTTTCATCAAACATTTTGCTCCTACTCCATTTCATGATAAATATTAAATTAATGTATATGCACTAGATTATAAATATTAAAATGAAAACATGAAATACTATTTTATTTAAATGAATACGCGAAATTGTAAATATACGAACGATTCATGTTGCTTCTCTTTATAAAATAATTTTATTTAACAATCCCGCATATGCACAATTTTAAAAGCTAATTCAAAGCAACAAGAAATTTCCTATCTCCTAAAAAAATATCACAAGATAGAAAATAATGTCTAATAAATACAAGTTCGTAAGAGTTTCCTAACGTCTATTTTGAGACCATTAATTAAGTCTTCATCATAATTTTCACAAAATAGGACGAAGTTATTTTGCATACTTTTGAAAAAAAAAAGATAAGAAATCAATTTAGGACCATCCACTTTAAATTGTTGGACATATATAGCATCATCACTTAATTTCTATGGCTTTTTCAATTATTGAAAATTTAGCAATTAGTTAAGCTATGGCTTTTTCAAATGTAGAGACTTTTTAATAGCAATTAGTCGAACTTCAAAGCATGTATTAGAAAAAAGATAAAAAAAGGAGAAAAAAAAGAAAAAAATCAAAGTAATAAGATATTTCTAAACTCATCAATAAATATCATGAAAAAGAAAAGAATGTCTAATAAATACAAGTTTTTAGGAGTTACGAGTATCCTAACGTTAATTTAGGAGCTTTAACTTCAATTCTTTATACTTTACACATAATAATATGACATTTTAACTTCATATATATTTTCTTCAACAATTGCGTCAAAAAATACGCGCTACAAGTTTCTTCAACTCACCGTTTCAGCATTATTTCAATTAACGTCATTAACATCCTTTATTCATTATAAAATATAAGTTCAATTCCTAATAGTACCTTTTTGTTGCCTTATAATTATATCATTATACAACTTCGCCAAAACATATATATTTTACACATGAATCTCCACCTACTAGATTGATTAACAGTCGTTTTTTGGTATATTTTCTATTAGTTAGATTGTTTACCTTTTTATCCTGTGATGTTCATGAGTCAGTAAGTTAGTAATTTGTATATTAGTGGGAATTTATTTTGAATTTACTTAAGCTTTTTTTTGGCCATTTTTATCGAGACTCCTATATACCTGTACGTAGTAATTGAATTATTTAAAGTTTACTGCATCAACATAGTCGAAAATTTTAGAATTTATTGAGTTAATTTGCGGATGGATTAATATATCATTCTCGAAACTATATATATTTTATATAGGTGTCCTTTATATCACGTTATCTAGCTTGTTAACGTATGAATGGGTTACTTGATTTGGGTCCATTTATTTGGTTAGTATTTATAGAGCACGTAGCATTGGTTATAGTATCCCGCATTATAGTTTTTTTGTTTCTTATAGCGGCGGCATGTGCGTTTTAGCTCCTCCAGTCCTCTTGCGTTATAGCACCATCGCCATGTATAGAACGGAAGTTATCGGGGTTTTTCCCTTCTTTTTTGAACCTAAAAGTGGAGTGAGTGAGGCTTTTTATTATGTGTTATAGGAATTATTAGAGAAAGTGCCTTTTTGGTTGTGTGTTATAGAATAAAAGTTGATGTGGCGGTGTGTATAACACACTTTTAACATTGTATTGCACCTAGCTCTCTTATATTCATATTTTTGTCACATAACTATTCGAGGACTAAAAGATATCACATGGTTGCACATGCAATAAATACAAATTGCAAAGACTTTAGAGTCTTTCGACGTATAGTTTGGGACTTCAACTATATTTTTTTTTCCTTGAATATCTGCACCACACAAATACATATCACATAACAGTTGGAGGACTAAAAATATCACGTTGGATGAAAATGCAATAAATACAAATTGCAAAGACTTTAGAGTCTTTAGACGCCTAGTTTGGGACTTCAATTTTATTTCCATGAATTTCTGCACCACACAAATAAATATCCATTCTTGTTCAATTATTCTTTTTCTAAGTCTATATAAAGCTGCATATAGGCATATATGTTGATTTATCTGATAAAATAACATTATTACAAATTATTTACAACATATATACATTATGAGAGAAAATATTTGCTTTTACTTTATGCAAACTCATGTTTTGTTTATCTTTTCACTTGTTCTACTATGGTTTAATACCACGGCAGCCACTTCCCTTGGCCACCAACTGGATGTAGCAGCAGGAGGGGCTACTAATACGTGCATCGATAATGAGAGAGAAGCTCTTCTTGGTTTCAAAGCTCGTCTTCTAGACCCCAATGACTGGCTCTCTACATGGAGACGTGAAGAAGAAGATGATTGTTGTAAATGGAGTGGAGTCACGTGCGACAACCAAACAGGTCATGTCACAATGCTTGGGCTGTGCGATGATACAAGTTGTATTGGAGGTGAGATTAGCCATTCATTGCTTAACTTAACCTACTTGAATCATCTAGATCTGTCTGAATGTTCTTTCCATGGAACCATTCCCGCGTTCATCGGTAACATGACCCAGTTAATTTCTCTTGACCTTTCATCGAATTTTTTTACCGGCTCCATTCCCAAGTCCATAGGTTATTTGACAAATTTAATAGAGCTTCGCCTAAGTGAGAATAGTTTTATTGGAACCATTCCCGAGTTCATTGGTTCCTTGACCAATTTAACAACCATTGACCTTAGTTGGAATAATTTCAGTGGAATCATTCCAAGATCCATAGGTTCATTGGCCAAATTAACAGAATTAGACCTTTCAGTGAACTCTCTCCATGGAACCATTCCTCCAGAATTTGGAAACCTCACCAATTTGCAAACTCTTTCACTTTATTCCCTCGATAGTTGTATAATTGAAAACGTAGATTGGTTGTCTTCTCTATCTTCTTTAGGTTCCCTTAATATGGATAGAACTTCTCTGGCCAAAGCAAATAACTGGGTAAACGTAATTATTGGTCTCCAAAACCTATCTTATTTAAGCTTAGTTGGATGTGACCTCTCAAAAGTCATGCATCCATATTCTTCAGTTGTCAACTCTTCTTCATCTATTGATTCCCTTTATCTCTTTGACAACAATCTCAACTCCTCAGCTTATTGTTGGTTGCGCCCATTAGTTGGCAATAGGCTTACGAATTTAGGTGTTTCTGGCAACTTGTTTGATGGGAATCTTTCAGATTTTATGAACAACTGGTCTCGATGCACATCTGCAAATATGTTATATTGGTTGGATGCTTCAAATAACCAATTAACAGGGTCATTGTCTGACGAGATTCAAAACTTTTCATCCCTAAATATTTTGAACCTAGATTCCAATCAGTTAAATGGAACGATAAGTGACCAATTATGGCAAATCCCCACACTTCAACTACTGAACCTATCTTCCAATTCTCTTAGAGGTGTTATCTCTGAAAACATTGGAAAATCAAATCTTGTGTATGTAGATCTTTCATGGAACTCACTCGAAGGAGTTTTTTTTAATGATGACGTGTCAAACCTTTCTATGAGTGTAGAGTATATTGATTTCAGCTCCAATAAGCTAGGACCTCGTTTCCCCAAATCGATACAAAAAATGAAACAACTTAGGTATCTTGATCTTTCCAACAATAGCATTTCAGACACAATTCCTACAGAGTTCTGGAACAAATGGCGCCCTTCTCAATTGAGGTATTTGGATCTCTCTTTCAACAACATAAGTGGGACATTACCGGAATCATTATCAAGTCTTCGCCTTGAACAAGTAGATTTGAGTTCCAACAGCTTTTATGGTCCAATACCTATTTTTCCGGCAAGTATAAGTTTTTTAGATCTGTCACATAACTCATTGACCGGGAAACTTCCGGACAGCTTGAAGAATTTGACGGATCTAAATGTTCTTAATTTAGGCCACAACATGCTATCAGGATATATTCCTCCCTGTGTAGGATTTTTGGGTCAACTCGAGGCGTTATCTTTATACAACAACAGCTTCTTTGGAGAATTGCCATTATCTTTGAAGAATTGCACCGAGCTAAGCCTTTTGGACTTGGGGGTCAACAAATTATATGGTAATATTCCTGTTTGGATTGGTACAAACTTGTCAAGGTTGTATGCTCTTAGCCTAAAATCAAACAACTTTTTCGGAGCCATCCCTTCACAAATATGTCAATTAGTAAGCCTTCAAATCTTAGACTTGTCATTTAACAATTTCCATGGAACAATCCCATCGTGTGTGCGTAATCTTACTTCCATGGTTCAGAAAGGATTGTTTACGGATCAGAATCTACATCTTTATGGTAATATTGTTAATTATGGAGGCGTAGTCGGATCTTACACTTATGACAATAGCTATACTGACCATCTGTTGATTCAATGGCAAGGAAAGGTAAATGAGTTTGGTAGAAATCTGAGATTGGTGAAGATAATTGATTTATCAACCAACAGTCTCACAGGACAAATCCCATATGAGATTACCAATCTGCAGGGATTAGTAGTACTAAACTTGTCACACAACGCTCTACTTGGTGAGATTCCGAAAGACATTGGTCAAATGAAAGAGCTTCTGACTTTGGATTTATCCAAAAACAAGTTCTCTGGAGGGTTGCCATCAAGCATGTCTCAGATGAATTTGTTAGATTATCTTGATGTGTCCTATAACAACTTGTCTGGGAGGATTCCATCTAGTACTCAACTCCAGTCCTTTGAACCATCAAGGTACATTGGTAATGATGGACTATGTGGACCTCCCCTGACCAAGTATTGTCCCGGAGATAAAGAACTTGAAGTAACACCTGTAGTTGGTGAAAGTGAGAGTGATGATGAAGCCATGGATGAACTCAAGAGATGGTTTTATATTGGAGGGGCAGCTGGTTTTCCTACTGGGTTTTGGATGGTAGTTGGCACTTTACTTCTTAACCGCCATGTGAGACTTGGTTTTTTTCAGTGTCAAGATAGCTTGAAAGATTGGGTGTATGTTAAGGTGGTGGTGTTCATGGCAAAATGGCGGAGGGTTGCATGTGCGTAGTTGTATATGTTTTTTTGTGTGTTTTTTTCATGTGCTTAGTATTGTAATTTCATGCTTAACTTGTATTTGGCAATGGTTTTTACTTTTTAGTCCCAGTTATTAATAAAACTGCCACTAACACCATGGGTGGCCATTTCCCCACGCTGTTATACGACATCTCCATATGTTCATATAGTATAAATTGTATAATAATATGATGCACGGAAGGTGTTTACTAAGTTGCGTTACATAGAATTGCAACATACTTGATGATGTTAAGGTATCATGGCTTGCTAAAGTGAACAAACATGAAGCGCGCTTGATTTTTATTATTATTTTTTTTTCCTAATTGTTTTTTGCATGAAACCCATAATGACGTTCACCTTTTCTTTTAGATACCTGTGGCATAAATGTATTAAAAATATATCCATGGAATGGCGTCCAACTAATGACCTAGTTTTGAGCTTCATATTGCTTCAGGTCTACCGTCCATCTCAAGATTACTTTACCTTTTGTGGTCAAAATGAAATTGGGTTTAGCTTGGTGTGGGTTACGAGAACGACCGTATATGGTTTTCTTCGAAGTTTTGGTAACGATTTTATACTTCAAAAGAGGTATTCAAGCAAGTTGTCAAGGTTTCAGCAAGGTGTTTGTACGTTTCTTGGTTCATATTTAGTCTTTATTTCATTATAAGGAAATAAGTGTTTGTTTTCTGCAAGTTTAAAACAAATTGAATCAAGATTAAAGAGTGTGTTGGTCGCAAGTATATAGATTTTATGTGGCGGTAGTTGCGGTGGTGGTCTTTGCGGGAGAAGATGAAAATATAGTAAAATGCCACGTAAGCAACAAAAAAAAAAAAAAAAAAAAAAATCATTTTTACCGGCTAAGAGGGTTACATGTCAACAAACACGTCAACAAGTTAGTGATAATGGGAGAAAGATGGCTTTGCATATACACATAATAATACCATGATATTATCATTATGCATCAATATAGCAAAGACTTTAAAAGTTTAACCCCCTTAACTTAATATCCCTTAGATTTAAAAACAAAAAAAAAACAAAAAAAACAAAAAACATATATGTTGTTTTTATTTATGAATATTATTATAATTATGTATTAAATTAGTGTATATGTACGAAGTTATAAATATTAAAATGAAAACACGAGTTACTGTGATATGTAAATGAATGCACGAGAATGTACATATACGAACGACTCATTTTGTCCCTCGTTATGAGATTGTGTAAGGGTATCCAGAAAGTATTTTACTATTTGCATTCAATAATAACTCATTTATTCCTCTTAATAACTAATGCGTGTACACGGGATTAAAAACTAATTATGGCTAAAATTACTTTAATAAGAATATAAATATTAAAATAAAGACACGGCCCTATAAGTTACTATGAGATAAAAAAATAAAAAAAAATATATAAGATATTATACATAATGCCACATAGTTTTTACGGGTCATTACATGCTATTAAACATGCATAATGTTTAGAACATGGTATCAATAGTTAAATTTAAATAACATCAACATCAACATCATGTTAGTTAAATTAAGTCAAATCCTACGTCCAACAAAAATCAATATAAAATATTAATAAATAATGAAAAAAACCGGACCGAGGTATTATAACTATATAATATAAAGATTTTACATAGTGTTATAAAATAATCTTATTTAACAATCCCCTTATGCACTCTATTAAAATCCGGTACAAAACAACAAGAAATTTCCTATCTCCTCAAAAAATATCACAAGTTATAAAATGATGTCTAATAAATACAAGTTCGTAAGACTCACGAATTTCCTAACGTTTATTTTGTGATCATCAACTCCAGTCTTCATCATATTTTCCACCAAATAGGACAAATTTATTTTGCATATTTTGGAAAAAACAAAAAGATAAGAAATCAATTTAGGACTATCCACTTTAAATTGTTGTACATAGTCAAGCTTCAAAGCGTGTATAAATAAAATAAAAAGTAATTAGATAATTTCAAACTCATCAATAAGTATCATGAAATGGAGTATTTATAGTTGGCTATAGGGGTGAGCAAACGGGTCGGATGGACCGGACCGACCTACAAAACCGACCGGACCGAACCGACCACATTCGGTCCGGTCTCGGTCTAGGGTTTTTTATAATTTCGTTCTCGGTCCGGTTTAAAAACCGGACATTTAGCCTATTTAGACCGAGACCGAACCGGACCGACCACATTCGGTCCACTCTCGGTCTAGGTATTTTGCCGGATTCAGTCTCGATCCGGTCCGATTTTTCTCGGTCCGGTCTGATTTTCACCCGATGAGCAGCCTTAGTTGGCTAATAACCATTTGTTATTAAAAAGAGATGATGTGCTTCAAACCTCTAGTCATATACAATAAGCTAGTACGGGTTCACCCAAACACCCCTTAAGCATTCCACAAATTAAGCATATATGATAAAGTTATTACAAGTTTGACTCTAATTTGACTAATTAAATTGACATCTATACAACATAATATCGTCTATAAACATAAACATCTCTCATAAAGAACATCAACAAAATTTAAAGAATGTATCACCCTCATGGCGGCAACGCCGCGATTACGTATCAAATTGTGTATGAAGTAGCTTTTGCGCTTAGTTCTATTTACTCAATAAAGGCGAAAACTTGCTACCCATTGTGATTAAGAGACTTTTGCACAAACTTCTATTTATCAAATTGTGTATGGAGTAGCTATTTTTATTTATCGCTAGTCGGAATGAAAAATAATACAGTACAAAGTAACAAAAGCAGTCGACCCTGAGTATTTGGAATTTATAAACAGAAATAATCGGTAAACCAAGTAATATATATATATATATATATATATATATATATATATATATATATATATATATATATATATATATGGTGGGGTTATTCTAAAAAGGGTCTTATATTAAAAAGTGTAGGAAGAATTGTGGGAGTGACATGTGTCACCCCCTTGCCACATCATATGACACATCATATGACACGTGTCACCCCACCCCCCCCCACCCCCATCCCACCCCCCCGCCCCCCCCCCTGCCGAAAAAAAAAATTTTCCCGCCAAAAAAATTTTTTTTTTGGGGCAAAAATTTTTTTTTCCCGCTAAAATTTTTTAGTGCATCACAGTTATAAAGTTACTGCATCACGGTTATAAAGTTACTGCATCACGTTTACTGCATCACAATTATGATTTTACTGCATCACGGTTACTGCATTCATGGTTTTAATGTTACTGCATCATGGTTATAAAGTTACTGCATCATGGTTATAAAGAAACTGAATTATCATAAGTTTTATGCATCATATATGTATGTAACTGCATCACAATTAAAATACGATTCTTTTTTAAGTTTTGGTGCATCTTCATTATGAGTTACTGCATCATAGTTAATAGTTTAGTGCATCAGCTATGTTGCAGTAACTTATAACCTTAATGCACTAAAATTTAAAACTGTGATGCAGTAACTTTTATAATTGTGATGCAGTAACTTTATAACTGTGATGCACTAAAAATTTTTGGCGGGAAAAAAATTTTTTTTTTGGCGGGAAAAAAATTTTTTTTTTGCGGGGGAGGGGGTGGGGGTGGGGGTGGTGACATGTGTCATATGATGTGGCATAGGGGTGACACATGTCGCCCTCACAATCCTTCCTACACTTTTTATTATAAGGCCCTTTTTATTTTAACCCATATATATATATATATATATATATATATATATATATATATATATATATATATATATATATATATATATATATATATATATATATATATAAGGCTTAAATTAAAATCGATAAAATTCACATCCCCAATATAAGTTATTAGTTATAAGTTATTATCACTTCATTTTACACTAAACAAACTAATTTAGCAAAATGTAATAATGTAAGATACTTGATAACTTTGAAATTACCAACATTTGCAACTTTGAGACATTAGCGTACCTTATATAATTTAAACAGAGAAATCGTGAGCGAAAAATATGGAATCCGAACCACCTAAACCATCTCCAACACTTCTACCACTAGATCCATCACAAACAAAAAATCCATACCAAACCCACTAATAAAACTAACCAATGCAGATTATATTTGGGAAAATTGTCCAGAAATGCATCAAACTTGCCACTTATTCCTATTGTATGGTGTGAACTTTTTTTTTTCCTATTATATACACGAACTTTCTTAATCTTCCTATTATATATACGAACATTCTTAATCTTACTATTGTATACATGAATCTGACGTGGCATGGAGTTAATTAAATAAATTTACATGAATCGTCCCTGTGGCTCAACACAATTACACCATTCATCCTTGAAACAATTGCATAAAAGGTCCCTGTAGCTCAAAAGTTAAAATATTTGCATCGTTAGTCCACCCACCACCGCCACCGCCACCTACCAACACCCACCGCCACCACCCACCACCTCCACCCACCACCTACCAAACCACCACCGCCCACTACCGCCACCCACCACCACCACCGCCCACCACCGCCACCTACCAACACCCACCACCACTACCCAGCACCTCCACCCACCACCACCACCACCACCTACTGCCACCACCACCCACCTCCACCTCCGCCACCCACCACACACACCCACCACCACCCACCACCTACCGCCACCACCACCCACCACCACCACTACCACCCACCGCCACCTACTGCCACCTCCACCTCCGCCACCCACCACCCACACCCACCACCACCTACCACCTACCGCCACTACCCACCACCTCCACCCACCACCACCACTACCACCCACCGCCACCTACCAACACCCACCGCCACCACCCACAACCGCCACCACCACCCAACGCCATTAACACCACCGCATCCACCCACAACCACCCACCATCACCACCTCCACCCACCACCACCACCACCTTCATGCTTTTTAAACTACTTTTTTAGCAACATTAGCATACCAATTTGTAAATAAACCATGTCAAATGTTAATTATCTCCAAAACTTCTGAAAAGTTACTTAGCAAACTTTCTTTCCATTCCATGCCTGATAATTAATCAACGAATTAAAGTTAACCATTTTCATATGTGTTAAAAACAATTTTCATGTAACAGGAATGATGTTTATAGACAAGAGACGGACTTAAGATATTTGAGAAGGTGTTGTATTATTATTATTATTATTATTATTATTATTATTATTATTATTATTATTATTATTATTATTATTATTATTATTATTATTATAACTACTAATGTTGCCTTATAAATAATTTATTAAGTAAAATAAAAGATTGCACATGTTAAAAAAAATATATTTTATAATAAAAATTTACATTTGAACTTGATAACTTGCTACAGATTTACATGGCTATAGAATTAGGTGGTGGTGGGTGGTGGTGGTGGTTGGTGGTGGTAGGTGGAGGTGGGTGGTAGTGGCAGTAGGTGGTGGTGGCGGTGGTGGGTGGAGGTGGTGGGTAGTGGTGGTGGGTGTTGGTAGGTGGCGGTGGTGGGCGGTGGTGGTGGTGGGTGGCGGTAGTGGGCGGTGGTGGTGGTGGGTGGCGGTGGTGGCCGATGGTGGTTTGGTAGGTGGTGGTGGCGGTGGTGGGTGGAGGTGGTGGGTGGTGGCGGTGGGTGTTGGTAGGTGGCGGGTGGCGGTGGTGGGTGGACTAACGATGCAAATATTTTAACTCTTGAGCTACAGGGACCTTTTATGCAATTGTTTCAAGGACGAATAGTGTAATTGTTTTGAGCCACAGGGACGATTCATGTAAATTTATTTAATTAACTCCATGCCACGTCAGATTCATGTATACAATAGGAAGATTAAGAAAGTTCGTGTATATAATAAGAAGATTAAGAAAGTTCGTGTATATAATAGGAAAAAAAAAAGTTCACACCATACAATAAGAACAAGTGGCAAGTTTAATGCATTTCTGAACAATTTTCCCATTATATTTCTCCAGTCAGAAGCTATTTCAACTATATATTTTTTGCGGTAATTGAACAAATATTAAGAATAACATAGTGATAGAAGTTGCAACATATATTTGAAAAAATGGATATAGTGAGGTTACATGACTGAAAGCTTAGGATTATAAAGACCAAGTTGGGTATGTAAGGAGGGTGGGTAGGTAACATTATGACTCGTAGGTAAAAACATTTACTCACTTTGGGTAAGATGTGAAATTAAAATTATGGATATAATGAGGTTACAATGTTACATGACTGCAAGTAACCATGACCGATTTGAAGCATGATCCACACAGATGAAAGAAATGTGTTTCTACCTACGACCGATTAATAATCATCATGCAACCTACTACGGACCGTTCATAGATGAGTTTGTACAAACACCGGAAGCAAATCGATACATAGGGTTCATCAGATTGTTCATAGATCTAGGTGTACCACTACCATTCTCTCTTTTGGTAAGATGCTTCAATGCATACATTAATGGGCTTTACGATGGGTTGCAGCTTTATGAAATTGGTCACCCTAATGATCAAGGATCTCGTCTTTTTTTATGGTTGTAAGTGTACTTAATTCGATGAAGAGTATCCCAAATTACTGGATAATCTGGACGGTAATATGATCGGTTTGAAGCTCAGTCCTGTTTCACTTTTACGAGACGTAGAAAAGGTTCAAGCCACTCAAAAAAGCTAAAATAATGGAAGAGGCCAATTGTTCGGTTCGCCCTGACATTCAGTGAGTCAGGGCGGTTTCGGTGGATCAAACAAGACATTACTCATGCATTTCTAACCGGAAAGGATATTGAGATCAACGGGATATACAAGTACATTGATTTACTCACCAGACTGTGGTCAGATGCATGCTGGCATATGAGAGATGTAAGGTCATATAATGATGCCTTGGATTCGGATCCGCCTGAGCAGAGAGACAAAAAAACCATAGATGGCAGCTTAAGATTAAAAGAAAACAATGGATATGCCAATGTGGCGCTTGGCTTTAAAACCCTAGTAAGTAGTTTTTACACACACACATACACATAGTTTTAGTGATCAGTGCACTCACTCTCACATGATCACACCAAGTTAAAGTGTTAAAGTGGAAACTAAATCAATTGACTTAGATTGAAAAATAATAGTGATGACCTTCCATTTTGTGCAGGCCTTTAAGAAAATGAAAAATGCTGGAGGAGGAGACAACCAAGGAGAGAGACACACAGATGGTAATTTTGAATCTGTTAGGGGTGACAAAAGAGATATGGATAGAGACAATAGAGATTATGGACGTGATAGAGACCGGGAAGGCATGGACCGTGATAGGCGGAGTTGTAGGAAACGTGACCGGAGTAATTTTGAATCTCGTAGTGGTGAACCTTATAAACATAAGCTTATAACTCACTGAATGTCAGGGCGAACCGAGCAATCAGCCTCTTCCATTCTTTTGGCTTTTTTTGAGTGGCTTGAACCTTTTCTGCATCTCGTAAAAGTGAAACAAGGCCGAGCTTCAAACCGATCATATTACCGTCATGATTGGCCATTAATTTGGGATACTCTTCACCGAATTCACTAAACTTACAACCATAAAAAAAACGAGATCCTTGATCATCAGGGTGACCGATTTCATAAAGTTGCAAACCATCGTGAAGCCAATTTATGTATGCATTGAAGCATCGTACCAAAAGAGAGAACGGTAGTGGTACACCTAGATCTATGAACAATCTGAAGCTATTTCAACTATATATTTTTTGCAACAAATATTAAGAATAACATAGTGAAAGAAGATGCAACATATATTTGAAAAAATTGATATAGTGAGGTTACATGACTGAAAGCTTAGGGTTATAAAGACCTAGTTGGGTATGTAAGGAGGTGGGTGGGTAACATTATGACTCGTAGGTAAAAACATTTACTCACTTTGGGTAAGATGTTAAATTAAAATTATGGATATAATGAGGTTACAATGTTACATGACTGCAAGTGACCAAGAGTTTTGTACTATGTAGGAGGGTGGTTGGGAAACATTATGAAGGGTAGGTAAAAACATTTATTCACTTAGGGTAAGATGTGAAATTACTATATTAACCTTAGGGGAGCGAGATTGTAAAAGAATCAAGATATCAAGTATGAAATTCGTTTGTTATTTTATGTAAATAAATAATACAATACTGAATAAGTGTTTAATTACCTTGTTATACATTTACGATACAAATGAAGTCGTATCATGTCGGGATCAAAATGATGTCGTTTCGTTCGCTTGTTTGGGCTTTATGCATTTTGGTTCAAATGACGCCGCCTGATGCTTTGGGGTGCAAACGACAACATTTCACTACAACATTCACCGCTTTTAGCGGGGACATTTCCTCGCTTTCAGCGGGGACTTCTCCCCGCCCAACACTTTCGGCGGGGACATGTTCCCGCCGAAAGTGCCTCGGCCAAAGCCCTTCGCTATAACCTTTCGGCGGCGACGGACGTCTCTTTTGGCGGTGACACGCGGGACCCACACTGCCAGCGTGGACAATTTTGGTCAGGTCAAACATACCAGCGTGGCACTACTTTCGGCGGGGACATGTCCCCGCGGAAAGTATTTTCCGTAGTTGTAATTAGTCCTTAATCCTTTATTTTAATACTAATTCTTACACTTTTCGCGGAGACAAGTCCCCGCTGAAAGTTCTTTACATAGTAAATGTTCACTCTTTTGGCGGGGACACGTCCCCGCTAAAAGTTGTGTCCACATATATTGCAGCAAACTTTTTGCGGGGACATGTCCCCGCTAAAAGAGACTGACCCATTTTGCAGCAAATTGCTGCAAAATGGGTAATTTCCAGATTTTTTTCAGAATTTTTCCGGAAAAAATCTACATTATCACTACAAATTCACAACCTGTATATCATCTAATTACAACACAACAAGACACTCAAATCACATATTCGCCAAACATAATATCATACATATCCAAATTTGTTAAAAATTAACAAAATCATGTGTTTGTATCCAAATTCGCAAAATACGGTTCAAAAACCGTTATGACATGATCACTACATAAGCTAGCTATCCGCTATACGCTACAAAACTATACGTGGGAACAATGTAGTGGGAATCCTAACACATAAACTACATAAAGACATAATAATCCATGAAATTATCCAAACATTTGTCCATAACCCCAAAACAAATATAAATCAACCCAAACAACCCGTACGCTACTCCTGAGTCCCCCCACTCCCCCCACTAGCCCCACTAGCCCCACTCCCCTCCTCCTGGGTACCTGTAGACTCACCTGGTGATGGTGAAGCCTCCTGGGATCCCGATGTCGTCGCCTCCTGGGATCCCGATGTCGTCACCTGAGTCGCTAGCTCAGCGGGGAAACCCGGCTGTGTCTTAGCCCACCCCAACAACATATCAATCAGTGTCCTTTGCTGGGACATCTCATGGGTTTGCTTCTGGACTGTTTCATGCAGGGAGGACGCGGAGGCTTGATCACGAGCTCGTGCGGCGCTGAGGGTCGTCTGACGACCACCGCCGGGTAAGACTGGACCTATGCCAGGAATATGACCTCGCTGCTTGCCACCGATCACGTGGCGCATAATATCGAGGTCAGACATGGTCGTCCCCCCGGAGGTGCTCTCCGTCCGCATCTGTATCATCTGGTTCTGTTTTACAAAAAAACAAGCAAAGTAATATATAAGTCGTGATTTATTATATTTGCATTAATGTGGGTGAGTTTTATGGAAATAAATTATACTTACATATCTAGCCTCGGACAATGTAGACTCCCAAACGCCGTCTCTCGCATGGTTGTGTCTGTACATCGCGATCAAGTCTATACCATCCACAACGTCGATGGGTTCTCTCAGCTATTTATAAATAAACTCAATAACGACTCACCAAACACTATATATATAAATGAAATGATTAAAAAGTGTCTTACGAAGTTATCGCGTATAACAGCTAACGAATGCGACCCATGAAGGCTGGCAGTCGGATTGGCGAGCCGGTTCTGTCTGTTGGTCTCCCTTCTCTTCAAATTATCCGGGTTCGACCAGTGCTTCACCTGAGTATTATAAATAATAGAAAATGTTATATAAATGAATTATTATTATTATTATTATTATTATTATTATTATTATTATTATTATTATTATTATTATTATTATTATTAATAACAATAACAATAACAAAAACAATAACAATAACAATAACAATAACAATAACAATAACAATAACAATAATAATAATAATAATAATAATAATAAAGTGTGGATCCAGAAATTTACATATTCTGCCTAATCCGACTCCGACATGTTCTCCGGGCGGTTTGCCTTGATCTCGTCCAGCTTCTCCATCCCACCTTGCTCAGTAAAATTTATCTTTTTGTGCCGCCACTTGTTGTCGTCGTATCGCTTTTGGAGATAATATTCGATACTCTTGACAATATCCTCTCCATCGGCACTGGCAAGGTGCTCGCCGAGATCAAAATAATGCTACAATAAAATATAATTAAAATAAATATTCAAATTTAAATAAGCAATCAAATTTAAATAAATAGCAAACTTAAAATAAACAAACACAATAATTAAAAAAATAAAAGATAAAAAAAAACTTACGTGTAGCTGGTCGTCGATGTGGGCCTTCGCGGTAGCAGGAACAGCCGACCAGGATTTGTAACGCATAGGAATTGATTGCCGTAACAATTCCCCGACCAAGTTGGAGAACCACTTCGCGTGGTCGCCCACATGCTCCCACATCCCTTTGTCGTTCTTCCGGAATCTGATCGATACCGGACGACCAGTCTCTTTCCTCTCATTGCGGAGCCGAGTGTTCTTTGTGGGACCACGCACCGACTTCCCGCCTTTCCCAATTTTGGCATTGGGCTTGGGAGGTCTGGGAGGTTTGGATTTAGATCCTACAAGTAATCAAATTCAAGTGATGATGACATAAAATAACAAGTTATTAATTTCAAATAATAATCAAGTTTAATTAAAATAATCTAGAAATTCTTACTCTGACAATCACTGCCTATCCTCGTCGGACCACGGGGTGGCTCATTGCCTCCATCGCCACCATGGCTCCAAGCAACAACATCTGCCATCTGTAAACGTACTAGTACAAGAAAATATAATTAGTGAAGAAACACATATACACATATACGCATATACACACACATTGAAATAAATAACAATTTATACAAAAAAAAATAAATAATAAATAATTAAATAAATAAATAAACACATTTAACCACTCGATAACAATTTCATTCAAATAAGTGTCATTTAACAAATTACAATTTGAGATCAATCTCCCTCATCACTAAGATAAAAACCCTCATTATTAGTGTTAGCTTCATCTTCACGATCGACGTAATATTCACCATCAGATGCTAAATCATGAGGAACGTGGTCATCATAATCAATATTATCTTCGTCGTCGTCGACATAAGTGATAATTGGTTGTGGTGGTGCCTCAACTTCCGCTGGCTCAATATCTCTATTTATGGTGTCATAATTCAATGTTTCCAACTCAGCAGAGAGTGTGACATGTGATGATGTGTTGTCATGTACAACATCCTGATTGTCTTCTACCACGATGATATCCAGGTTTCAAATCTTTCGATGATAAGAATCTTGGACGACCTTGACATTACCACGTTTACCCGGGAAATCAAGGTAAAAGACTTGTGTTGCTTGTGTTGCAAGAATGTATGGTTCACTTTCAAACGATACACGATCTGTCATAATTTGTGTAATGCTGTTTCTATAGGTACAACGTTTTATGCGACCATTGTTATTAGTGTCGAACCATTTAACTTTGAACAACACAACCTTGAACGGAATATATTCAAGCTCGATAATTTCTTCAAGCTGGCCATAATACATTCCTCTGCTAGGATTAGGAGTTGAAATTCCGATGTTTTGGGTTGAACGACGTGAATCACGGTCGTGTACGATAAACTTCACACCGTTCACTGTGCAAGAGTCGGCTGAGAATGCAGCACATGATGGTCCACAAGCCAAAGCGAACAACTCGGAAGTACAACTTGGGTCGTCCTTTACTTTCAATTCACGAATCTAAGAAAAAAAGTTAAGAATAGATATAGATGAGTAATAGTCGTTATTTTTACAGTGTTTTACATACAACAAGTCTACCTTGTTCCCAAACCAGCGAGGAAATCCTTCTTGTATGTCATTGCCAGGAAATTCCCTGTAAATGTTCATGATATTAGAATAAGTCGTCGAATAATAACTTACGTAAAACAAAATTTTGAAATAAAACGTGTACCTCTTGTACTCGTTCATGTACGGGTCGATTTCATGACTGTTGTGTAGTACATACCATACTACTTTCTGCATTGCGTCCGGTTCAAGCCGCATTAATGATTGTTTACCATTCAGTTTACAGGCTGATCGAAACACTTGAAATCGGCTTGTTGGGCTTGGACTGTCCTCATTCCGGTCAGGACGATTAAATCTCGTCTCAACACCCCGAAAATAATGCGAACAGAAAGTTAATGCTTTATCAGCAATATAACCCTCCACTATTGATCCTTCAGGCTTAGCTTTATTTCTGACATAATTTTTGAGCTTTTTCATGTACCTTTCAAATGGATACATCCACCTCATGTAAACAGGCCCGCCTTGAATAGCCTCTTCGGGTAGATGAATAACCAAGTGAATCATAATGTCAAAAAAAGCTGGAGGATAGATTTGCTCGAAACTGCACAAAATATTGATGAGCTGTTCTTTAGCTTTCAACATGTCATCCACCATCAAAGTTCGAGCGCATATTTTTTTGAAGAATGAACAAAGCTCGATTATTGGTGTTGCGGTGGTTTGGTCCTTCAAGTAATTTTGAAGTCCAGCAGGAAGTAACCGCTGCATCATTATATGGCAGTCATGAGCCTTCAAGCCTGTTATGTTATCACTGTCTGTCACTTTATGCTTGAAGTTAGATCCGAACCCATCGAGTAGTTTAACACCTTTGATCAATTGGGAAAAAAAATCATGATATTAGAATAAGTTGTCGAAATGAATACGCGAATTGAATTGGAACAAATTAATTCTGAAATAAAACGCGTACCTTTGATGAATTGACAAAAAAGTTTTCTTTCTTCAGTTGTGAAAGAGTACGTGGGATGAGGCTTAGAGCACTTCCCGCCGCCTTTGTTGACGAGCCACAAAGCATTATGAATAGTCAAATTTTGTAAGTCTTGTCTTGCCTTGTTGGTGTCTTTTGATTTGTCATTCATTAACAAAGTACCCAACACACTTTCACACACATTTTTTTCGATATGCATGACATCTAAATTGTGTTTTAGTGTAAGAAAAAACCAATACTTTAGCTCGTAGAAAATAGATACTTTGGTCCAATTCAATTCGTGGTCAGGATCACGTTTTTTCTTCGCACCCCCAAAACTTGGATGTTTCCCCGGGATACGTATAGGCAATCTCCAAAGTTGAGTCAAGATGTCATGACTGGTATATTTTTTAGGAGGTGGTCTATCATCGAGCTGAGTATAGAATGCCCTTTTGTTCTTCCGCCATCTATTGTTGGCTTTTAAGAATCTTCTGTGACCAACATAAGCGGTTTTGCTTAACACGCGCATAGATGGAGTCTCTATATTACAGGTCGGACATGCCTTGTAACCTTGCCCACTCCACCCAGACAAACTACTTCGAGCGGGAAAGTCATTGATAGTCCATAAAAGCGCTGCTTTCATACAGAATTCTTCGCGTGTAACAGCGTCCGTAGTCATAACCCCATCTTTGCATAAAGTCTTAAGGTCTTCAATCAAAGGCCTCAAGTAAATATCTATGTCCTTCCCGGGTGATTTAGGGCCCGGAATTAACAACGTCAACATAAGAGAAGTCTCTCTCATACATATCCAGGGAGGCAAGGCATATTGTATGTTGTTAATATTACCGGCCACATACTGTAAGACTGACTAAGGTTGCCGTACGGATTGAAACCATCAGCAGCCAACCCTAATCGGACATTTCTTTTTTCATAAGCAAATTCTTTCTTATACTCGATATCAAATTTCTTCCATGCTTCACCATCAACCGGGTGTTGCATCTTACCGTTCTCCGTAGACTGCCCAGAAGCATGTCAAGTCATATGTTTTGCAGTGTGTTAAGACCTGTACAAACGTTGTAGTCTAGGAATGATAGGAAAGTAACGCAACACCTTGTTAGGAACTTTCTTCCCCAGTGTGTTCTTGTCTTTCCATCTACTAGCATCGCAGATGGGACAATTCTGCAAATCTTCGTTACCCACCCCCCGATATAAAAAACAATCATTTACACAAGCATGTATGGATTCGTATCCTAACCCGATCGTTTTATATGTCTTTTTTATTTCATAGTATGACGGTGGGATTTTATATCCTAGAACGGGCGGGAAGCATTCACGTAGAAATTTTAGTGTTTCGTTAAACGTGGTGTCACTCATTTTACCTTTGACCTTAATGTTCGTAAACTTTGCCATAAAGTCCAATGAAGACATCCATGTACAGCCCGGGTATAGTGGGTCGTTAGCAGTGGCAAGTAACGCTTCAAACTCGTTACGTTGAGGAAGTGTTGTTGCTTGAGTTGGCTCGTTACTTGTCACGCCAATATTTTCTTGAGTTGGCTCATTCGGACACATATCATGAAGGAAATCAGCCATGTCACTCGTCCCGAGATGATTTGTGTTGGGTACCAATGTTCGGGTATCCGGTTCACCGTGATTATACCATTTCGTATAACTTTGGTCCCAACCATTTGAGTGTATGTGATCAAATAAATATTCGTACTTTATCCAACCATTGTTACAATAACGAGCACATGGACAATGTACATTCCCATCAAGATTCACAAAGTCCTTGGCATACGCGCAAAAAGCTTTAAGACCTTTTAAAAAATCGAGGCTAGCACGAGATAATGAGACCCAACTCTTATCAATTGACATAACTGCGTTTTAATGATGCAACAAATAATTATATAGAATTAAACATGTTCACAAGTTGTGCGTTTTAATGATGCAATTACGAGTTGTGCATTTTGTTCACCTAATCCAACTATGGAAGGCAATCCTAACCCACTCTTTGAATGTTTCGTCTCATATATGAATGCGTATAACTGAAATTTCCCCTCAACTCCCCAAATATGTGCATTAAAGACAGTAGTCGAAATTTTCACAAATAGTAAATCAATTATACGCATTCATATCGTAAATGAGACAAAACATTCAAAAAGCAGTCCCAAACAGAGGACTTTCCGAAATTAATTTCTAATAAATTAATTTCGGACGGGTTTTCTATGGGATGATTAACTTCGGACGGGGACTTTCCAAAATTAATCACTAAAGTCCTAACATATTCGCATTCAATATTCGTAGCTAACATAATGATTCATATATATATATATATATATATATATATATATATATATATATATATATATATATATATATATATATATATATATATATAAATGGTTAACAAATTAATCGTAGCTAACATAATGATTCATAGCTAACATAATGATATAAATGGTTACATATAAATGTCAATATTCGTAGCTAACATACTGATTCATATATATATATATATATATATATATATATATATATATATATAGGGTGGGGTTATTATAAAAAGGGCCTTATAATAAAAAGTGTAGGAAGGATTGTGGGAGTGACATGTGTCACCCCCTTGCCACATCATATGACACATCATATGACACGTGTCACCCCACCCCCACCCACCCCCTCCCCCCCCCCCCCCCCCCCCCGCCGAAAAAAAAAATTTCCCGCCAAAAAAAAAATTTTTTTTGGGGCAAAAAAATTTTTTTTTTTCCCGCCAAAATTTTTTAGTGCATCACAGTTATAAAGTTACTGCATCACGGTTATAAAGTTACTGCATCACGTTTACTGCATCACAATTATGATTTTACTGCATCACGGTTACTGCATTCATGGTTTTAATGTTACTGCATCATGGTTAGAAAGTTACTGCATCATGGTTATAAAGAAACTGAATTATCATAAGTTTTATGCATCATATATGTATGTAACTGCATCACAATTAAAATACGATTCTTTTTTAAGTTTTGGTGCATCTTTATTATAAGTTACTGCATCATAGTTAATAGTTTAGTGCATCAGCTATGTTGCAGTAACTTATAACCTTAATGCACTAAAATTTAAAACTGTGATGCAGTAACTTTTATAATTGTGATGCACTAAAAAAATTTGGCGGGAAAAAAAAAAAATTTTTTTTTGGCGGGAAAAAAATTTTTTTTTTTGCGGGGGGGGGGGGGGGGGGGGGGGGGTGGGGTTACATGGCTGCCACAAGAGTTACTTATAAACCCATATTCCCGCCAATATGATATTTTCCCGCTCAAAGTCTTGTACTGAATTCCCGCTCAAATCTTTTCACTTTTGGCTATAGTATTAAAGTTATGACAAAAGTTCAATGCAGAACCATTTTTTGCTAAAGATCAAACCGGTTGATCTCAACCATCCATCCAACTTCAATCCAATGCCTAATATTAATTGACATTTTTAATTTAATTTTTACTGAGGGTCATTTTTGTAATTTCACTGCCTTTACTAACTATCCCCTAAACCACACACATCACTCTCATGATTCACCGGTTACACACACACATTCCTTTCACACACTAACCACCGTATTCAAACCCTAACAACTTTTCACATCAAATTGATAAAAAATAACGCAATACACTGGATATTCGACATGAAATATCACTAAATAAAGGTAGGTATTTACAATTTTATGTTAATCAAACCCTAAT